>OY744461.1:3490616-3915599 GCA_963556145.1 Hygrocybe punicea | reverse complement strand
CTCTGCCAAAATTGGACCCTTAAACACCTAACTTTGCGAGTACACGTCTGAAAAATTCAAAATTAATTCTAGGAGTACTAAGGAAGGTGTACATTGTGTTCCAGACAAGTGCCTGGTAGTTGGTGTGGCAAGGAATGTGTGGTAGCCAAAATTGATTTGGAGCTTTGCGGACAATCAAAAGTCCGTATAAGCAGACACAATCATGAATGGAAGGTGAGTGACAAGTTCATCACATTTTGGCTCCAACACATTCCCTGCCACACCAACTACCAGGCACTTGTCTGGAACACAATGTACACCTTCCTTAGTACTCCTAGAATTAATTTTGGATTTTTCAGACGTGTACTCGCAAAGTTAGGTGTTTAAGGGTCCAATTTTGGCAGAGGCATAAAATGCATTGTGAATATCTCCCAATATAAAATGAAATAAAATACAAAAACTCCTCTCGGGGTAGGTATATCATACCTACATCTCTTCAGGGTCTTGCCCTGGCCATTGAGGTGTTGTAGTATATATAATAATAATAAGAAAATCCAGCCACTCTTCCCTATATGGCAACTCGACCCCGTTTTGGATATCGGCAAATTCCGGTTGAAATTCTCGCGCGCGACTTCAACAACACTTGTCGTTTTCAACAACGACACAACAACGGGTGCGGATGCCAGAGCACCCCAGGTAAGTCTTCTATTTATCTTGTTCATTTATTCTACTGATTATTTAAATACTTGTAGGGTTTTTTTCCCGCACCCTCGTGCCAAACGAACATGAACAAGGCAACTGCAACAAGTGGATGCGGATGCAGGCAACAAGGAGACGGCGGACACAGGACGACACAGGACGACTGGGATGCGGACGACGGGGTAAACGAACGAACACGACAACGGTGCGAAAGAAGAATACGACAACGGGAACCGGGAACCATGACAACGGGCAGGGGCAACGAAGACGAGGACAGCAGGCACGGGCACGGGGACGATGGAAACGAGGATGACCAGGATGGCAGAACGGGACGACGAGGACCACGGAGCCCAACGATGACGACGATGGCCCCGCCAACGCCAACAGGGTGGCCAACGCCCAACAACGCTGATGACGGCCCCACCATGCCCAACCATGACGACGACGGCCCCACTAATGCCCTAAAGACCCCCAACGAAGACGGTGGCCTCAACACTGCCCAAGCCACACCCAACAGGGCCGCCAACGCCCCACCAACGCCCCAAAGCTGCCAACGCCCAACAACGACGGTGACGGCCTCACAAAGGCCCCCAACGATGACGGCGGCCCCAACAACGCCCAAGCCACACCCAACAGGGCCGCCAACGCCCCACCAACACCCCACCAATGCCAAAGGGCCACCAACGACGACGACGGCCCCACCAAGGCCCAAAGGGGCCCTCAACGATGACTGGGGTTCCAACAACACCCAAGCCACACCCAATAGGGCCGCCAACGCCCAACAACAACGCTGACGGCCCCACCAACGCCCAATGACGACGGCAACGGCCCCACCAATGCCGTAAAGGGCCCCCAGCCAATGCCCAACGACGACAGCGGCCCCACTGACGCCCAACACGGCCCAACGACAACGGCGATGGCCCTCACGGCCCCAATGACAAGCCCACCAGTAGGGCATCAACACCTCGCGAAACACACCGCCACATCAATTGATGCGTGTGCCGGCTTCGCGAGGTATGTAGCCTTCTTACTGGGTGTGGGACTGATGCCACCGGCATCAAAAATGAACTGAATGTTCCCTTATAATAAACTTAAATATATATGATTGCTTAGAATAAAATTACAACTATACTAGGACCTTTAAAGTCACCAACCCCAGACCCATGCCCAAGGATAGTGGAGAGGCCACCCTCCCCACTGGTGACAGTCAAGGCTAGATTTGAATGCTCACAACCATCCAGAGGCTGCACCCAAACCAGGACTTCCGTGCCCTGGCATCAAGCAGAGAAATTCGGCTCTCTCTGCCGGGGTGAGTGGACTGGAAGTCGAAGAGCACTGGGGGCCAAACACAAAGGTTTCGGGGTTTTTAATTGAAACTGAACAATCACATGATCTTAAACATGTGATTTTTGACATGGCTAATTCCCAATCACATGACCTTAAACATGTGATTTTTGATGTGAGAATTAGCTATGTCACTTATGAGTTTACTCCAAGTCTGAGTTACTACACTAGCAATCTTGCACAAACTCTGTTTCAACTTTCTGAAGTTCATTCAAGCTCTTACCCACTCTTACCCTCTAGTCTACCATATACTGAACAATTGCCTGAGCTACTAAGGAAATTCAGACAATTCTCAAGGCCACTACAACAAATATGTTCCTACCACAAACTGCTAATATTGTTTTGGAAAAAGAATGGTGCAAAGGTGGACTTGTTAAAATTGTTCTACTTGTACTGGGATTGAAGGAATGGGGAATTCAAATTCATGGGAAGGCAGCACATGAAAAATGGATAAAAGTTCAGCTAGAGGTAAAGTCAGTGTTTCAGAAAATTCTATCTGCTGAAAAATTGTAAGTGATTATTGGTGGATATGGTCAATAAAAACACTAATATCAGAAATTAGAAAGGAGTCTAAAATGCATATGGATTAAGAAGAGGCAAATGAGGAGGGCCATCAAAAAAGAAATGACAAGGCATACATATTTATTGCTATTTGTAGGTATTTTGGCACATGTGAAATAATCACAAGATTTTGATGTTTTCAACATCAAAATTTAACTTCCTCAGTTTTCAACATCAAAATTTAACTTCCTCAGTTTTCAGCAGAATCAGATGATTAGATTGGCTCACTTGTAGAGCAATAACAAATGCATAAAAATCCACATGTTGAATATAGTCATTTATAAGCAAAACTGAGTATATATCAAACAAATTATTTCATTTGTATTACTAGCAGCTAGGAATCAGAATGTACTGCAATTTTGCCTATCTAATCACCTGATCCTGCCCAAACCCAAAGGAGTTAAAATTGAAATGTTGAAAACATCATAAATTTGTGATTATATTACATGTGCCAAAATAACTGCAAATAGCAATGATTTCTCTACAAGTGATGAACAGAAATAGGGGTTCTATCATTCTGTGAATGTAATGAGAATAGAAACATGAAATATGGAACTTATAAATTGTATGTTGAAGTATATGATACTTTGTAAAGAATACACAGTGGTATTATCTTTTGTGATGAATATAAATCTGTAAATAGCAGAAAATAAATAGTGAATTAATTATATAAACCAAACGATAATCTTCACCAGAAATTTTGCATTTGTGGAGGTGCATCAGCCTAGAAAATAGTGGGTGCAGGAGATATGCTGATAACATCAGCCTAGGCCATCCCAGTGGGGCCTGAAGTTATCCTGGGAAATCAGCCTAGATAATCCCAGTTGGGTCAGGATATATCCTGAGAAAATCAGCCTAAATCAAATCAGCCTGAACCATGTCAGTTGGGCCAGGATATATCCTGAGAAAATCAGCCTGAACCATGTCAGTTGGACTAGGGTATATCCTGAGAACCTCAGCCTAGACCATGTCAGTTGGGCCAGGATATATCTCAGCCTGATTCAGCTATCCCCAAGTCAGTTGGGTGATCTCATTTTCAGGCATCCCATCTCTGTTGGTAATATCTTGCTGAATCTGGTGAGCTGAAGCAGGACCCAGCTAGGAACTTACTGTGTCAAGTTAGCAGATTGTGCAGATTGTGCATGCCTCCTTGATCTGGGCAGATTTAGGGGAAGACAATGAGGTACACACACAAAAAACATGAAAGAAAAGAGGTACGAGAAGTAACCCTAACCTGTGGAAAACTGCAAAACCATGGCATGGGTGGATGGTTTGCCTAGGGTTTCACATTTGGCATACCACACCCAAAAATGAGCTACCCATGATGTAAAACCCACAGGAAAACCTGTACCTGTGTCTCACGCTAGTAGTGATTTGGATGCTGTCTGGGTGTAATTCATGATAGCTTGTTGATGAGATTCACTACAAAAAATGTCAGCAACACCGAAGATCTCCACTGTAGTATTCATGATTTCCCCTTGTTGTGCTCATTGGGTGAGATCCAACCTAGAGGTGCAGCCCAATTTTTCGGTGGGCTTGGTTGGAACCCATTGTCAACACAAGTACTCCAATATTCATCAAGATGACATCTGTACAGACATTTAGTTGACATGTGTTATATTATCCTGGCCAAAAACAAAACAAAACCTCACAAGATGTCATCATTGCTGATATGCAAGTTGAGGCGCTAGGAACTAAATCAACACTCAACAACTGGTATAAGTATGAGTAAGTAAAAGTATGAGCCTCTACAAATGTTGTGATGGTCATGATTGATAGTATGACCATAGCAATCAATGTCACAATGGCAATCGAAGGTTGGAAGAGTAACATTTGGTAAATTGTAGTCAACTTGGTGTGGAGTGATGTCATAAAGACTCAAGGGGAATGTATGATAAAGTGAGGTTGGTAATGATGGGTTCATCTGCTTGATTTAAGCATAATCTACACATCTCCTTTATATGACAAGAATTGGAGATCCAAACAAATCATGATGTAGCAGAAAGAAAGGAAACCTACTCTGGAAACCTACTCTAAAGGAATTGAGAGAAAGGGAGAATGAGGAATCACATGAGAACATAGCCAATAAGAGTTCTGAAAGGAAGGTAAAGACAATCTCATAACAAAGGAAGAAGAAATGGGTTTGGTGAAAGAAAGAGATTAAGTGTACTAAAAGAGTTAGTCTGTCTACACAGCTAGACAATTTGGTTGTGCTCAGCATGGCCCGAAAATAATATACTGCAGGGTGAAATAATTGAGACCTGGGCTTAAAAGCGGCCATTTAAGTTGAGCACACAAACCACCAAGGAACTAGTTTCCAAACTGAACTTAAGCCTGGGACAAATCCAAATTGAAACTCAGTGAATTCACAGGGATGCCCTGAGGCCATCTTCAAAGTCGTGCTCAGCACCAAATGGCCCCACTAAGCCTATTTGGGATGTGAGCTATCAAAATATAGGAACTGAAAAAGCAAAAAAAGATACATCAAGGGGTTCAAACTTTGAAAGATCTGACTTATCTCACAGAAGCAGCCATCATAACTACTTAGCTACAGAGAACTTATGGTTCTAGCCAGATGGAGTGTAATAAACAGTGGGCACCCTTTCAGGCCAGAGACATAGGTAACCCAATATGCAAAGTGCGCTTGGAAAAGCCATGGGGTCACAGCAAGTTCAAGTTGGGCATGAATTGAAAACCACCCTCCACGCAAAACTCGCTTAGTGCTAGCCACAAACTCTGTTGCATGCCAGGCCTCTATTTATAATGTCCTGAGGTCTAGCCTAGTGTCCCTGCTATGTATATTATTTATTGTGCTGCTCCACAAATATTTAGAACCTAAGCTTAAAAGGGGGATTTTCACCCTCAGCACTGTTGAAAGAACTGGCTGCGTAGGATGAAATTGGGTAGTAGTGAATGAAAGGCAAATGATTACCTGACAGTGGGGGGACTGATCTTCTTTATCTCTGTCTGTGACTTTGTTGGAGATGATCACAAAATGATTGAGAGGATGCTTTCATGGTTGTGAGCCTATCACATGGTTTTCATCTTGAAAAGCAGCTTGCCTTTGCACAACAGCACAATGAATATGACAGCAGGTATGACATGGGCCCACCATGTCATACTTATGACCTGGTGATGTTGGGCACATCACCATCTTCCCAGTTACCTTGTGGTTACAGCACTGATGTCAATTGACATGGCAGTGGGTATCCACAAGGTGCATTGGGAGGGCATCATGTGCTAGTTTCCATCTTCAATCTAAATGGGAGTGGCCATGGCTTTGTTGGCATGGGTGCAGGCTTGAGCATAGACATTGGCTCAGGCAAGGGTGAGGTTGGCCACTCACCTGGCCACCTCACCTGATACCATTCTCACTTGTTGTCTTTGCTGCACTGTCTCCAGAAATGTTGTGACTGCTTTGCCTGTTGTCTCGTTTCATTAAGCCCACCTTTACTGCATGTCAGCAGTAGTGATATTCAGAACGCACACCTCATGGTCCCCCAGACAATCTGTGCCCTTCTGGGCCAAATTTTTCATCCACCTCCCAATCCTTTGCTGTTGAGAGCTTAGTTTTAACTGATGGTGAGCCAGGTTCCAAGATATGGGAGGTGGGGCATTGTCGTCACGGTGGGAGAGAATAACGGCATGCATCAAAGCTTCGAAGGTGAGTGTGTGAAGTGCACATGGCAACTGCTGGTGTAAAATCTTGAATTTGATTGGCCAAATCCTATGTCCAAACAGGTCAGTTGCCCATTTTGAGACTTGGGACATTGGAAGTGAATCCACAGCATATAACATAAATTGTATCGTAAATGTGACCCTTTCTGAGTCTCAAAAAAAAACATGTTTGATTTTATGTAGCATCCTAAACCATACGACAAATCCTAGACACAGACAAATACTTTGTATCATGTACAATGAGGTCACAGCCATGCACCGAGTGCCAGTGATTTTCATTGCAGGTTGGGTGGCTTTCCTCCGAAGAGGGGCCAGGACATTGTTGGTAGTGCTGGGACAGAACATCAGGTGATGGAGGTGCCAGAAGCATGGGAAGGCTCTGCTGGGGGGTAGAAACTGGCATCGCAACTGGTAAGTTAAACTGGGCATAGGAATATTAGTTACATCAAAGGTGAATTAGGCAGAGATACGCACTAAGGGTGTCCTGGCAGGTATTGGAACCCAAGCTGAGTCAGAACTGACACAGTGGAAATGGTTGCCTTCCATATCCTTAAGGTATTGGGGAATGCCTCGAGGTGGAGAATCCATAGAGTCAGTGTGAGGGTGAGGGTGAGGGTGTGAGAACAAGAGAGACAGTGTGAGAGGGAGAGAGACGGAGATGGAGAAAGCAGGTGAGAGAGGGGGCAATGCATGCAAGACAATGGTACTTCTTCATGCTTCATGGCTTATATACATCCTGGGGGCGCTAGCAGCGATCTGGTAAATGAGAGCACCCATATAACAAGTGGTTGCGGTTGTGTACCTGTTTCATGAATGTGGGAGGCTGATGTGGGTTGGTGGGTGGCAGCTTGAGCTGGATGTTGCTGATGAGGAGGAGAGAGCTTGTTGGTAGGGTATACCAAATATAGAAGTCCCTGAGTCCCAAACTGGTTCATGAAGCTTGAATTCTGGTTTACGACGTTCTTTTACTCTGGAAGGGGGGTACCCACCCCCTTACCAGATTAAAGTTTGGGAAGGGGGTACAGTCATCTACTGGCCCAAGGGCCACTACCACTCCTTGGGTCAATCACTAATTTTACAGTCCCCTGTTAACTTGTGACTTCCACTCTTTTGATATATGTGCTAATATGCTATAGCCACCTGCTATGGGAGTCTTGAGGGTGTAGGGTCTCCCGTTCTAATTACAGGCAACGACCTTAGGTAGAATTGATCAAAAGTGAAATTTGTTTTGTCAATTAAAGCTTAAATACTGGTCAGATTTCCAACCACTCCACCACAGTCATCCTGACATACTTCTCAATGATATAATGATGTGTTTCTGACCATAGTGTGAGAGGAAACATGAAAACTCTATTCAAGACCAGGTTTTTGAGCAATCAGCATGTCACATCACACCTGCCTTTTTGAGACACTAATTTCTTAATGATGAAAATTTATTCTTCACACATTCAACAATTCTATGGTTGGCCATGCAAAATCCAAAACTCAGACCCAGAGACTACAGGCTGAACTCAAGGATGAATGGGAGAAGATTGCTGTGGAAAGATTATGTGCTGAAAGGGATTCTGAATCTGGTGCGAAGAGGGTGTGGAACATTATCAAAGAAGTGGAGGCAGAGTGCTTCCAGACTACAAAATGGGTTGTCAAACTATCAAGGACAACTATCCTGGCACGAGCAAAAGGACGTCAGAGTATCCGAGACTTCAATGCAGGGAAAGCTTGGCTTACCAAGGAAGAAGAAGAGGTCGTAGTCGACTATGCAATCAGTTTGGCTGAACAAGGCTTCCCCCTCAGCTATAAATGACTCAAAGAGCATGTTGACGAAATCTGCTATGCAAAATATGGCCAAAACTCCGGATTCCCACAAGAGGGTGTTGGGAAGCAATGGACACACTGATTTGGTGAACCATATTCCAGCCATCTCAAGCCTTTCTGGTCTCATCCATTGGACCACTCTCGTGCACATGCAGTCAATCTGGTTACAAAGGAGGCTTTCTTCAGGCTTTTTAAGGAGACAGTGGAGGGAGAAGATGGTGATGAACCCATTCCAGATGCATTAATTTTTGGTGCCAATGAGTCTGGCTTTCAGGAGGGGATTGGGATGTTGGAGTGAGTCTTTGGGCCTACAGAAAAGAGCATTCAGCATCAGCAATGGAGTGGAACAAGGGAGAATATCACCATGATAGTCACCATATGTGCCAATGGCACAAGCATTCCCCATGCTGTAATATTCAAAGGGGAGGGTTATCAGACATCATGGAAACAAGATAATCCCCTTAATGCATCATGAGTAGTTGATTTGATGATTTTTTGATGTATGCTTATGGAAACCTGGAGGCTTGGATACCAAAAAAAGGGTACACAGATGGCGAAATTGGCATTGAATGATCAAGCACTTCGAGAAGCATACAAAGGCCAAGGCTGCTGGTCACCGGCGACTTCTGTTGGTAGATGGTCATAACTCACACTTCACCTGAGGTTTCCTTGAATATGCTCGCAAGCACAGCATTCATGTTCTCTGCTACCCATCGCATTCTACACATGCCTACCAAGGTCTTGACATTGTAATCTTCAGTGTGGCAAAATGGTGATGGAGTGAGGCCTGAGATTGCTTCAAAAGAGAGAATGGGGTTAGAGTGGACAAAACCAACTTCCTTGGAGTGTATGCGAAGGCTCACCTGGCAGCCCTCACCCCTGATAACATCAAGGCTGCTTTTCGAAAGACTGGGGTTGTTCCATTTGATCCAGGGGTGATAACAGAGCAAACCATGGCCCCAAGCTTGGAAACTTCAACTTGTGGAATCCTTCCAATACCATTGACCCCCCAATCCAGGCGATATCAGATCTGATTGACAAAGAAATGAAATTAAAGGTCGCCGATGCAAATAAAGCAGAAACAGAAAACCACTCTGAAGTGCAGACACAGACCTCATCAGATGCCCGATCTGCAATCGAGACACTTGAATCATCATCGGCCTCCTTTCTCATCTCAAGTTCACCACTGGCTGCTGCTTCAATCCCACCTACTTTTGCTCCATCTACGATTTCCCCTTTCAAGAGCCAGAGTCAGTACAGCCATCTTCTGGAAATGGAACCCTTGACAGACCAGGAGTGACAATTTCAAGAAGCCTTGCAAGAGGCTGAGTCTCGGGACAAGAAACAGAAATCATTGATGGTCACAATGCAAGCTACAACAGTTTTACAGGGAATGTATGTGAAACGTGCACAGGCACAGGTGCAGGCAAATGAGGACAAGAAAAAGTCAAGAAATAAATAAAAACTACTTGGTGATGGCATGCCAAAGCTGATGGATGGTGAAACATTTTTCAATGCAGTTGTGGAGCAGGAGACAAGGCAAGAACAGGAAGCTGTGGCAAAGGAGGAGAGGAGACTACAAAGGGTGAATTACAAGGAGGTGCTCATGGAATGGAAGATCCAGGATGATGAATGGAAGGCCCACATAGCAATGCAAAGGGCAAGATACAAGGAGGACTTGCAGATGTGGGAAGATGAGCATGATACTGCCAAGGAAGAAAGGAGGAAGTGCTTGTGGTGGAAGCCAAAGTTGGGACCTATTGAGAGAGCATTGCTGAAGCCAAAACAAGGTGCAGAGCATGGAAATGACAGCGAGCGAGACAATGAGGAGAGTGACGTGGAACTTGACGATTAAACAATTTAGAGTTTCATCATGATTCATACCAAATTTGGAGCATGATGTGTTGTGACCCGAGGACCCATTTGATCATCGATAAGAGACTTTGACACTGATCTGCCTTTATTCAGCTCAAATGCTCTCTGATAGTTAAAATTTGTGCTCAAATATCTACACTATTTGGTCATGCAGTGATTGGCTGGTACGAAATTTCCCATAAACTTACAGTATATTTGGTCAACTCCGGCAAAGATTTTATTAACCCAAGGGCCAGTAGATGACTGTACCGATCACTCAAGGACCCTTGATGCCCCAGCACATTGGCTTGGCACCTTGGCTTATAGGTTTAGGTTTTGATTTTATGTTTAGAAATATGATTATATGCTGTGGATTCGCTTCCATTGGCTGTGTTTGGGTTAGTTCAGAAACTTGAATTCAACTTGATTACACTTGTGCTGAATTGACTGGGACACAACAGAGGCATTCCATGGTCAGAAAACTGGTAAGGTACATTCAAAATAGGGTACAGATAACTCTCTCTCTTTTTCAACTTGAAAAACTTGAATTCAATGCCATCTCCACAGACTTAGGACATAGGCCCGATTTCCCAATGTCAGTCCTTACATCCCATTCTTTTTATACCCCACATTATCTATTCTAACATTGTATATAGTGCATTATATCTTTAGGTACATCAGCAAAACAGCCTTTTTGCTGTAGAATGTATAGATAAATGGCAAGTGAACATAGAGGCTATAGACACTCATAGACACTCATAGACACATGGCTTAGATTGTCAAGTGCTACATAGAGCTACATAGAGCCGTACAGCTCTGGATAGTATAAGAAGTAGTCTATGAGTCTATGCTCTATGGACATCTGCACAGGTCTGCCATGTACTGTTTTGCTGATGGCTGTTTTGCTGATGTAACTCAAATATGCATCAGTCCTCTTACTGAGTCTGAGTCTGCATTATATCTTTAGAGCCCATTTTTTCTAACAGAAGTCAAGAATGAAGACTACAGCCTACCCTCCATACATATACAGGGCCAGTCTTTGTCAGACTGGAATTGTCACGAAATCAGTATACCAAAGGATTTGCCAGAGAAGTTATACGGGTCGGTGTAGACCCTACAGGTTGGCTTAATCAAGGGTTACTAGGCTACCCGCCCATGTTCACTAGGACCAAACAGCAGTGAAATCCCTCTATGAATAGCATTTGACAGCCACACCAGGCTCCAACAAGCAACAGCAATTGCAATCCAGTCTAAGGAGGTGGATACAATTAAGATCTACTATTAAATAAGATAAGCAAGGATGAACATATATACTCGATAACTCAAATCAATTCAGAAAATCGAAAACCACTCTTCCCCAGACATCACCTTCGAAAACCAAAACTCCACGAACTTCAGCACTGTCTAATTCTAACGCCAATTCAAATTCTGGACAATCCAATCAGTGACACCGTTTCAACGGGCATGAATATCTCGATCTGTACCTGTGTAAAATCCATTCGGTTGTTCAATAGCCGCATTGTTCAAGAAGGTCGGCAAGGAAGCAAGGTCCACTGTCCACTGGCACAATTGTAAGATCTCGCCCTGACGACAGCTCATGATTTTTTGCGCAAAGGCGTCATATAGAATGTCGGGCTCACCTCGTCGGCATATCTCATGGTCTTATCATCATTAGAAGTGTATAGTACAGCCAAAAATTCGCTGTCTTAACAGATGCCAAATCAAACTTATGTTGCTTTTGAGGGAAACGAATGAATACCTTGACTTGACCGTGAGAATTTGCTAACACAAACTTGTCAACTGCAGCCAAGGTGTGTGGGAACAAGGTGACAGACCTGAATTTGGTCGTAATTCGTTGACTACAAAATATAGTCAAGTTTAGCGTAAGTGAGATAGATGGACGGTGCAATTTTCACGCACCCTTTGCGTAATATCGCGCCTTTCTGAACCAGATATTGCAGTCTAATCACCGTAATAATTTGTCAGCCCGATAGACCGCATTGCCGAAACGAGCAAGAGTGGGTTAACCTGTTTTCACATTGTTCCACACCAGTCTCGTCAGTTGTGATATACGCCGGGCGTCTCATATGATCTTCCGGTTCAGCAGGGAGTTTAACCTGTTAGATGGACGCATTACAGAAATAAGACTAAGGAGTGATTCACGACCTACTTTCAGTATGTACGACCGAGGGGCAATCACGCTTGACACCAATGGTTTTGGAGATAGCCCGTACATCGCTGCACCTCGAACAGTAGCAGCGTCCGCATCCGACGGTCGCTCGATAACTTTGATTCGAGATTCAAATCGCTCCTGAAAACTAAGTTATTTGACTGGGGAAGGATCCATGTGTTTCGCAGAGTCTACCTTCACCTTCGCAAGGAGATACTCGCTACCAGCGAAACCTCCCACGAGAAGGAGGGCATCGATTCTCTGTTTAACATTCAATTCCTGCTTCTCGATCAGTTCGAGCACCTAAAAGAACCTAAATTCAGAGTGGAACAGGATTCATGTAAATAATTCACACCTCATGTATGACCGGATCAAAAACCTCTCGACGCAACAGTATGCCTGGGATCACGAGCTCACCATTGATGAGTCCTATCATGGGATCGTGAGGATCATCCACATTGTAACACGTGAAATAGAAGAGTTTTTCTAGTACGTCATTCAATGTAACGATAATGGTGACAATAAGGCACAACATACCGTCATCGCTTTCGCCCATATACACCAGTTTGTCAGTGTCACTGAACGAGCGCCTGAAATACGACAAACTCGGGGCATCGAGATGAGTAGGGTGGTCCCGGAGGATTGCCTTCACGAGTTCCAAGAAGCGGAAATCAAGGAAAAGGGAGCCGCAATTAGCACCTGAGCGTATCGCCATTTCAGCCAATCCACGATCAGCGGTTTCGCCAACAATCTTGTAAACTGCCAAATCCTGTCGAATCAAGGTCGTTTGTACGGTACAACGAAGTAAGATAGAATCATAAACACACCACAGTCCCGCCTCCGGCGTCACAAATCATAAAATTCTGACTAGGCTTAAGTTTGTGAAGATCCGTGAGATGCGCACAGTGCACTGCAGCGGCTTCTGGTTCGCTTCAGAAGTTCGTTAGGACGATAAGAGGGGGTGAAAATTGAAGCGCACGTAATAATTCGGAGTCGATTTCTCCAGTCACCGTCGTTTGGAGAGATTGAGGAGACGAGACCTGCCTTGATGGCGGCTTCTCGCATCATATCACAGCCTTTTGCATCCCATGCAGCAGGGACGGTTAACCACACGTCGGCAGAATCTGATGGAAGAACGTACATTAGTCAAAAGTCTGCACAAGCCTGCAACAAGAATACTCACTAAGGTCAGCAACAGCTCCAGTTTCTAAGGTGATCTGCCGTTTAGCATACTGCCACAAACAAGAAAGGAAATCGACGATGAGGTCGGTGGCGGTCTTGCCATGCTGGTAAAGTTTAGATTGGTGAGTAGCGGAAAGATATGGATTGAACGAAGAATTACGAACAGGTATTGGCGGCAGCCGAGGATCGATCACTGGTTTATCGCGAAGTGTATACGGCTCCAAGAACAGCTTGAACCTAGAAGCACAATGATAAGCATAGACATATTGATTACCTCGAGGACAGCCAACTGCACCATTCGCATAATATAGTCCCAGGCGTGGGGTTTGCATTCTTGGCTTCGAGTCCCCAAGAACGGACCTGACCATTTGCATCGTACAAAAGACACGTAGGGACTTTTCGGAAAGTCTCAAGGGAGCCCGGCCAATGAAGAATCTGCTGTACTCGTCCTGATGATATTCTCGAAGAACCGTAGGCCTGAAAAAGAAAAAATGAGATGCAAGGTAAACAAACCACAGATTATTTCACTAACAACGCCCGAAAACGTCGTGCCTGCAAGGGTGTTATGCAGCTTTCGAGAGGTGTGGATATAAACCACGTACCAAAATCAATCGAAACAGAAATTTTACCATCATCGACCGGAACATGCCTGGAGGCCCTCCATGTCATTATCTGAGGACTTGTAGTGATCACTGGTGTACCTATGTCAGATTTTGCGGTGAGGACCACTTGTCCCTCTGAAAAAAGCTACCTGGTGCGCCATTGGCATGGATTGGCGCAGAGCGAATCGGTCGTGTGCCAGGATGGGGAGTTGGCTGCGAGTCCACAACAGCTTTCGGTTTGTCTTCTGTGCCTCGACTAGGAGCCCGAGGAGGAACAGGCTCCCCCCCGAAACATCCAATACAACACCCGTATCGTTCTCCAGAGCCCCTTCCAGGCATCCCGATTCAGAAAGTAGAGAAAGAATTATGAGGAACGCTCTCAAGAATCAAGGTAGAATTTGGAAGTTTTGAGCGTCTACTAGTAGTCACCGTAATAGTATTTTCTCATCATATGCGCTTATAGCTTACGTAAACATTCTCAGTTCCTTAATCGGACCGGCAACGCTCATTCGGAGTTTGAATATTTCCAGGATGTGGCACTCCAACTAACATGGAATTGTAATGGTCACTTCTATGGCAGCCTCGTATAGCACAAATTTTGGTGGAACAAATGATAGACAATACATAATTAAGCAAAGTCTTCGGGACAGAACATTTTAAAAGTTTCTCAAACTTTCAAAACACCTGTTTATGAATGCCTCAAAGAAGATCTAGGGCCAGGGACAAACATCTGTCCCGGACATATTGTTTATAAGGTCTATTAGATGGATCCTCAAGTTTTAAAACACAAGGAATGTGCTTGTGTGAGTTATCCATAAAGATTCTCAGAATGCAGGAGATGACAGTGAACATGACCAGAAATGACCAGAAAAGGCTGAAAAGCATGTCACATTCTCCCAGCAGCCAGCTATATTGAAGGTTTTTATGAGGCAAATCGGAAAATTTCCACAATTATTATTGATCATACACTATTCATTGTTATCTGCTATGCTTTTGTCCAACTATTACAGCTTGCAAGGCATTTTAACTATGATTTCAACCCTTCTACCATCAGAATTTAGCGTTTGGCTGAGGTACAAACAAGTACAAAGGCACACATTCTGAACCAGGATTGCCTCTCCGAACACTAGCAGTGAACCAAACACTACAGTGTCACCCAGACAGACTGTTGGGCCTGAGGGTGTTTTCCCCTTTATGGCCTCAGGCCCAAATTATGTAATGCTGCAAACAGGGTTTGAGCCTGAGGGTTAGGGTAGAGCAGGGTTTGGCCAGGGTGTTAGTGATATCTTTAAGGTGTTAGATGATAAAATCTTTGAATGTTTTATGTTAAATGAGTGATGTTTAGAGCTATAAACCACCGGACTTTGGTCAAATTTTCTGTCTGAAGATATATAGCCAAAATAAACTTGATAAACACTCAATATTCACTGAAATATAAACTGAGAGAATACTCGGATAAAATTATCAATATTATCAGGATATACAGTGTTCAATGACTCCTTTGAACACTACCAGTCTTTTGAACACCCTAATATAATTGATTCTGTACTGATTTCTACTACTAAAAAGTGTTCTAATTTTCTCAGTGCATCATCTGAACCTATCTGGATATTGATTTTGATTCAGAACTATCAATAAAATTAGAAACTGAATATTCACAAAGCAAAGAGAAATCTAATCACTCCTTTGAACACTAATGTTTTGATCATAAAACATTCAAATATTAACAGATTTCTTTGAAAGTTGGTATGAGAGGTCTTTAAATATATAAGCAACTTTTGGTCAACTCAGATTTTGTTCAAGATAATTGGCTACCTGTGGCATTTTAGGTTAATTTTTTGTGTTCAAAGGAGCCATTGAATACTGTACAACAATTATTCTCGATACCCAAAGTAGACTTAACACGTGCACATGAACTTAGTACACATTTACATGTCTTATGTGCACACCTTAGCCTCAAGGTGCCTCAATTCATCAATAGATACGTGTACACTTAAGCTTGAGCTGTGACCTGTTCAGCTATGCTCACCAACAGAGAGTGCCAACCATGGCTTGGTGCTCATGCTTCACCCACAGCTGTAAGAATGGGCCTCAAGGCCAAACTCCTCAGACTCAGCATACCACAAATCGGCATGCAAATGATGACAGAAGAGCTGCTCTTCATGTTCAGACTAGTCTTCTTCCAAGTTCAGTGCCCCTGGTATGTGAGCAGGTGAGTCATGTTTATGGCTTTTGTGTCAAAGGCTCATTTATGGTGTTCATACCTTGCAGAAGATTGCAGCAGATCAGCCAATTGATGACCTTTTTGATTTCGGTCCCATGACAGCATACGCCTCATCCTGGATGGCACCCAAGTTGCGCTTCAGTCTGCAAAATGTTATGCTCCTCAACTTGAGTTTAACGGCCTTGAGAACATCGCTCTGACTCTTCCTACAGTCGAGAGATGACTTGGCGTTTCTACCAAATCATTAATCACCTATTTTTTCATCTGTCCTGCATTGGTCACTCCATCATCCCTCAAAGCTCCATGAATTGATGTCAGCACATTGCTTCACTAAAGATTGCCCTGGTATCTTGTATGCCATCAAGCGAGCTTTGGTGTAGAGGCTCCGGATCATGTGGATCCATTTCCCCTTCATATCAGACACTGCTCCTGTCCATTTCCATTCCTGTATCATTGATTCCGCTCGATTCCACTCTTTCTATCAATTCCGCTCCGGATTCTGCCTCCGGAATCGTTCCTACTCAAGATGCAATGTCCCTAACGACCCGGAATCAGTACATTTCTAGTTATATATCATGTATCTTCATTTCCCGTCTCCTAGTACATAGCACTTTTTCTATCCTCCACTCCACTCCACCCCTATCATTTACAGCCTTTGCTTGTAGTACTTAGTTACTACAGCACAGGATCCCTCTCAGTAGTATAAAAGTAGCACATTTATACTACATACCATATAGAAAACACTGATCCCCAGACACACATAGAGAAATACCGATACCCAGAGTCCCATATAGAATCCTCTTACCGTCCCGTCTCATTGATACTTGCCTTCGTCCTTTCCCCACATTCTCCCTCTGAGTCCGGAACCCCTGGATTCAGGTTGGATTGACTAGACCTCTAAAGAAACTAATTCCTCTGATCACTTCTTAGCTGATCACCCTTTCCATAGATTCCCATTCTGGGTCTACAACAGAACTCGCCGTCACATTGGATGGTGCTGAAAAACAAACTCCTTCAATGATATTACCCTATGTCTCTCCGAAGGAGGCTATCCGGCATCTATTGCTATGACCAGGGAAATGGGATCAAATCCAACACTGGCAGGGCCCTGGTGACATTTCCAGACCCCTCGAAACCCATGCAAGACATATATGACAGATGGGGATGGAGAGCTATACAAGCTGGTCTGGAGTGCCACAAGGGTGGCACCTGGAACATATAGGATGTTGATGTCCACAAAATACATCAACGCTTCATCTCCTTGCCATGTGGTCTGGTATGGCAGATAAACATTGATTGGTAAGTATATAGTCTGCTACCATTTGATTCGCATAACATACATCCACAGGTTCCAATCGAAAAAACATGGATGCCATTCAACTGGTGCCATGTACCTTACCCTCTGCAATCTTCCACACAGTATCCGCCACTTGTTATGGTGTTACCAGGTCCTGACGAACTGACTATAGATCAGTTCAACAAGGTACTACAGCCTTTTGTTGAGCATATGAAAGAGCTTGGTAATGGTGTGTCATATGCTGTTTGCTTATTTAATTACATCTAATTGACATTGTCCAGGAGTATTGTTTTGTGTTCATGGACGTCCACAACCTGAGGTTTCGCATTCAATAATTCAAACTAATGTATCCAACCTACCAGCAAGTCGCAAAGCTGCAGGCCTACAAGCACACAACTCAAAGTTCTTTATGTGTCCATCATGTACCATGCCTTTCTACTGTCTCATTGATCCTGACTGCTTTAATCCCACAAGTATGCTCATCATTTGTTATTTCTGATTCAACTTCTGAGATTTTATAGAATTCATACAGCACAATGATTGGCGCTACCTCAAGTACTCTTTTCAATTGCAAGATGCTGACACAATAGCTGCTGAAGAAAATTTCCTCAAACGCGGTAAACACGTTGCTGTTCTGGAACTTCTCCCTGGATTTTTACCTATCAAGACAAATGTTATTGACTTCGTACACTGTGTTCTCTTATGTTCATGGTTATAGTAATTTAGTCCTGACATCTACTAATGTTCTATTCTTAGGTTTAATAAAGCACTCGTTGAAGAATATCCTGTACAGGAATGGAATGTTCAATGGCACATGCACCCGTGATCCACTCAAAGAATTAGAGACTTTTTTCGCCAGCTTGATCTGGCCCTCCTCCACAAGCCGATTACCGCCATCAGTATGTGCCATATCTTTTTTTCCAGTCTCACCAAGTTGTTTTTTGAGGTTGCTCATGGTGTCAGCTCTGTCCAAGCGGATCAATGGCATTCCATAATCAATGCTTTTTTTATTGGACTCTTTGTTGCATGGGAAGTTGATGGGGAAATTCCAGATGATGAAGCGCCACCATCAGTGGCCAACACCAAAATTGCAGCTGCTCAGGCAGACAAGGAGAAACTGGTTCATCAGCATAATCTAGAAAACCTATTAAGCAAGAACCCAAACCCTTCTCCAGAAGAACTCAGACATATAGAAGAGATGAAAATGGATCGATCTCTTCGTCAGCATTATGAGACTATACTTGAATTTTCTGCCGCTATTCGTATCCTTTCATCAAGGTCAATCAGTCCACAAGAAGTCCAACGAGGTTGCAAAGCACTTTCAGGGGCAATACAGACGTGGGCACGAATGGGCTGTCATCTTACACCATATTACCATTTTGCAATGCACCTTGAACCACAATTCTATTGGATCAGTCCATGTTATGGCTGGTGGACATATGGCTATGAAAGAAACAACGGATATTTGGGTTGTATTAACCATAATGGTCACTCAGGTGGTGAGCTGGAGGGGACAATGATGCAAGGGTGGTGGAAAACCATCCTCATCCAGGACTTGGTATTCTGCCCTCCTCTATCAATACTCTTGTTTTGGATCTGATGCTGGTTTAGATTTCAAATCTCTAGTGACTTCCTCCAACACCAGAAGATCAGGACTCAGTCCAACTTCTCAAGAAACATATTAAAGGTGGTATGAAGGAACGTCGTGGAACACTGCAGGAATATATAGCATGGATGGCTGCTGAAAAAAATTCCAGTGAGTGATTTTACTGTTGCGATCATTATTGTAAATCAACATCAATATCAAGATCAACTTGATTTCCCTCGCTATTCTCAGAAACAAAATCTTTGGACACTTGGGCCTGGGTACCGCTTGGTATTTGAATACCTTCATAAACTATGGGCACCTCACATTTGTCTCATATTGGATATAACCCTCGCAACTGACAAACTGACAGCTAGTTTTCAAGGTGAAGTCAGCTCCTTCTCACATATTTGGAAAGGGCAACAACGTTATGGCGCAATAAATACTCATCGTGGAAAGCGAGCTAGCTATGCCTACATTGATGGTTGGGTTCCTGTCCAAATTGCTTACATCTTCCAAGCAATGCAATCTGTTGAGACTACCAACCTTATGGCAAACTTTGCGTTAGTGCAATGCTTCCAACGTGGAAATGACATTCCTAGTTTTCCTTGGGAAATACGGTTTGTCCTCTGATTACTTTTATGAGTTCTCTCATTGCATTTGTGACTAGTGCTCTTGATCTTGGTGTCAAGTCTTGGTATGCGAACAGATTAGGTGATCTTGAAGTTGTTTCACTTGAGTGCTTTTTGGGGCACTTCGTATTGGCACCCATCACTGTTCAGATGCTGGACATCTGGATCACAGTTGCATACAATCACACAAGATCTCAAGCTCTCTTGTCATTTAGCATTGCTGATCTCCTATTGAATACTGCAGGATGGTACTGAACAAGATGTCGAAGATGACAATGATGATATTTAAGTTCTCCTTTATTTACTATACCTGGCAAGCATTTTTCACTATGCTGACTGCATTATTGTCATCACATTACTCCTCTTGGTAAGCGTCACCATCATCTTGCTCATACATCTGATTTCCCTCTTCACCAAACTCTGGTGTGTTGCCAGTTTCATCCCCTCCATCCTCAGCAAGCATGCACGATGGTAGGTCTGCCTCAGGATTATCATCAAGCCATGTGGGATCAATTGCTCCACATGGTATCTTTGCATGTTTTCCTGGTCGAGGAAGAGCAGCAGTCAAACGGGCATTTCCACGATGGTGATCATGGGGCTGATTCCCAGATTTCTCTTGCGCATTTTCTTTTCTTTTCTTCAACACAAGACTGTCAAGTTCCAAAACAGCTTGTATCACCTGATTGGAATGTTTTTATGACTTATATTCCTTGCATCATGATGCGCAACTCACCAAAATACCATGATAGTCAGGTGGTCTGGATGTCCACGCCCTTTTCTTCACATGAACTTCAAGTTCTTAGGGAAATGCAGGGGTAATCCCAGGATACATTTGTCTGTATCCATACTCGTATTTGCCACATACGGATACCATATCCGCAAATTTTACCCACGGATTCCCGATCAAAATGAGCCGGAGATCACCTGAAACGGTCCAGAATTGACTGAGATAGAGTCCAATCAATGTTTAGTCTCTATCTCAGTCAATTCTTGACCGTTTTGGATGATCTCCGGCTCATTTTGAAGCCCACGGATACGAGAATCTGTATCCATACTTGTACTCTTAAGAGTACGGATACCTGCGGATCAGGGATTACCCTTATCCCTGCATTTCCCTAGGAGTTCTTGATCTGAGTCCATATCTGGGTCCAGAGCTTTCATCAGTGGATTGGTATGCTCTGGTGAAAAAAAAGTCCCAGTCCTGGTGTGTCAAGGTTGAATTTGGTTGGATGTCGGCTTGTTCTTGGGCTTTCTGAATACAACAGATTTAGGTGAAAATTATAACAAGAAAATCAAATAAATTCCACCTTGATTTTTCATTGATGACACTGTAGAGGGTCCTCGACCCTCTGAGGCTGTAAACTTGATATCTCATGAATCCGCTCAAACCCGACGTCTCCAGCGATCCATGCTCAAACCTGATGCATACCGACTAGCACGGCCACTCACGTACCTGGTTGGTCGTAACTTGGTCCACCTCCTAAACTCACAGAATCCCAATTATCGCAGATGGATCTCATCGGACTCAATTCCCAACTTCGGACTTGCCTTATATATGCATCCCTTCATCCTTTCAGAGATAGGTATGAATCTTTAGATCGTTTTCGTGGATATTTACTTTCCCCTCCATTTTCCTGTCACCGTCGCGTTGGAGTGGGCAGGGGTGCCCACTCTGGGTGTCATGGGTGCATCATGGTGGGATAAGCTGAGTGTCTACTACAGTGTGATCTCTACTAAGTAGTCCTACGAACCATGGGATCCTATCACGTGACCTCCTACTACAGCATTGCAACCCTCTTCTCATTTCCCTATTTCTATTTCTCTTTGTTCTCTCTCATTGGCCGAGGACTCTCATCTGAATCTAGATAGAGAATTTTGTAGTATAAAAAAATGGTGCCCAAGTGCCATCTCAAAATAAGAAATCAGTTCCCCCGTTTCCTCTCTCTGAGAATCAGTCTCTCAGTAAAATCCATTGCACACATTACTCATCGGTTTCCTCGACATTCTCCCCGTCATTCTACCATCATTATTTCTACATCGGTCGTCACCCGACACTCGACCCGCTGTACCCGACATCATTGGCTTCGTCGGCTTAGACCAGTTTCGATAGTTATTAGTAGTATTACTCAGCAGCTTTTTACTATTATTTTCCCATCTTTTCTTTGAAGCTTGCTAAACTATTCCCAGTCACTTCTACGCTGACACCACAGGTTAGGATCTTTATTCCGCAGCCACCCCGACCTTGCCACTACAATGCCCAGCATGTGGGTTATCCTTCCTCGTTTTCTTCCCAGTTTGGATTACTGCTCCCTCCTCAGTTTCAGGTGTGACCTTTTTGCGATCTTTAATCATCACCTTGTATGTTACTTGATATCCTTTGAAGATGGTGGCAAGGCAATCTGATACTTCTGCATCTGTCAAATCTTGTACCATCTCCTTCATTGTGAGGTGCCAACATTCCGGTGCCTTGTGCCTCACAAAACTAACCATCTCATCATGCCATACTTCATTATCTGCAAAACTCAACAGCCAGTTAGGACACAACAGTAATCCTCCAGTCTCAGAGTCTTCAGCCCAGAATAGACCATCCTGAACCAAGGGACAGGGGAGATTTGTGGACGACTTCAATCCCATGGCCTTCAGAAAAGTCTTTTGAACACCCGTCTATTCAAGATGTGAGTGTAATTTCCATTCAAACATTGGAGTATTTACCTTTAATGCGTTGTTGCATGTCACTTTTTGAGTGTTGGTTTGATCTATGGATTTTTCATCAGGCTTTCCAGGTCCATGCAACTCTTCAATACTATCGATCAAGATCCCAATTTGTTGTCATTGTCTCCAGAGCCCATCCTGCACTTCTTCAAGATCACTTCTTCAGTACTCATTCTCTTTTCAAAGCTTCTGGTTCTTGGAAGTCAATTCGTCACAGTGTTTCCCCATGACAACCAAGGCCGCCTTTGTCTCTTTCACATCAACATGTAAGCTTTCCAACTCTGCTTTGAAAGCTAGCATTTTATCAGTAATGCTCTTGGGTATCGCAACCTTGGCTGACAAGCTGGCAATATCATTCGAAGCTCAAGGGTTTGCAAGAACCAGGGGCCGTTTCTTCACAGTAGGTTCATCATCACCAAAAGCTGAGAGTGCAACTGACAATTCATGACTTGGAGGTCCAAGGGGGTGAAATCCAACACCTTTTGGTAACTTCTTCGGTGTCTGCTCTTCCTCACCTGGGAAGTCTGATGTTGTTGACAGTCTAGATGCTCGTGAGAATTGCTGGGTGGACGATCCATGGGATGAGGCCCCAAATGGAGATTGGTTATGAGACAGTTCAGAATTCAGGGCAAACGGCCATATCCCAGGTGATGATGCACGACTTGACAATCCACACTGATTATTTGAAAGAAGTTCTTTAGATTGAGAGGCAAGACTTGGCACAATAGATGAGGCCTGGCACAAGGGAACAAAAGGAGATGGTACAGCTGGAGAACACCCCTCGTTGATCTGATGTGAGGGCACAGGTACGATATCACTTTGTTTGCTAGGAGTGTGGCCAATATTCTGTAACTGTGCAGTCGGATTGATGTGTGGAAAGGGCAGAAATGGTAGACGGTGTTGGACCTGCTGGATGCCAAGGTTGCATGAAGGAATTATGCTGTGAGTTCCATGCGGTTCTTCAAGAGCTGGATCGATGACAGATTCTATAGGCAGATTGATTTGGGTGGAAAACGGTGAGCTGGAGGAACTGGATGTGAATGGCAGAGACTCAGAATCTGTTGGGGGTTGCATGAGTGGCTGATTGCCAGCTGTGCTGGCTATGGATTCAGCAATGGTGAAAGTAGGCTCCAGAACTAATTGTAAGGTCAGTTTAGATTGTTTGGAACTTGAATTGAATGGATCAATGAATCCATGAGCTTTTTTCTTAGCACTCGAGTTTGTGTTGGCATCGGCTGGCAGTACCTTCCGCTTTGGTGCCTTAACCTGCTTCAACTTGCAATCGTGTTTCCCCTTGTCATCTTGGCTATTCTGATGTCTAATACTTCTGGTAATATGATGTGGAACACCTTCAGTCTGACTAGTACCTTGAGCCTGTCCACGACTGTATCCTCTAGCCATGTCAATGGCAGAGGTTGACTCAAAAGGCCTTTCCAGTTGTTCCAAGGGCCTTGATCCTGGCTAATTACGAGTCCCTATAAGGGAATCGTTCTATACGGTGGATTTTTCAACTCAGGGTCAGACTCTAATTTGCCAAGCCGTGGGAACAATTGTTGCAAACTGTGGGAACAATTTTGAAGCCCTGTGAATAAATTTGAAACCGTGTGAATGCTGACTTTGTAACTGTGAGAATTTGTTGTCTCAAATGAGCAAGAACAATAAGGTCACCAGATCAAAGGTGCCAAGTTGGGAAAGTGTAGTCTACTGTTAAGTCGACCTCATGACAATAATCGTATTCTTTGTTGGTGTAATGTGCACATTATGACATATGGATGAGTTGAAAACCTGTCTGAACAGTACTGAGAGTTCTGTATTGTCCAACTAGTATCTCTGCTGTATTCTGAGGAATTGCCAGTGCAATATAGACTGAATGAACCAGATATGATAACTTTGTCTACAGATACATATAATAGCTATGTACATTGGAATCACAAGGAACAGGTTGAATACCTGTTTAACCGGCCGGTTCATCATTTTCGGAACAAAGTGTTTTGCAGATGTCCCTACCTGAATTCGGGGCATTGCAATTGCACAAACAATAGTAGAAATAAAAGTCTGGACAGTTGTTGGATGTGCATTATGTGCCACATTTGACATCCCATATTGAAGCAGAGAAAGTGCAAGCAGAACTATCAACATTGAGAAACTATGGAGTTCATACATTGGTACCCCAGATGCTGTTTCAATGTATTCATTGAATGGGCTCATAAGGGTGAGGTTTATAATTCGTTGATATTTTATCAAAGGACACGAAAATAGTACAATAAATGCTGTCAACTGCATAATGATTCAAGATCAAGACAGAAGGACAAGGAACATAATTAGTTCAAGAGAAGCTCCAATCAGGCCAGAACAAACTAATATGATGGGAAAGCAATTATTAAATAGCAAAGCATCATATTTATGGCAGGATGGGAAGAAGTGAAGGTTGGGCCAAGATACAATCCAATGGTATCAATGCAGGAACATAGCAACATAGGCTTCTCAGTACAGCAGTGAATTTCGTTATCAATTTAGATATAAAGGAGTAAATATGCTTGTTGCACCTGCAGATTTCGTCCAGTTAATATGACACGTCTATGAACAAAAGGTTATGCATCACATATGAGAAGTAAAGGTAGTTTGATTGAATTTGTACAATGAATTGTAATTCAGTTGCATGGACCACAAACCGAACATATTGGACATGTTCGGTGTGTTCGGTCAATGTGTTCGGTCAATATGTTCAGGTTACTATTGTCATATGTGATCAGTACACATTGAACTTTGGATATAGTTAGCTATCCAGTGGTGATACAAAGAGAATATGCAAACATTAAATCTGGATTATAGGTAGATAGTGGATTTTCAATAGCTCATTCTCATCTTTTCAGCAAAAAGGCACACCTCTTGCATATTGTGGATCCTCAAATTGCAGAGTCACAGTCTAACAATGATTGAAGAATACAATATCTGGACATGTCACATATGTGTCATCAATGCTTGATGCTTGAATAAATAGCCAAATTTCAATTACAGTATATAGAAGACATACTTCATAGTAAATTGATGTATTCAGAATGGTTCCATGTATCATCGTGATTTACAACTTTCAATAGTTTACCGTCGTTTTACTATCTGATGGCAGTAACTGCACCTTTTTGTATCAATTGAGAAATTTGGACTTGGTAGAATTTTGCACAGGGTGCGCAGTAGCATACCATGTCACACAGTATCTTGAAAGTACTTGACAAGTATACTAAATATCATTACCATAACATTCAACATGGTATTGTAACAGTATTCAGACATAAACTACAATACTTGTGCTCAAATTCATCTGAAGGTATGAAGGCAAATGAGACTTATACCTTTTCAATAACATCAAGCCTTTTGTTTCACTACTTTTACTGTATCTACAGCAAAGTACTGTATAGTTCAGATAGAATACTTGCAGCCTAAGATGAATCAAAGTATTAAACTAGTAAGGAAGTTGTGCCACTTTCACTACTAGGATACCTTTTGAATCCTTTCAAGATACAGTGTGAAATAGTATAGTACTGTTGCCATATTGTGGATTTAAGATACTGTGTCAATACTTTTAAGATACTGTTTCAGTACTTTTATTATAATAAAAGTATCTTAAAAGTATTGACACAGTATCTTAAATCCACAATATGGCAACAGTACTATACTATTTCACACTGTATCTTGATAGGATTCAAAAGGTATCCTAATAGTAAAAGTGGCCCAACTTCCTTACTGGTTTAATACTTTGATTCATCTTAGGCTGCAAGTATTCTATCCAAACTATACAGTACTTTGCTGTAAATACAGTGAAAGTAGTGAAACAAAAGGCTTGATGTTATTGAAAAGGTATAAGTCTCATTTGCCTTCATACCTTCAGATGAATTTGAGCACAAGTATTGTAGTTTATGTCTGAATACTGTTACAATACCATGTTGAATGTTATGGTAATGATATTTAGTATACTTGTCAAGTACTTTCAAGATACTGTGTGACATGGTATGCTACTGTGCACCCTGTGTTGGGTGCTTTGTTTTGTATCTCATGAAATACTGCTTGGATCAAGATGGTTGATTCTGGTTGTATTTCGAGCCTAATGACAGACAAACATAGTACAGATGCAATAACGGCTCAAAGGACAAAAACAGAGAAGAATATGGTATATGTACTTCTAGGCCTTGAAAAGATGAACAACCTTCTCCCTCCAGTCTTCTTCATATGAGCTCTTTTGATGTCATAAGACAGTATCATTTTGGGTGTCAAAAAGTACTGGTCTACCTTTTTATTTCATCAACAACTCACCATATCCTAAATATTGTCCAAATGTAATTACAGGAGTAAATAGTCCTCAAGATATAGTACAACTTTCCCTGTATAACCATCTTAATCCAAATAGTATTTCATGAGATACAATACACAGCACCCAAAATTCTACCGAGTCCAAATTTCTCAATTGATTCAAAACAGTGCAGTTGCTGCCATCAGATAGCAAAACAGCTGTAACATATCAACAGTTTGAGTACATACAATATTATACATTAGCATCAGTCGATATTCATATTATTGAGGCGTCGCCTTGTTTCCACAACACCCTCTGCATCATTACCGTCTTCCACATACCCAACATGCCGTTTGATGGCTATTTTGGGTTGTGTAGTTGGTGTAGGCAAAGCCGTCTTGTTGCGAATCATAGTTGCTTCCTGAGAATATACATCAGTATTTGTTTAATTCTTGATGTATTGAAGCGTTACCTCTGTGAAATCACTGTCTACCAGTGCCAATGACTGTAGATTCAGAATCATCTTGAATTTATCCTTCTTTACCGGAACTGCCGATATTGTAAACTGAACCTCCACTATATCACCGATTCTAAAGCAAGTTGGGTTTGTTGGAATGAAGCTAATAAATATTTCCATCAGTAGGGATGTGATCCCAATTCATTGTCACTCACCAATGTCGATTTCTATCAGACTTCAACTTGTAATAAAGTACGCAATTGTCCTGGCCATGAAAGTAGCGGGAATTCGCAAGTGAGGTTAATATGCCTTTTGGATCGATGGCATGCTCGAATGGAATGTGAGGGGAAGAGTTGTCGTGTCGGCGATCAGCGAAATATCGGGTTCCTATTGTGAGTGCCATGTAATCCATGTATGTAGAAGGCGTAAAAGCTTGCATTGCTTTGTCAGGAAATTGACGAGCCAGTTTCTGGTGCAGAATCCAAAGGTTATCGATATAGGATTGAAAGCCCGTTGTATCAAGGCCAGTTACGACTATGCTTTGACGTATGAAGGGCGTTTGGTGTTCCGGTTGACTATTACAGTGGTTCATCAGAATGGTATTCAAGGAATTGATACAAATTTAGCACATACCTGGGTGTTATGGGTGGAAGATCTTTCGCCACCAAAATCGCTTGCAAACTTAATACCAATTCTTGATGTTCGGATTCATCATTGGTTGGAAGTGTAAACTTCCAGCAATTTGGAGAGTCGACATGCACAATATTGACATTTGAAATCTGGCAATGCGGTCAATATGATATACCTTTTCAAATCCAATGACTTACATTTGTGGCCTTCGCAAGCTGACTTTCATCATCGTCTAAGCATGCAGATATGATTTCCTGCAGATGTTCAGCTGTCAATTTGGTGTCAAATACTAGCCAGTATATATATGGTGGATATTGCTAACATGCACCCTTGAAGTTGTAATAGTTGTCCATCACGTACAAAGCAGTGGTGAGATGTATATTGCGTGGCACAATTTTGTCCACTTCATGGATTATATCTTCCGCCATCATCCTCACACCGATCATATCCATATTAGCTTTTGATGTCCATGTGATGATAGCTTTCAGGATCCGTTTTGTTTTTGTTTTTGTATTGCATTCTTGAATATTGAAGTTTGCGTCATTTTGCATAATACGGATCCTTTCCATGTCTTTCAAATGCACCACGTAATGTTGGTTGTCAGCTGTCTGGTTTGGATATGGTATAGTCAAGCATGTACTCCAGCCTTTCCGCATTAATTCTGCATCACAGGATATGTATGCACAGCATTGGAATTAACCCCTATCCATCATTCATCAATATCTGTTAGTATACCCCATGTTGCTTAATTTGGCATTATGCAATTTTGTTTCATGAATACCCCTTTTTATTTAGTCTCCATTCCTAACTTTAATTGAGCTTGTCAACAATTCATGAAACCTACCAGTATAAACTTGTGGCGAATATCATGTGGACAGTCATCCATTTTTCATGCATACCTTTGCGCTTTGCATGGAGTACATGGCCCAAGAAGCCTCGTTTGGTATATGAGCATGTGCCAATGGTGGATCCTCAGATGTTATTGTTGAAGTTTTGAATTCACCGATTCATCTTAAATTCATAGCTTATTGTTTTTGAGTGATTTAAATCGTGAGTGAAGATGATATCCACCATTCCATCAACTTTGACCGCTCTCCAATGCCTCCCAAGAAGTCCACTGCCACGAAATCAAACTCGAAAGCAAAACCCAAGGCCACCATGTATGTTTACCTATTTTACTTGGTATTACTGAAGTTTCTATTGCATGCACTAAAGACGGCCTTCTGCAACAATCGAGAAGCGAAAGAAGGTTATCAAGACTTGGGCTGATGATGATGTGTATGTGTCATCGTTTTAATAGTTAGCTATTTTTGACCAATGGACAGTGTGGCTTTGTCCGATGCTAATGATGATGCCGTCAGTATTCAAAGCACTGGCAGTGTAATGGCACTGTCAACGCTCACAAGGTATCTATAATCACATATCATTATTATCCAATATGAGTTAACAAATATTAGGCATTCCGTCAAGTTTCGCAACGTTAAAGACGTGTTAGTGTTTCAATATCAAATATATCTAACATGATTTCAATCTGTTACAGTGGAAAGAAACGTCAAATGTCATCTCCCAATGTCACCAACAATGACGACGATGTGTAAATATTTTTCATAGGTGTTGTCTCATCATTGACAGGTTATCCATAGTAAAACGCCTTCCCCCTTCAAGAAATTGAAAGCTGCATCTAATCAATCACAAGACGGTGAGCAAGAGGAGGAAGAGGAAGAGGATTACGGTTCTAAGTGAGTTGTTCAGTTATCATAGACATATCCATTTGTTCAAACAAATCGTTTGACTGTTTAGGCATCGTCGCAAAGTAGCCTTGATGAAGAACCCCGATAAGCCAATTTCATGTGTATTTTACATGCCGATATGAATATTCTCATTCATTAATCGTAACAGCGTTTCTAATACTCCATCCAAGAAGTCGAAGTCCACGAAGGCCATCATGCTCGATGATACCGACGATGATAAAGGCTTCAGTGGTGATGAAGGAGATCTGACTATGCACTGACGCAGATCACCAGGTGTGTTGGATCTTATTACACCGTGGTGTTTGATGTAGATGTTGTGAATCTAGCTTACCATCTCCAAACGTTGATGAGTCCGATATTGGCACGAGGGATCCTCAACTTGTTGACACCTACCAAGACTGCGTCAACATCAAGTATGCCATTGCAGTCATACCCTTGTCATTTACTCATAACTATATAGGGCAGCAGCGATGGTATCCTGGTCCAGTGCAATTGGAAACGGCAACCCACAGTTCAGTGATATTATCACTGACATCTACAAGATCAACAGAAAGTACGTTGTTTCAACGACAATTTGAAGTGGATCCAGTCAATTCATTTGATATAATATAGATTATTGGTTTCCGCCATTACCTTTGATAGATCTGGGAGGTATTCTAATCTCTCTCGTGATAACCCTGCCCATATCTCCACTGGTGCATTTGGTCGCAACTTCTTTCATGCAGTTGGAGGTGGAATGCCGACAATCTTTACATTGGTCATCATAGTGGAGTCCTGCTTTCTCGATGAGCCCAAGATTGGTGGCAATACAAAGCCAGTCAAGGTTATACAGGGTGCACTACTTCAAGGAGAATGGGAGCGATATGTCGGTGCTATTGGAATGGTGATTCGCGAGTCCGAATTTCAGGCCTAACTGTATAAGGACTATGTGTCCTTCTCAACGACCACAGCAAGTGGAATGGATACATCTCCCAGTTTGTGCATTGATTATTTCTAGTTGTAATTCCTAATCGATTTTCATAGAGGCATCGACATCCAAAAATGTACAACTTAGTCCATTCACTCGTCGACCCACTCCATCTTATCATAAGGCCGCTCTATCATTTTACGATATTGGTAAGCATCCGGTCGTCTAATATAAAATAATATTTTGAGTATGTGTTGTCAGTGCCCATCTATGATGCACGCAAAGTCAAAGCGGACTTCACGTCCACTCTCATATCGCTCCAGCAACTACCCATCTTCCCGCACAATATCCCTGCAGGATCCTGTGTCGTTGTTGGACATACCATCAATACATTCAAGCATGTAGATGACATGATGAAGAGCATTTCGCTCAATGTGCAATGGGTCATGGTCTTGGGAGTCCCGAAATGATTTCCTCACATATCATCGTTTATATTTGTATTTTACCTCTGTCTTGTGAATAAATGTGAACCAATCCATTGAATGTACAAATGATATTACAAATATGAGTATGGACTTTTGATGTCAACCAACCATTTATAAAAAACCACTGCAAAAGTGTCTGCCAATGAGCCAATGGGTGCTCGAACGGATTTCGGACCTGACTTCATGTTCGACCAGAGGCTGCATGTGTGATAACGTTCCACCTCATTCACGAAATACAACACAGTGTCCATTTTGGAATCCACAATGAGTGATATGTCCGTACGGCAAAAGACACTCATCGATGGTTTTCCACCAACCATATTGGACTCTATCGCATAAAGCCCTTCGTAGGTCTTCTGGACAAAGTCGAAGAACTCGTTTCTGCCTTGCTCTCGAATAGAAATGGCGCCCCTGTCTGGATTGCACGCGACCGTCTTCAATAGAGTCCCCTGCGTTTGAAATATTCTGACAAAGTTAAGACAATCATACATATGATATGACAAGTGAAAATGAAGGGCACTCACCTTAACTCATCCAAGGTATAGAAACTTGAGACGATATCCCACTTCCAGGACTTGCTTTCCTTGTTGTACAGGGTGTGCACCGTATACACGACCTTTCCACCAACTAGAAACACACGCCATTCGCCCATCTTACTCAGTGGTTCGATGTACGTTTGCCCAAACCAACGTGAACCTGGAACCTCACAGTTATTACGCATGTATTCCAAATTTCGCTTGGGGTCGCCAGGTAATAGTACGTGATGACCGGTGTCGCTGTGTGTCCGTTTCAAGACAATATTCGGTGGGAATTGGTCGCCATCGTTTAATAATTTTGCTTGGGGGCGTATCGTATGTGTTACGTTCAAAGCGACATGAAGCAAGTTTTGATTTTGTATCCATTTTGAATGGACCGTGTTCATCTGCTTCGGAGGTGGCCAGATGTGTACCGTTCGACAGAGCTCGTCCATTCCAGTCATGAAAATCGACACATTTTCCAGTGTCAATCCGTATTGGTTACCGCTGTCAAGACATCAGTATAATGCAGCGAAAACGGAGCAGAATTAATTAAAGCGATGTCAATCTTACATATATGACATTCCCATATCCACACCACCAAATACACAATCTGCCGATGCGAACTTTTGCCACGTATCGCCTTTGTCTTGATAGCGAAGTATTGCGTGAAGGAACTCGGGCCAAAATATGTATTTGACATTGAAGCGCCGGTCTCCATCCTCATGATGTAGTCGCATACCGATATAAACCTGTTTGTTGTGAAATGCGTTTCAGTATCAACAATCCACAAATTAAACAATAGACATTACCCATTCTTGAATACATACTGAATAGCGACTCTTGTATGATTTGATGATATGGACGTAACCATCAAGATGGGCAATGGTATCGAGTTCAATGTTGGATATGGTCGTGGTGACGAATGCAAGATCATTAATAGCTGCGGCTTTGCTCGTGATACGAGTCGTTGGGTCAAGGATAAAGAGGATTTTGAAAACACGGCCGTCATTGTTGCTTAATGTGGTTATACGGTGTTCATTGTTGCTTACGGTGGTTGGCGGTTCCATTTCACAGTCAGATGATGTTTCCATCTCAGAGTCGGATGATAGCCTTTTGCGTGGAAGGAGATCGAGTTCCGCGGCCGTCGCATTGCGGACACCCTGCCAATTTTCACGTATGTTGCGACCAAGACATACCGACTGCGGACAAATTCCAGACGAAACGCATTTGGGATGTTGGTGTGCGGATCCGACATGTCTTTGGCAGGAGTTGCCTTCCTTCTTCCACAAAAGACATTTCGTTTTTGGAGAGTCGCATTTTCGACCAGGGCAGATGTGCATGCAAAGTTCATAACCAAGTTCCTTCTTATATGGCATGTTTGTGGACCTAGGCAGGATTTCTGATGGGTGGTATGAGGAACAGACACAGATATCATTAATACATCAATACCTTAATAATTGATTACTTTCAGGGTGGTTGATAGTGCGTGGTGACGATTGCACAAACCTTCTAATTATAAGACGTCAGAATTATGTCACCTGACAAGAGTGGCAATGGTAAAACAACGAACACATGCCAAACACGTTGAACAGCAATGGAATCATTTAAATGTCTTGAAAGAGCAATATCCACTGAACAGATCGGAGGTGTTCGGTGTGTTCGGTGGAGATGTTCGGTGGATGTCAACCAACGGTTGTGACTAGATATACTACACCGAACACATTGAACATGTTCGGTATGTTCGGTGGACATGTTCGGTGGATGTCAACCAATGGTTGTGACTAGATATACCACACCGAACACATCGAACATGTTCGGTGTGTTCGGTGGACATGTTCGGTCAACGTTGTTGAACCAATATGACTAGATATACCACACTGAACACATCGAACATGTTCGGTGTGTTCGGTGGACATGTTCGGTCAACGTTGGAAAATCAATATGACTAGATATACCACATTGAACATGTTCGATGTGTTCGGTGGACATGTTCGGTCAACGTTGGTGAACCAATATTACCAGATATATGACACCGAACACATCGAACATGTGGACATGTTCAGTCAACGTTGTTGAACCAATATAACTAGATATACCACACCGAACACATCGAACATGGGTGTCATATATCTAGTTATATTGGTTCAACAACATTGACCGAACATGTCCACCGAACACATCGAACATGTTCGATGTGTTCGGTGTCATATATCTAGTTATATTGGGTTACCAACGTTGACCGAACATGTTCACCGAACACACCGAACATGTTCGATGTGTTCGGTGTGGTATATCTAGTCATACCGATTGATGGACATCCATCAAATATGTCCGGTGACCGAACGCACCAAACAACATGTTTGGTGTAGTATACCTTGTCCTTTCTACATCCATCCAACAAGTCAGACTTGTTGTGCTTTTCCGTCAAAGGACCAGTCCGTGAATATTCATCGAACAAATTAACTCCATTTATCGCCTTACCAACTGAAAGAAATTCAATACGCTGCACCTGTCGGTTTTCTGCGTGCAAGTACTAGCCTTGGACAACTTATAAGCTCAAGCCACATCAAAAACATAAATAAATAGATTTGTTGTTTATGCATGCAAAGAAGCCAAACATGAGGTCGAACATGTGGCGATTGATCAGGTCACGTGGTCGTGACATCTGTATTCATAGTCTGGAACGTTGAGTAAAAAATCCGCCCTTTTCTTTTGCTCTCAAATCGCCTCACACATCAACCAAAAAGCTTTATTTCATCTTCCATGTCCTTACCCGTCATCAAAACCTCGACTCCTGCCATCAATCCTGCGGCCTTCAAATACTGGCCCGATGCGCCGCCCAAAAAGCTGCAGGAGCTCCATCACATCTTCCAAATCCAGTACATGGTCCCGCCCAAGATTCCGGCACCCAACAAGGACTCCGGCACCATCCCCGTGTTTTCTCGTAACTTATATGTACTGAAGACTCACCCGCACGATGCCACCGCCCGAGGCAAGTTATGGCGCGAAATGCCCGAACAATACGAGGAACCGCTCCATCGCTTGATTTATCAAATGGATATGTACATCTACGCGACAGCTGCCATCGCATACAACAAGGCACCCCACTACTTGCCGGACTACGTCAAAAACGATAAGGAAGGGACCGATTCACTCTGGGATTACCTCAAGTATACCGACACCGTCATGGACGAAATTTGGGCAGAGGTTTTGGTCGCAAAACGGGCCAACGAGGTTACCCGTGACTGGCGAAGCACGATCTTCGATGATTGGCTCCTCAAAGAGTTTTATGTCGGCAAGCATTCTCCATCGGCATTAATTCAACATGGCGCTGTTAGCACCGAGACCATGCCAGAGGACCTCGGTGAGTATATATACGCATTGGCAGACAAATGGATTATGACGTCTGGCATCATAGATTGGGCGAAATACGACGAATCTGTGCCAGCATGGCACAGCGGAACCTCTGCAAATTGGTCGTTCGGTGGGCTTCCGGACGCCACAAAGCTCGAGATCATCGGTCATATTATTGCTTGGTGTAAGGACATAGTGTCGTCGTCGATGCCGATGTGGCGGATGATGATGAAGGTGTGATCTAGAATTACATGTGTGATTGTGCTAATGATATAATACATTTGCAGAGGAGCCGGTTGCCCAGGGCAAGGGCAAGGGCAAAGCCAAGTCAAAATCGGTCAAAAAACAGAAGGCATCTTCTGCTGGTTTGTACAAATTTTCAACCATAGTGGTGTATAGATCTATTGAATATTCAGGTGGCGCAGACAATTCGTCCGAGAAGGACAAAAAGAAGCCCAAGCCCGAGCCCAAGTCCAGTAAGTACTTTCATTGTCTGTGATTGTCATACATGCAAACCCTTCATCATGACAGAGCGCACAATCAAGTCCAAAGCCAAGGACGACGATGAGGGTGAGTTATTGAATTCCGAATATCAAAACGATGATCCAACACATTTATTCATGTATAGACGACATAAAGATGGAGGACGTAGCCCCGGTAAAGAAGAAGCGGTCTAAGGCCCAAATGCGTACGTTGCTCACCTTGTTATGATTAATGCACTGACATCTCGCAGTCACTGTTGAAATTGGGTCGTCGCGCACAACCCGGCAATCGGCATCGGAGAAATTGACAATGGAGATTAAGCCACCCATTGCCCCTGAGCCGGATGTTGTGGCACCGGAATCCGTGAAGTTGGACATTTTAGGACCAGAGTGGGCGGGGTTGTTGGATGTTGATAATGATATAACCATGGACAACGACGATGGACCTCCTGAACCCGAAAAGATGTCTCCCAGCAATGGTCACGAGGATGGCGAGATGGCAAAGAGGAGGAAATTGGATGTTGCTTCGGAGCAAGCGGGCATTATTGTAGAGAAGCTCAACCTGGTGAAGCCACCGAAGAAGTCTCCGACTCCGGGTATGTATTTCAACATTACATCATAGGCTGTATATATTCCAATTCTGATCTTCTCCATGTCCTAGGATTCCGTCCCAATACGCGTGCATTGTCACGCCACCAGTCATTGACCCCTGCGGAGCCCAGCACTTCATCAATGGACGTGGATTGGAGCAACATCGTTCCACCCAAAATCCTACTCTCCATTACTCCGAGCCAAACGAGGCCTTCATCTCCCAAGCCATTGACATCCAAACTTGATCCCGGGCCTTAATTTCGGAGGAGTAAGTCCTTCTTTTGTGGAGTATTCATTATATTTGACTAAAAAGACTGTATCCCAGTCGTTGATTTCTGGAAACTTGGTGACAATCTGTGCCCTCAAATGTCCTCCTCATACATCGCTACTATTAACATTTGTACAGTTTCTATATATGTATTGCTTTTTGCTCCGTTAAAAATGGCTTGTGTTACTGTCCTATGACCATAAGAATTGAGCATGATAGTGAGCATAGATACAGCGTAAGGCATCAATCTTGTTGACTGAAAATCTGTTTGTCTAAAATATATCCTGGTGAATGCATTACTTTCAGTTCAGTCGTACAACCACCTACACACTCAACTTGAGAAGGACAACCTGAGATGACTCTCATTCGGGCTAATGAAAATTCAAATTGAATATATGTAAGAAACCAGAATCACGAACTTTATGGACCTATTAAATGAGGATACAATGATACAAGAGTAACAAAACCCCCTCTTGTAGTGGAAGATATAACTGTCACTCCAAGGGGAGCTATGACTCTTTGGTACCGGAATAATACAGTATACTTGTGTGGGAATGATATGTACAGCTCCATAAAAATGACAATGTATTTCTGACAAGGATGAAGAACAATGATAATTTCCATGAATTACCAAGCAATTGTCAAATATGCACAGTTGTCAAACAGCCTGGTTGTTCAACTTCAATACCTGTTTTGTCTGTTGAGCAAGCTAGAAATAAATATCACTGAGACTCTGAAGATTAAATCCACAAAATATCTTAAAAGGGGGTACCATTGTTCTTCTCAGTCGGTTTGATCAATGTCTTGTCAGCCAGACCCCTAATAAGATCGTAAGGCAGCTATTCATGGTACAGATGCATTTTTGGCCTGTATCAAGGCATGTCACGGGAACATGCAATGGAATTAAAAAAGTAAACACAGATTTCTAAAGATTCAGGCACACCTTATGGTGTTTTAGGAAGAGCTTACAAATAATATAATGTCATATGATCAATCCCATTGTGTTAATTGTTATTCATGATCCGAACCACTTGACTAGTTAAATAGGTGTTTCCTCTTACTGTCACAAATCCTCATGAATCCCCACAACATCATCTGTGTCTGCATTGCAGGTTTGACTTATCTACATTTCCTTGCAAATGCAACATTATTTCCACAACTATGCCAAAATCAACTTATGTATATCTCTCCTGAACCAATTTCCTTGCCTTTGATATTGACCTTGACCCAAGAATTGGGTGTTTCTCAAAGAAAACTCATAGAACATGAGTTTGCCCCAGATCAGGGCGATACAACAATATTGATGCAAATAAATGCAACAAAAAGTGTAGAGTTCATTCAAATAACAAAAGTTAACTTGACGATCGATCCATTATTCATTTGGACTACATTTAAAAATAGCGTGGTCATAATGCAATTACGTTTTATTCAATATGCCAGGACATATTTCTTGCCTCCTAAATATCTCTTTGCTTTGTATTGTCTTCTCAAACCTATCACTGTCCAATGTCATTGTAAAATGATCAAGGCATTTCTCATGCGATTACTATTGAGACGACATGATTTCAGATCATATTTATTTTATTGTATTACTAGTTCTCTAACACATGAAACGTTGCTGTGGATCACACTATGTTTCATAATATGACATAGTCATTCCAATATAATTGTGTTCAATTTGAATTTATTCAGAAACCCGTTTAAATCTTTATATATAAATTCCCTTCATGGATATCATTTCATTGGTGGTGGTAAACGAATACCAACATTCAAATTTAACCTTCTTCAATCTTTCATGCTCCCATCCAATAATATCAACCATGATTCCAACATACTATTTGAATACGTGGATCATGTTGATCAACAGGCGGCCAACATTGTATATGGAGATAGAAAAAAATATTTGTGGGTCAAAATGCCTTTGCATGAACTTCTGCCAAAGTTGACGGTGAAGGATATTGGTGAAATAACAACAATACATGGTATATATTTGTCAAAGACATTACGAAGATTACATGGATAAGATCTATCTGTGCCATTAATGAGGCATAATTGTTCAGCCTGTGATACTCATGTTTCTATTTTTCATGTGCATGATATTAAATCACATAAAGACCTATGTAAACAGTGGTACAGAAGACAATAAATGACAGAAACATATGAGTGCGGCAAAAAAGAAACTCAGACTCAAATGAAAGAAGAATTGGACAAGTCAGATGAGCAATCATTTCCTCCTCCTCCACCATCTATTGAATTGAAGGAAACCATAATCAGCAACTGGTGCAGAGATACATCACCCGAATGTTTTCAAGAAAGTGGGTGTGCCGTGTGCGGTCAATTGGTTGCATTGAAGAACATGTCTTTATTGTCAAAGACAAAGGTTAATCTGAAAATATTAACTAGAGACAATATGGGAATCACAAGATGTGAACGATATCATTGTTCTGATCCAATAGAGGATATCAAAGGTCCAGTGCTAGATAACACATGTAAATGGATATGCAAACCATGTATGCTCAGTCTGAATAAAGGCAAAACTCCCAAATATGCTTTGGCAAATGGACTTTGGATGGGAAGAATTCCTCCACAACTTCAAAATCTAACATTTGCTGAACAACTTTTGATTGCCCGTGTTCGTCACAACAAATGTATTGTTCGTGTCTCATCTGGGATGCATAAAATGAAAGCAAATGCCATCATGTTTCAAAATCCAACACCAAAGATATATCAACGGTTGCCTCCAACAATTAAAGAACTTGATGAGGTGCTAGCATTCATTTTCACCAGTCCTGCCAGACCAACTCCAGAAGACATGGAGCGAACACCTTTATTGGTTCGCCGATGGCGAGTTTCTGCAGCTTTAGAATGGCTGAAATTGAACCACATGGATTACTATGATTTAGATATCTCCTATGAAAATCTAGCACAATATCCAGATCATGGAATTCCTGTTGTGATTGCATATCGACCAGCAGACATAAATAAGGAACCAGAAGCCACTAGTGCATTTGACAATGAAGAGGAAGATGGTGTGGAAGATGGGCCTTGTCCCTTTGTTGTTAGTGGAGTAACCAGTGAAAATCTAGATATTACAAGTCCAAAGGCATTAATAGCTAGAGCGACAAAGCACTTGATAGATGACCATGGTGGTGTTCTTGCCATCAGCCATGCTAGAAATCCAGAATCATTCTTTAATAATCCTCAGTTATATCCTATGATGTTCCCCTGCCTATTTCCATATGGCTTGGGTGGTATTAGCAGCATTGACAAAGATGTTTTAAGCATCAGTGATATGATGCATAAAAGGCATCTTCTGATGTATCATGACAAAAGATTTCAAACCGATCCCTATTTCCCACTGATTGCATTCAATCAGGAACCGATTAAAGACAGTACAACAGGTGGATATCTGTTGACTAATAAACATAATTTCAATGATATTGCAGATCGCTTGATGAATATCAATACAGCTGTTTTAGATGATCTCTCTAAAAGACTGTCTAGAGGTGATAGAGTCAAACCAGATACCCCTGAAGAAAAAGCATGTTATAGGCTTATATCAGACTTGGATCATGTAGCTGGTCAGGTCAAAGGTTCAATTACTAACAAAAAATACATGCGAAATGAGATTTGGTCTCTGATATCCTATATTGGTGCTCCGACTTGGTTTATCACTTTTGCACCTGCAGACATCAATCACCCACTATGCTTATATTATGCTGACAACAAAGAAAAGTTTTATCCTAAACTACGTCTACCCCAGGATTGTTACAAACTAATCGCAAATAATCCAGTTGCTGGAGCTCGCTTCTTTCACTTTACTACTGAAATGTTCATCAAACATATATTAGGAATAAATGAATCTCACCCTGGCCTTTATGAAAACACATCAGGTTATTATGCGACGGTAGAGGAACAAGGACGTCTTACCTTGCATCTTCATATGCTGTTGTGGATAAAGGGATGCCTTACACCTCAGGAAATACGTGACAAAATTATGGTTGAAAATTCTGACTTTCAGAAAAGATTAGTGGAATACTTGGAAAGTTTGTGTGTAGGACAATTCATGACAGGTTCTAAAGATGAGGTATCACAGAAAATGGAACAGACAATGTCGAAACCTGAATATCAACCACCGACATGTGTATTGCCAGATCCACCATCATATAATTGTTCCATGAATTGTCAATATCACGACAAAAGATCAACATGGTGGCAAAGGTTTCAAGATGTTGTAGATGATCTTTTATTGCGATTAAATGTACATAACAGACATGTCGGCAAAAAAAAGCCATATTGTCTTAATTCGAAAGGTGAATGTAAACGACGATTTCCCTGAGATATCTTTCAACAAACCTTTGTAGAACCTAATACTGGTGTTCTCAACCTCAAGCATGGTGAACCTTGGATGAACACGGTGACACCTGAAGTTACATATATGCTACGATGCAATTCTGATGTGACCAGCTTATTATCAGGTACTGCTATAAAGGCCATAGTTGCATACATAACAGATTATATTACAAAATTCTCCTTGAAGACCTATAGCATTTTTGAAGTGATAAAGAGTATTTTTGATAAGAATTCCGAAATGATTGGTGGCGACCTGAAAAGAAAAGACAAAGTCAGAAAACTGTTTACACAAATAGTCAATTCACTCACCTCCAAAATGGAAATTGGTGCTCCAATGGCTTCATTATATGTGCTTGGAAATCCTGATCACTACACCAGTCATAAATTCATGCCATTCTTTTGGAGATCTTATGTTAAAGAGGTTATCAGTGCATGGTCTGATGAAGAAATTGCTAATATATGTGAAGACCAAAATAATACACAAAAGGTTGTTATTGGTAAGAATAATGGTGCATACATTGGACTTTCCAAAGTAAATAATTATATGTTCAGACCAGCCTTGTATGATAATGTATCACTGTATGACTGGATACGTCTTGCAACTATAGAACCAAATAAAAGACGCACCAAAACAAAAACCAAAAGGGCCAGAAAAGAACCCATGCAAAACCATATTTTGGACAATCTAGGCTGTGATGATTTGTCTGACTCTTTCACTGAACCTACTAATGTTGACGACTCCAGTGATGACGACTTGTCTGATGTCATTGATAATGATATACTCATGGAGATAGATGAAATTCCAAAACCTGATGGTTTGAATAGAAATGCAGGCACAGAAATAGCTGATAAAACAAATGAAGTTGATCTTAATAAATTGACAAAAAATGAAAATGATTATACTTTACATCCCAATCATCCACAATATCTTACCCACCATGCCAAAATGAAAGGGAATGATCCCTTCATAGTTCCTAATTTTATTCCAAACACTTTGCCAAGGGCTGACCATGGTGATCGAGAATATTATTGTTGTACAATGTTAACGTTTTTCAAGCCATGGAGAAGTGGCAAAGAACTCAAATGTAAATTACAAACATGGGATAATGCTTTTATAGACCATGAGTTTTCTAAAAGAGAGCTGAAGATCATGAAATACTTTGGTTTACAATATGAGTGTCTAGATGCAAGAGATGATTTCTCTGCTAAACATCGAAAGAATAATACTGAAGATATTATAAGGTATTCATGGGCAACTTCAAACAATCTTGATGAACTGGATGACATGCACAATGCTGAATTAGCCGTTAATGGTGATGACTTCAACAATAATATTGGTGAAGACAATAATGACACAGAAATACTTCTGAAACTTGGCCATAAAGGACAAAAGAGGAAGGATCAAATGCTAATAGCTGAAAGAACTTTGAAAAGGTCAGGGTGGCTCGATGATTGTATTGATGGTACCCCAGATATAGGACCATTGATACCTATAGAACCACCTGTAGTACAATCAGCAAAATTGTGGAGAACTGCAGTCCTTGCAAAGAAAAAGGAAATCATCGATGACAGAAATAAAAATTTACCAACAAAAACAGCAACCATAGATAAATTGGGAAATGTTCAATATAATAATGTCAAGATAGTGGACGCAGCATACATCAACCATATGTTTATTCCTGCAAACAGATCTGATCGTCATCTTATTGATGTAACTATCAAGGATTACAAGTTGAACACTGACCAAAAGAGAGCATTTCATATCATTTCCAATCACTCTACCTTGATTAACAGTTCTGATAAGCTACGCATGTATCTTGGTGGGATGGCAGGCACAGGGAAATCACAAGTCATCAAAGCATTGACTAGTTTCTTTGGTAAACACAATGAAAATCATCGGTTTGTGGTTCTTGCACCAACCGGTGGTGCTGCTGCCCTTGTAAATGGATCCACATATCACTCCATTCTTGGAATTAATCAGGGAGGATCATCTCGTTCCCTTGCACAAGTCCATGCCAATCTTGATGGTGTGGATTACATTTTCATTGATGAGGTGTCAATGTTATCTTGCAGAGATATGTATAAAATCAGTGCTCAGTGTGCAAAAGCACGTGGTGTTTATGATGAACCCTTTGGTGGCATTAATATGATATTTGCAGGAGATTTTGGCCAACTTCCACCAGCTATGAGTGGTGCTCCTTTGTACTCTGGAACTGTTGGTGTCCAAATCAATTCCAGTCAAACTATACCAAATCAGGAAGCTGCTATAGGCAAAGCTCTTTGGCATCAAATTACAACAGTTGTTATATTACGTGAAAATATGAGACAAACCAATCAGTCAAAAGAAGATGTCCAACTGAGACAGGCGTTGGAAAACATGAGATACAAAGCATGTACTGAAGAAGATATTGCATTTCTTCATACTCGCATCGCAGGAAAAGGTCCAAATGATCCAAAATTAGCCCAAAAGAAATTCAGGAATGTATCAGTTGTAACTGCATTGAATGCACAAAAAGACAAAATCAATGAACTTGGTATTCAACGTTTTGCTGCTGAAAATAAAAGACCATTAACATCATTCTATTCCATAGACAGATGGAATGATCCTACTAGTTCCAATAGCAAAAGAAAATCTCATCACATGTCAACAATTTTGGATCCTATTCGACACACAAAGATATTGGAACCTTCACTCCAAAAGCTACTTTGGAGCCAACCACATGCATCATCCTCTGATCATATACCAGGAAGATTGGACTTGTGTGTAGGCATGCCAGTGATGCTGAGAAACAATGATGCGACGGAGTGCTGCATTACCAAAGGAGCAGAGGGCATGGTTGTGGGTTGGCAGAGTGCAATAGGTCCAGAACAACAAACTGTACTAGACACTTTATTTGTCAGATTATTGAATCCTCCAAAAAGAATTAACATAGAAGGACTTCCTGAAAATGTGGTGCCGATTACAAAACATGTCACATCCACCATGTGCTCATTATCCAATGATGATGTGATATCTTTGTCAAGAGAACAAGTGTTGGTACTACCTAATTTTGCAATGACTGATTATGCATGTCAAGGACGTACTCGTCCTAACAATGTGGTCGACCTCAGTAGTTGTAGAAACCACCAATCCTATTATACTTGCTTATCAAGAAGTGCTTCTGCAGCAGGAACTATCATCATGCAAGGCTTTGATTCTAATGTAATTACCGGGGGTGCTTCTGGGTATCTCAGGCAAGAATTCAGAGAATTAGAACTGCTTGATGAGATTACCAAACTGAAATATCAAGGACTCTTACCAGACCATGTCAAGGGAGATCAGCGAAATTCTATCATTGATCAATTTAGAAAATGGAAAGGAAAGTCATATATTCCAAAAGAAATTCATCATGCTATCGCATGGAAAGCCACGGAGCAACTAAACCAATACACAGCACAGCCCTCTCCATGGCAATTAATTAAACCTATGAACAAACAACAAAAGGCGGATTTCAGAAACCTCAACTTTGTTCCTGCAAAAGGAACTGTTCCAGTCACTGTTGCTCATAAAAATTCCACAGCCAATGTATTGCAAAATAAAAAACAAAAATTAGAACAACTTGTAAGTTCATCTTCCATAGTGAACAAAAGACAAAAAACAAGTACTATTGAATTAAATGAACCAAAAGGGTTTATATGGGATGCACAAGATTGGAGCTGTGCTTACGATTCACTCTTTACAATACTACTAGCAATATGGAATGAAGATCCATCAAGTTGGAATAAAAGATTCAATAGCATCAATGAAATATTAAAGATTTTGGGCCCAGGATTCAAACGATCAAAGAATAACAGAACAGATTTAGAAACAGTTAGAAATACAATCAGACACTTATTGCATCAAGATAAACCCGAAATATTTCCTTATGGTCAAGTTGGCATTGCCATAAGTGATTTGGCCCATTATATAATGAAAGCAAATGAACCAATGACTTCAACTTGTCTTAAATGTATGAGTTGTGAAAACATAACCATTCTGGAAAATGATAGATGTGATGCCATCTTTCACTGTTCATCTTCACTTTCTGGAACAATCTCAGTATGTCTTGCTCAGATTATAGTTAATAGACAACGGCACAGATGTCAATTGTGTTGGGGAAATATTACTAAATTTATTGCATTTAACAAAATTCCACCACTAATCATGTTTACAGTTGACTCTATTGAGAATTTAATAATTAGTCAAGTTATAAACTTGTCAATTGATGACAAATCCACTGCTTACACATTGAGAGGAATTGTGTACTTTGGTAATATACATTTTACTGCACGCATATTCATCAACAGGATGGTATGGTTTCATGATGGTATGTCAACAAGATCATTTTGCATTAATGAAGGCAATATAGATGACTTTTCAAATATTGATTTATTGTCATGTAATGGTAATAATGCTGTACTTTTGATATATGCTCAATTTTAATATTTGTTCTCATTGCTAAAAAGAAAAAGGGACGAGTAACCTGCCATGCAAAGCAATGGCCCTCACCCCACTAGTAGATCTTAGGACTCCAAGTAGTGTGCATATTGGTGTTGAGTGCTGCAATAGACACGTAGCACGCTATATATCCTGTGTGATGAGTGAATGAATGCACAGGCTTTTAATTGAATAATATGTCCCAATTTGGACAACACATAATACTCAGTGAATATCTTTCAGATCATGATACTACTGTCCCATTATCATTCAAGGTATACTTCAGACGATATCCAGAAAATATTACAAGAATATCAGTTTATCAAGCTAATAACATCCGACAGGTATTTAAAACAAAGTCCAGTGAACACCTTCTCACATGTTACAGCCGTTTTAGTGATTCATGGCAGTAACTGGATTTTTTTTCATCAATTGAGAAATTTGGACTTAGTGGAATTTCCAGTGCTGAATCCTTTATCTCATGAAATACTGTATGGATTGAGATGGTTATAGAGGGAAAGTTGTACTATTTCTTAAGGGCTATCTACTCCTATTATTACATTTGGACAATATTTAGTGTTTGGTGACTTGTGGATGAAACAAAAGGTAAACCAGTACTTTTTGACACCCAAAATGATATTGTCAAATTATGCCATCAAATGAGCTCATATGAAAAGGATTGTAGGGAGAAACTTCTTCAGTTTTTCAAGGGCTAGAAGTACAAATACCATGTCTTCCTTCATTTTTGTCTTTGGAGCCAACATTTACAGCCGTTTTGAGTGAGCTTGACACTATGCGGATTTTGAGTACTTTAGGAAATTCGGACTTAGAAAAATTTCTCACTCTTTCTTACTCACTCTGTCACAATGGGATGGCCTAAAAAGTATCCTTGCAAGCAGCCCAGCCTCATTGGCAGTGACACCGACAGAAGGGCATCCCCCAGCTATGATCCTGAGTCATCCGACCCTGCATCAGACAGTTCTGTTGCTACCAGTCAGAGAAAACACAAGTCACCCGGTCGTGAAAAAACCCCTCCTGTCTGCACTCCCAAGAAAGCCCCTTTCATTTCCACCCAACAAAAATCTCCCCCTACTCTTCACTACGTTGTCCTTGTGTTCTCTGCTGCTGAGATGAAGAAACTCGCCTCAAAACGTCAGTCTAAAAGCACATCTCTCCAGCTTTCCACCGAAGAACCATGGGACACCCTCAAGGCTCAACTCCTCATCTGTATCGACAGGTTACTCAAGCCAGAAACCATGGATTATGCTAACTATCGCATTTTCATCACAATCCCTCGTGTCATTGGCAAGCCGGGTCTTCCGCTATCCTCTGAAGATGACTACTCAATGCTTTTACAACATTCTGGCAATCTCAAGTCACCAATCATTAATGTCACCATCGAGACTCTTGCAGAAGAGAGCGACAAGGAGAACAAGAAGGAAGGCACAAAAAAAAACAAAAAGGTGGGGAAGTTAGATCCAGCCACTCTCGCTGGAAACGTCAACAAAACCACGCAGATCCAGGTGCTCCAGGAGTGCTGGACCTGTCTTCGGAGGACCCCAACATGTGCGGGAACGTATTGTTTCATCTCAGCAGATGGCACACACCTTGCACTTGGCCATCTGCAGTTAGATTGTTGGGCATCAACCATTGTACGTTTTTCCATCTTTGATGATTACTTTACTCATCAAAATCAATTCTAGTTCAAAGGAGACAAGCACGCAAGTCTAGAAAGGCCCCCTAACCACCCACTCTTCAACGAAATGAACAAGACTTTGCCCATCCTCCAGCACCGCATTGATGCCCAAAACAATAAACAGGCTCCAACCCCCACACTGGCTCCTGTCTTCAATCTCAATATTGGAAGTAGGAAAATGCAAGGGTATATCCTTGGTGTAACAAGCATTTTCAAGGATTTTGCTTTTACCATCTCAGATTTGAGATGATTGTGAATTTTTCTATATGACCAAGAAGATTATGTCTATCCCTTCCAGGATCCTTGATGCTTTGAGTTACATTAACATTCTAGATGCTTTAATTCTTTGTATCAACTGCCAAGGATATGCTATATCCATAACTCCAATTAACTCCGAGTTTTTATGGATATAGCGTATTCTTGGCAGTTGATACAAAGAATTAAAGCATCTAGAATGTTAATGTAACTCAAAGCATCAAGGATCCTGGAAGGGAAAGACATAATCTTCTTGGTCATATAGAAAAATTCACAATTATCTCAAATCTGAGATGGTAAAAGCAAAATCCTTGAAAATGCTTGTTACACCAAGGATATACCCTTGCATTTTCCTAATTGGAAGGGAGGTGGTGGACCTCCTGCATCCCGGCACTGCCGCTCCTGCTCCTGCTCTGCCCAGTCCAGTACACCAAGTTGATCTCAATTGCCCGACAATTCTGCAAGGCAATCATGTGCCAGGTGCAGATATACCGCTACCTGATTTTTGCAAACAATACGGTCTCCTTGACAACACACTCACACGCTTCGTCGACAATCACTATACACATGCTCGAATGCTCAGGTTTATCATGGTAGGGGAGTTGAAGGAGATAGGATTCTTATTGGGAGAGATTGCTGGAGTTCGCGATGCAATTGAGCAATGGTCTTGTGTTCAGCCTATATAGATTTTTTACTTACTTCGTTTACATTGCGTTGACCCTGAAAAAAAATTGAATTTCAGTTACACATGCCAGCATGTCAATACAGTGAGATACAAAACAGTTCAGAAGTAACCGGCATGGAAAAAATAACCCGCAGCGTCGTTTGGTGTGATGATATCGAGAACCTCATACATGTCATCCAATATTCCATCCCCCATTGTAGCGCTATAATAGTCCTGGTGGTTTCTGAGAAAATGTTTGATCTTAGAGAACACTTCCTCAATTGGGTTGAAGTCGGGTGAATAAGGTGGTAGATACTCGATGCGAATGCTGGCTTGATCGGTGAGTTCAAGGATTTCATTGCCATGGTGAATCTTGGCATTGTTGAGGATGAGGACGCTGAGTGGGCCTGGGTAGGCCAAACACAAAGGGAGCTAGTGGTTGGTAGTCAGTAGAAAACAACCCAAAAGAAACGTGAGATGCACTAAAGAGTGTTATAACCAATGAAGAAAGCTGACTTTCGTTAGAGAGCCCTCCACCGATGTTCCACACATGAACCCATCAAGCGTGAGGCAACCAAGTGTTGAGGTACGTCAACCATGCACAAACGGCTGCTTCTTGCAAGCATGCCAGCCCCGCTTGGATTGCCCATATCGTTGTCCAACCGTGTGCTCATCCTTTGATACCTCGTCAATAAAGCCTAATTCTTCTGGCTGGTATTGTGAAATGCGGGCCACAAAGGCTGCACGGCAGAATTCGCATCATTCAGATGCGATACGTTTGAGTCATTTATGGCTGATAGGGTATAGCACGGGTTTGGTTAAACCCAGGGTTTTCAGGCTGCAGGTTGATCGGGTACGGGTACGGTGTCCCAATTTGGCAACCCGTGTACTACCTGCACACCCTTACCCGCGGTAGATGGGTATCCACGGGTTAGCACAGAGGGCCGCAAGCCCCAAAGGTAAGTTTTTTTTATACTTTTAATTTATTCATTTAACATATCTAATAATTCAGTTATACCCAAACCGCTGCCGCCACCACCACCACACCAACCAACAACAGCAACAACAACATGGTGATGAAGGGAAACGGCTGGGAGAGTGGTGCGCCCACTTACCAGCACAGGTATGTGCCTGAATCATTCACCACCGACATCGGCTAACCCCCTGCCTTCCAGTCCACACCTCGCAAACGACATTGACGCGTCAGTCGATGCGTCAACGCGTGTTCACGAGGTCTCCAGCACAGAGACACACACAAAGACCTCGCGACAGCACGGCGACGGTGATGAGGGTGACGCGGACAGGGTGATGTGGACAGGGCAACGCAGACAGGGCAACGCAGACAGGGCAACGCGGACAGGGCGACGTGGACGTGGATGACGAGGGCCCGGACGATGATGAGGGCCAGAACGATGATGGCCAGGACAACGACGGCCAGGACGATGATGGCCATGACGGTGACGGCCACGACGACAACAGCCAGGACAACGAAGGCCACGACAATGACAGCCATGACAATGCCAGCCAATTGGCCAACGGTGACGAGGTTGGCAACGACGCGACGTGGGACAAGAATGGGCCAGGGGGTGGAGGGCCATGGGGCTGTCAACAACAATGTTGGCAGGACCATGGCCCCCTCAAATGACCTCGCGAACCGCATCAGCCGCATGTCAATTGACATGGCGAGGCATTTGCGAGGTCAACAATGACCAGGACGGAGTGGGACGAGCCCCCACCCGCTACCCGCACGGTGACGCGGTGTAGTAGTTGTGCCTGGTCAGTCATGTGATCAGGTTCCCACGGTTTGACCTAGTCAGTAGCCTTCCAGATGTAGTAGTCAGTCCATCCTTCCTATCCAGTTGACCTTTCCCTCGAGTCCTGCGTGAGCCCCCGGAGTGGTACCTCGGTACCACTCCAACGTGGTGATGAGAGTGTTCTTCGACCCACGCTTCTCTTTTTCTCATGGTTTTCCCACTTCTTACATTTTTTCTCGCGAGACAACTTTTTCCGGCCTCACCACCCCCCAAATTTTCACTTTCCCTAGACCCAGCTATGTCCACACGACCCCCCGCAACTTCGTTCGACGTTCCGGAGCCCCGCGTTCCCCATCAGGATCCCACATGGCCCGCTACTGCGAGTTTTGGACAACCCAACGAAAATCGCATCGCCGCCGCGCGGACCCCGTTTTTTTCATGCACCCCGGACCCAAAATGCACGCGTTCGACTCCCCGCACCCTTGGCTCATCTGCCAGAACCCCCCGTCGCGCCTCGTCGTCTCAAACGAACCGCCCCGCACCTTTTGGTCGCCCCATGGATCTGCCACGTCACCATTGTTAGACCCCCCGTTTCTCGTCACCCCCACCCTTACACGGACCCATTCGACTCCCCGCACACTCGTTCCGCTAGCCAGAACCCCCCGTTCCCATTCGTCGCCCCAAACGAGCCCTGCCGCTCTATGGACACCCCAGCGAACTCCCACGTCAGCATTCCGCGACACCGTCTCCCGTGGATGCCCACCCCAACCCACGCTCATCCAACCCCACGGACCCTCGTTCGACGTACTGGAGCTCCGCGCTCGCCTACGCCACCTCGAATTCACGGTCGCAGACCTTTTTGGCCACACCACGGATCCGTCGCGCCCCCCCGTTGGACCCCCGTTCTTTCGTGTACCCCAGCATCACACGGACCCATTCGACCTCCCGTGCCCTCGTTCCACCGGCCAGGACCTCCCGTCCCCCTCCATTGCGCCAAACGAGCCCCCGCCGTCGATTCCAGACACCCGGGCCACGTGCCACGTCACCATCGCGCGACCCCATTCTGCCAACATACCCAGCCCCGGATCGACTCACGAAGCTCGCGGCCCACCCGTTCACCATCCCGGAGCACCCCACCTCGATCCAATACCACCGTGCCCACCGTTCCCAGACCCCCACCGCGTTCCGCCACGTCACCATCTCTCGGCCGGATTCTTGCACCATACCCGGCTCCTCGAGCCCTCGTTCAGCTCCCCGCAACCTCGTTCTCGACCCTGGCGACTTCCCCGACCCGTAGGGACCCAAACGAGTCACCGCCGCGACCACTTAGCACCCCAGCGCTAGTCCCCTCATATCGAGAATCCCCGATGCCACCGCATGGCCCAATGCACCCGTATGCTTTCCCTTTCCCCCGTTTACACCGTACCTTGTCCCGTCCTATCCCCTTTCCCCACCCTCGACATTTATTGGATATTCGACCTATCTACGAACCATCACTGCTTGACAGCACCGTACCTATTTACTTTCGCACGAACCACCCAGTCTATTTTCGGATCACAAGAACTCACACCCTGGGCTACAAGAACTTATGGTTTTGAACGTTTTTATCCTACCCTGCGATGTGAGTCCCAGAGGCATTCGAGGATGGAGGAGCAGAGCAGAGTTACAGTTTGGTCATCTACCACCCCCAACGATCTTGGAGGACGATACGGTCCCGCCTCACGTGTAAGGCCCGGGGCATCGTGAGGGACTGGGAGTCGTGACTGGAGAGTTTTTTTCTTGGTCAGTTTTGTTTTGCTTTTTGTTTTCTTTTAGTAGCGGTATGGTGACGAGGACGTCACCATGAGGAGGAGGGGCACTTGTAGTAGTTGTGCCTGGTCAGTCACGTGATCAGGTTCCCACGGTTTGACCTAGTCAGTAGCCTTCCAGATGTAGTAGTCAGTCCATCCTTCCTATCCAGTTGACCTTTCCCTCGAGTCCTGCGTGAGCCCCCGGAGTGGTACCTCGGTACCACTCCAGCGGGTAACCACTATACCCGTTGTAGTAGTGGGTAGTGCCCCACTACTACTAGTAGATCACGTGATCGTTCCGTAGGATTACATGATGTCTTAGATAGGATATGAGACTTCAGCTTGTCACACCACCCTGAGACCACTGAGGCACCAGTAGGGACCCCTAGTCCCTACTACACCGTGTCCGATGGCGGGTGATGCAGACCCAGACCTGTGACGGGTGCGGTGTCTGCGGGTATGGGTACGGTGTTCGGCCTGGGGACCCGCGGGTCACCCGTGCTACACCCTAATGGCTGATGCCCGCTTGGATGAGTTCTGTGCAAATGGTGGTGTAGTGGACAGATATAAAATGGTTGGTCTTGAGGAGATGGGTGAGCTCACTGAGGAAATGGTTGGGATTGACATGGATGAGTTGGCATAGATAATGAATGTCGTTGTGGTCGAGTTTGTGAGTGAAATGATAGGATGGTTTGGGGTTTACAACATCCCCAGTGGTGTGATAAAGCTTGAGGGCGTGAAAGAACGTGCTGCGTGACAACATGCAGGTGTCGAGAATGTCGTCAAGGTCAAGAAGACCACACTCATATAGCCTGATTGCAGCTATCTTGAGGCCCGGAGTGATTTTATGGTACATGAGAGCCTGAGAAATTCTACTAAGTCCGAATTTCCTAAAGTACTCAAAATCTATGTAGTGTCAAGCTCGCTCAAAATGGCTGTAAAATTCATGTAATATTTCAAGTCTAATGCAGACAAACATAGTACAGATGCAATGTTGGCTCCAAGGACAAAAATGAAGGAAAACATGGTATTTGTACTTCTAGCCCTTGAAAAACTGAAGAAGCTTCTCCCTATAATCCTTTTCATATGAGCTCATTTGATGGCATAATTTGACAATATTATTTTGGGTGTCAAAAAGTACTGGTTTACCTTTTGTTTCATCCACAAGTCACCAAACACTAAATATTGTCCAAATGTAATAATAGGAGTAGATAGCCCTTAAGAAATAGTACAACTTTCCCTCTATAACCATCTCAATCCATACAGTATTTCATGAGATAAAGGATTCAGCACTGGAAATTCCACTAAGTCCAAATTTCTCAATTGATGAAAAAAAATCCAGTTACTGCCATGAATCACTAAAATGGCTGTAATATTACTCCACTCTCCATTGGAATCAATACATTTACACTCACTATTACTGAGAATGGAAATATCAATTTAGATATTATTTTATCCAAATACATAATTAAATAATACAGGGAGTGGGAGTGGGAGTGGGAGTGGGAGTGGAGTGGGAGTTGAAGTGGCTGTGGATGTGGGTGTGGGTGTGGGTGTGGGAGGAGGGTGTGGGAGTGGCAGCAGGGAGAGGGTGTATGAGAAGGGGAGCAGGGAAGGGAGGAGGGAAGGGCAGCAGGGAGTAGGAGAGGGAGAGGAAGAGGAAGAGGCAGGAGAAGAGGGTGGACAGGTGGGATGTACATACCTCCTGCATTCCCATCGTCATCGTCTTCGTCTTCGGTCCACCATCCTCCTCCCCATCATTCCCTTTCCTGTCATCCCCATCCCCATCATCCTCCTTCTCGTTCCTGTTGCCATCGTTCCCATTCCCATTCCCATTGTCCTCGTCACTGTCCTCATTCTCATTTGTCCTCTTGTCCTCATTGTCATCATCATCTCCATCTCCTTCCCTGTTGTTGTCCTCGTTGTCCCCTCGTGGTCTCCATTGTCCTGTCATCCCATCACTGTCTGTCTTCATCCCTGTCATCGTCCCCTGGCTGGCCATCTGTTTCCTCATGGTGTCTGTCCTCATCATTGCAGCTGTGGTTGTCTCAGCACTCTGTCCTGGCCAGGCACATCCTCGTACCTGGCCTCGTGGCCTTGTTTCCACCATCCTTGTGGTGGCCATTTTTGTCAGCTTCCATTCTGTTTGCTGGCACATTGTGTTCTGCTGTTGGGTGTTTGGATTCACCTGTTTGGCGTGGGGTACCTGCACAAGGTCAACAATTAGCAAAGAATACAAAAAAGTTAAAATCAGAAATTTACCTCAGGTGCTCCTCTGCACCCGTCTCCTGTTGTTGACAGGACCCCTGAATATAAGTAGCAATGCCTGCGCAGTATCCAGATCAAAAGTGAGAAAAAAAGTAGCCTATGCCTGCTTTTATCTGGACTAAAAACCTGAAAATCTACAAAATGCCATTGTATATATCCAACCTGAATTTCATAAAATTGTCGAAGCCTCATCCATGTCCAGACTATTCCTCTGAAAATTTTATACATTTCACCCCAAATCAAGGCAGTTTCCTGCCATAATAGGCTTACCCTCATCAACATGGTTTTACCTCAGATGATTGTTGATGAGTTGATGGACACTGTTGTCGGAATCACAGGTGGTCATTCTGTTCTTCGTTCTGGGTGGCATTGGTAGTTGTTGACTCTTGCCTTCTCCTTGCAAAAGTTATCATCTCCAGCTATCATTCCAATTGCCTTACTTTGACCCATTCATCCTACAGTGGTAACTCTCTATGCACAATCTGACAGGAAAAATAGGACTCCTTGGCAATCTAAGACTTGCAGCATTGGTGCAATTTCATATCTTGGTGTGCAACTGGTTGAATGGCAAGGTTCCATGCCATCCACTGCCAGTGGAAGGTTGCTGCATTGCAAGCCTACACCTATTCACACATGTCTCCTGATATCCTACTTTGGCTGCTGCCTGGATCTCACAGCCTGCTTAGAGCACTGATCAGCATCAGCTTGAACTAGATGAGGATTCTTTCTCAATTTTTGCAAGATATAACAAGTACTGCTCCCAGCTTGTGGCAGCTGTCAAGTGCCTTCAAGTCTTGCGTAGGAATCCAAGGTCTAAGAAGGGGGCACCGATGGAACAGGAGGCAGAAATGGATGTATCTGGGGATGAATTAGCCTTGCGTACATGTACATAGATGAATCCTATGGTTTGGTGGGCCTACGGCATTTTTCTTTTTGATGCCTCCTCCAAAGTCTGCCCCAAATTCTGAAAATTGGCCCCATGCCTGAGTTTATCCAGACCATTTGGAGCAAATTTGAATTTTTTTATCCAGACTGAAATGGGGTCACCTGCGCAGGCATTGCCACTTGTATTCGGGGGTCCTTTGTTGACGCGTTGTTGAAAACAATGAGTTAAAGCTTGAACTTGCATGGGAAAGCCAACCGGCAGTTGCCGATTTCCCAAATGGGTTCAAGTTGCCAAACATGGAAGTGTGGCTGAAGCTTTTGAATCTTCTGGCATGCACAACAATGCATGCATACCCAAAGTGAGATCCTCAAAAGATGTAAATATAGTATACCTACTCTCATGTCAAATTTTGTATTTTATTCAGCCCTGCATCAAGAGCTATTCACAATTTATTCCATTTCCTCTGCCAGAATTGGACCTTTAATGATATAACTTTGTCTTAAAAATCTGAAATTAATCTGAGGAGTACTTGAATAAGTACTCATTTTATACACATAAGTGCCTGATTGTTGGTGGACCAAAACCTATGTTGCAGCCAGCAAATGCACAGAATTTTGCCAGGGCATTCAGCAAGATATTACCAACTGAGTTGGGATGCCTGAAAATGAGATTGCCCAACTGGCTTGGGGATAGCTGAATCAGGCTGAGATATATCCTGGCCCAACTGAGATGGTCCAGGCTGATGTTCTCAGGATATCTCCTGGCCCAACTCACATGGTCCAGGCTAATATTTTCCCCAGCCAACTGGGACTGGTCTAGGCTAGTGCTTTTAGGATATATCCTGGGCCAGCTGAAATGGTCCAGGCTGATGTTTTCAGGATATGTATACCCTCCTAATTCTCCTCCTAATTATAACAATGTTGGTAACATCAGTGTTCAATTTATGCTGTCAATTCAATACTTTTTTTTCTTTTATTCATATATATATATATTCATACTTCAATGTCCTCTTCAGCATCTTTTACCTCCAAGTATGGCTTGCTTGTCTTCTTCTTGATGGCAGTTCACCTCTGCTTATCTAAAGCATGCAACTCCTATCTGACCTGTGATGGTTGTTTTCCTTCCTCTTGCAATGTGAACCAGTAATGATAAAGCCCATTAGCACATCAGTTTGTAAAGTGTGGTGGCTTCTTGATAAGGATGTCTATGTTCTGAGGAATAGATCTTGACTCAAAAAACTTGTGAGGATCTTCTTCAATATCCCTCCAGTGTGTAGTGGCAGTTTCACTATAAAAGGCTGAAAACAAGATTATTATTCTGACAGTATTTTCAGAACCCATGCCAAGGGTAAATTCACACCACTCATCATAAAAGTCACTATCCTTCCATTTAGAAAAATGCCTTGAGAATTTAGCCATTAAATCACCATTATCCTTCTCAACATGACTTTCTGACTCCTGGAAATCTTCTACTTTCTTCTTATTTTATTGGGATTGTTGCCCATTCTTAAACCAATTGGCAATTTTCTACTGAAGATTAATACATCAGCATGAAAAGAAGCATTATCAAAATGGCACAAACCTTGTCAAGAATGTCATTGTCATCAGGTGAAAGTGGTTTTGTTGGCTCTCTTCCTCTTCTTTTGAAGCTGGTGCAACTCTTTGATGTTCAAAGTTTTTTCTTTTTCATTGTTTGTGGTAGAGACATATTTGTTATAGTGAGCTTTGAGTTAGCTTTGAGTATTGCCTGAATTTCCCAAGCTATTGTTTGTGTGGTATGTAGTAGATTAGAGAGTGAGAGTGAGGTAAGAGAGCTCAGAGAGACCAGAGAGGCTAAAGTGAACTTCAGAAAGCTGGAACAAATATTCTGCAAGATTGCTAGTCAGACCAAACCCGTGACCCGGCAATTCCTGAGTGATGTGACTAATTCCCACGTCAAAAATCACATGTTTACGATCATGTGATGGTTCAATTTTATTTAAACACCCTGAAACCTTCGTGTTTTGCCTTCAGTGCTCTTCCACATCCACTTCACTCACCCCGGCAGAGAGAGCTGAATTTCTCTGCTTGATGCCAGGGCACCGAAGTCCTGGTGAGGGTGCAGCTTGTGGATAGTTGCAGGCATTCATTTCTTGACATGTCACCAGTGGGGGGGATGGCCTCTCCACTATTCCTTGGGCATGGGTCCAGGGTGGGTGACTTCAAGGGTTTAGTGTTGCCGTAGTTCGGTTCCGAACCTAGCCGAACCCGGTTCAAACCCCGAACCGAACCCGGGGTTCAGTCTAAGTTCAGCCAAATGCTGAACCAGACCGCGGGTTCGGTTCAGGGTTTCGAGGCTGGCCGGATTTCCTGAACGGCTCCAAACCGCGTCCAAACCGCGAACGCGGATATTTTTAAGGAATTTATTTCATTTGTTTTTCATATTTCTTTACTTACCATTTCGTGTTAAACGGTATCATGTGACCGGCCGTGACGAGGTAGCTTTCACGCGACACAGCAACATCAACGCGGATTGAACACAACACAATTTGTGTTGTGTTCCTCAAGGTAAGTTTCCTTTTTTTCTTAACTTTACTAATGTTATTTGCGACAGGAAAATCGACAACCACGGCAACGACAACCACGACGCCCAGCAGCAGCAGCAGCAATGTCGGCAGCAGCAGCAACAGCGGCAGCGGCAACGGCAACAGCAGCAACAGCAGGAGCGCAGCAGCAACAGCAGCAACGGAAACGGCAACGGCAACAGCAACGGCAACAGCAGCAGCAGCAGCAGCAGCAGCAACGGCCACGACAGCAGCAGCAGCGCCGGCAGTGGCAGCAGCAGCAGCAGCAGCAGCAGCAGGAGCGCAGGAGCAACAGTAGCAACGGCGGCAGCAGCAACGGCGGCAACAGCAGCAGCAGCAGCAGCAGCAGCAGCGCCGGCAGCGGCAGCAGCAGCAGCAGCAGCAGCAGCAGGAGCGCAGGAGCAACAGCAGCAATGGCGGCAGCAGCAACGGCGGCAACAGCAGCAGCAGCAGCAGCAACGCTGGCAGCAGCAACACCGGCAGCAGCAGCAGCTGCTGCTGGTGCATCAAGCCCCAACATCACCATCAGCGGCAGCAACAACAACGGCAACCACCACCACGACGGCCAGCAGCAGCAGCAGCAGCAATGTCGGCAGCAGCAGCAACAGCGGCAGCGGCAACGGCAACAGCAGCAGCAGGAGCGCAGCAGCGACGGCGACGGCAGCAGCAGCAGCAGCACCAGCAGTGGGAGCGGCAGCAGCAGCAGCAACAGCACCAGACGGCTCCCCCGTAGCCCAACTTCCTCGCGAAGCGTAGCGCCGTATCAATTGATACGTGCCTGCCATTCGCGAGGAGAATGGAGCTCAGGGGTGAGCCAACCTCGGTCTGGGGTTCAGACCGCGTCTGAACCCAGACCGAACGCTAAGAGACGGTTCAAAGCCGTTCGGGTCCAGGTTTGGCCATGCGCCAAACCGGACCCGAAGTTCAGTTCGCGGTTCCGCCAAAAAGGGTCGGAACCGGACCGAACTGAACTTCGGCAACACTACAAGGGTTCTATAGTAATGTAGTTGTAGTTTTTTTCTTGAAGCATGTATTAGATATTATATATATAGCCCCATGATTTTCAGCACTGTATGGACCCACGACGGCATACTCCACGAGAAGTCAGCCATCTCCATTGGATGTTGGGGCCGTCGTCATTGTGGTCATGGTTGGATGTTGGGGCCGTCGTCATTGTGGTCATGGTTGGATGTCAGCGGGCCCCAACCCAGACAGCCTACATACCTTGCAAAGCTGGCACACACATCAATTGATGTAGCGGCATGTTTCGCGAGGTGTTAGTGGCCCTGCAGGGGGTCATTGTGTTGGTGGGGCCATTGTCGTCCTCGTTGGGCATTGGCGGTCCTGTTGGGCATTGCTGGGCCATTGTCGTCACCATTGGGCGTTGGTGGCCCTGTTGGATGCGGCGTTGGGTGTTGATGGGGTGGCTGTCATTGTTGGCAGCCCTGTTGGGCATGGTGGGGCCGTTGTCATTGTTGTTCGTCGTTGGCGGCCCTGTTTGTGTGGGGTTGGGCATTAGTGGGGTGGCCGTCGTCATTGGCGGCCCTGTTGGGCGTGGTGGGGCCATCGTCGCATTTTTGGGCATTGGCAGCCCTGTTGGATGCGACGTTGGGCGTTGTGGGGTGACCGTTGTCATTGGCGGCCCTGTTGGTGTGGGGTTGGGCATTAGTGGGGCTGCCATCATCGTTTGCGGCCCTGTTGGGCATGGTGGGGCCATTGTCATCATTGTTGGGGGCTCCATTGGGCATAGTGGGGCCATCTTCGTTGTTGTTGGGTGTTGGCGGCCCTGTTGGGCATTGCTGGGGCCATTGTTGCGTTGGCGGCCCTGTTGGATATGGCATTGGGCGTTGGTGAGATGGCTGTCATTGTTGGGGCCCTGTTGGTGTGGTTTGGGCTTGGAGGGTCGTCATCGTTGTCGTCGGGCATTGGTGGCCCTGTTGCGTGTTGGTGGGGCCATCCTCATCACCATCGGGCATTGGTGGCCCTGTTGGATGCAGTGTTGGGCATTGGTGGGGTGGTCATTGTTGTGGATGGCCCTGTTGGGCGTGGTGGGGCTGTGGTTGTTGTTGCTGGGCATTGGTGTGCTTCAGGGCATTGGTTGGGTTGTTGTCCTCAGTCCAGCAGCCCTGTTGTGGTTTTGGGTGTGGGTGAGGCCGTTGGTGACATTGTCGCACGAGAACAGGTGAGAGTAGTCAGTAACATAGACTCGGAAAAAACCCAACTCGTACCTTTGTGCAGGTATTACAGTCGGATTCATTTCCAAACTGTTGTATTACAGGCCTGTTTTGCTCACGTTAAACATTAAAGAACAAAAAAGGATGTAATAAAATATTATTGCCATTTTCAAAAGTCTTTCAAAAAATAAATCTTTTACAGTAAAGAGGAGAAAGCCAATCAAACATAAGAACTCATGAAATAATGCACCAATTGACATGGTTTTGGAGAGAAAGTTTTTCTACTCCCTGAAAGCTATCTTGCTGTCTATTTACATTTTTAAAATCTTTGATGTGTAGAGAGTCACAGGTGAATTGTCATTTTCAGTGACTCCAACTTGTACAACGAATATCTCCCCAACCAATGCTTGGATTGACATGGTTGTGGAGAGAAACTTGTTTTATTTTGCAAGGGCTACAAGGGCCCATACCATGTTTTTCTGTATTTTGGACTTTAGCAGATCACTGTAATGTTATTTATGCAGAGGGCATTTTTGTGTACTGCTCCTTCAAATTTTCAAAATAAAGAAAAACACAGTATGGGACCTTGTACCTCTTGCAAAATAAAACAAGTTTCTCTCCACAACCATGTCAATCCAAGCATTGGTTGGGGAGATATTCGTTGTACAAGTTGGAGTCACTGAAAATGACAATTCACCTGTGACTCTCTACACATCAAAGATTTTAAAAATGTAAATAAATAGCAAGATAGCTTTCAGGGAGTAGAAAAACTTTCTCTCCAAAACCATGTCAATTGGTGCATTATTTCATGAGTTCTTATGTTTGATTGGCTTTCTCCTCTTTAAAAGATTTATTTTTCAAAAGGTTGTGACTTTTGAAAACAGCATATTATAACTTACAACTAGGAAGGTGGAGGTAAATGAGAATGAATGAGTGGAGTTGTTGAAATTTGGGTGGTCCATTTGAGGCCACCTCATTGCAAACCTGTCATTGTTCTGCAACTCCAAATTCACTTCTCTCACTCACTTTTTGACTTTGTCTACTACAATGCCTATCACCACAGCTACTACTGCAAGCAAGAAAGCCATTGCACTGCCTCAATTTCAACTCACAAAGGACCTCAGCAATAATAAGACTTGAGTTCCCTTTCAACGAATCAGATGATGACCACTGCCGGTGCAGCCCTTCCCACTGCAACCTAGGGGAGATAAGGAGCCATCAAATATTATAGGCAGTAATTCTGTACTAATTGCCTTTTCCAGTGGTGTTGCTCTTGTGGCAATGGTGGTGAAGTATTTTGCTGTGCCTATTACCCAAGGGTCCTTGGCAGGGACAATTGTATCACACTTTCTGTAAGCTCTGGATTTATTTTGAAGAAGGATACCTTTTTTATTTGCCCTAAATGCCATGTAAAATATGACCAGCAAATGAAGAACAAAATACCAACACCATACACAGTAAGTAAAAAATGTAAAGCATGTATCCTTCAACTGGCTTCTTTTGAGGGGATTGTTATGGGGGAAGAGATTTGGAATGGAACTCAAGCAGAGCTGGGGAATCTTGTCATTCAGGGAGCATGGTGTTCTGTTCATACTTCATCAATTGCTATTCTCAATTTCTGCTTGGCTGATATTCCAGAAGGGGGAGATCCAGCATTTATGGTATACCATTATCTTCATGCTTATTTTCCAGAGCAGAAGGACCAGCTTCTGAAATATTTTGACATTGACTTCTCTTTTGATCCATCCAACTCTGCTTCTATTGGAGCTCAAGAGAGAAAAGTTCAGAAAGTATTATTGGCCTTGCTCAAGTAAGTTTTAAAATCAATCCTGTCAGTTTTCCTGCTGATATGAATAAAGGCATGATTTCAAATGCATTATTGTGTTTCTTCACACTCAATCTGATCCAGACACTGGACTGCTACACTACCAAGTAGACCATGGAGCATCACTGACAATTCCTGTTTGTGTGTTTGAATCTTAACTAACTTGCATCATCATCATCACTTTTTTCCATGCCAAAAAACAAGTTCAAAAGACACAAAGGAACAATGGTTGAGACAGTATATGTTAAAAAGACCACTTCTAGAGGTGAAGTCAAAATATTAGCCAAAAAGAAACTGAAATTCTCCTCTCTACAAGAGAATAATCACAACCAATTATTACAAAACAGATATATATACCAGAAGAAGAGCCAGAAGAACCTCAAACTTTACAAACTTCAAAAGGAAAGGTATATTCAATTTCTGTTACATGTTCAAATTAAAGTCTATTGAATCAAAATAACAGTCAGAATGATTATCTTCAAGAATGGAAGAACAGATGTACTTGGCCAAACTGATAGAGTTAAGCTCCACCAGTAAAGAGCTCATGCATCAAGTATCAGAAGTGTCTTGATTGTTAGCTTGGTCAATGACTACTTCAAAGATTGTTGTCTTCAGGTATACCAAGACAATCCCTGTCATAAAATCCAATATTGGACTGGCCAATTTTTTGATCTTGCTGATCTGGGAGAGTTGGGACTCATGATAAATCTTGGGCATGCCAACACTGAACATCACAATCCTAGGAGGATGTAGAAGCCAAGGATGTGCAGGCTGACGAAGCTGACTATGTAATGGCAGAAGAAGATGTGGATAATGTTTCTCCAACTAGGAGAACATCTATGGCTTTTGTGTGGAGACCTCTGGAATTTATCAATGGAATATTGATTGGTGCTAATGCTTAACTACAGCTTCTCATGACATACAGCTTTGAACATCCAACTCTTTCCAGCAACATCATAACCCTAACCACTACTGCATATACATTTCTGGTTCTTGATCAATTCTAAGTTGATGTGATGGATTGCAAGACTTCTGCTTTCAACTTGTACTCAAAGCGTAGAAGGTCGACAAACAACAATTATGCACATTTGATACCATTAATTTCAAATTAAAATTCAAACATGAAGAAATCTTGTCATAGGATCATTATTGTGAATTGATATGTGTGTCCAAGCAATGGAGAAATTTGCTTTGATCTGAAATGTGCTGACTTGGCACATGACCCCACAATTGACTACAAAGATGGTGGTCTTGCAGTTTTTTGTGACCCAGGATATATCCTGACAATATCAGCCTGGACCATCCCAGCTGGGCCAGGATATAACTTGATAGCACCAGCCTAGACCATCTCAATTGGTGCAGGATATATCCTGAGAACACCAGCCTAGACCATCTTAGTTTGCCCAGGATATATCTTGACAATATCAGCCTGGACCATCCCAGCTGGGCCAGGATATAACTTGATAGCACCAGCCTAGACCATCTCAATTGGTGCAGGATATATCCTGAGAACATTAGCCTGGACCATCTCAGTTGGGCCAGGATATATCCTGGGAACATCAGCCTGGACCATGTTAGTTGGGCCAGGATATATCCTGAGAACATCAGCCTGGACCATGTTAGTTGGCCCAGGATATATCCTGGGAACACCAGCCTGGACCATCTCAGTTGGGCCAGGATATATCCTGGGAACATCAGCCTGGACCATCTCAGTTGGGCCAGGATATATCTCAGCCTGATTTAGCTATCCCCAAGCCAGTTGGGTGATCTCATTTTCAGGCATCCCAAGTGAGTTGGTAATATCTTGCTGAATCTGGTGATTTTGCATTGTGGCTGACCCATCAACTGAAGTACAAACTGCTGCTTTACTTTGAACCTGTCATTTCTTGGCTACAACAGATGTCTGGGACCACCAAGTGCCAGGCACTGATTATCAATACAATAGATACTTTACATAGTAGTTTCACAATTATTATCATATTTTTCAGATCAATATTGGTAAAGTTGCACTTTAAGGGTCTGAAATTGGCAGAGAGGTATTAATGAATCATGGATATCTCTCTATGTAGGCCATAATCAAATACAAAATTTGGGGAGGATGTAGTTAGAGGCTAATTCTATCCCTACATGGTCTTAAATGTGTTACACAGTTGTTGTGCTCCATGCCATTACACTGAGAAAAGTAAGATCTTGGTTACATATAAGGCAACTCGTGCCCATTTGGGCAATTGGCAACCTCCGGCATGGGTTCAAATCGTCGCGTACTCCACAATGCATCCATGAGAATGGTGACAGCAACAACATCAAGTAGAAGGTAAGTACAAGTCTCAAAACTTACTATCTATTCTAATATTGTTATTTTTATGTAGAACTTTTTCACTGCTGTGCTGGGAAAGCCCCACAACAACGAGGATGATGACGATGACGAGAATGACAGGAACAGGAACAGGGATTGGGATGATGGGGACAAGGATGGCAGAGATGCAGATGAAGATGACAAAGACAAGGACAGCAGAGATGAAGACAAAGACGAGGATGGCAGAGACAAAGACAAAGATGACAAGGACGAGGATGGCAGAGATGCAGATGAAGACAACAAAGACAAGGATGATGGAGATGAAGACAAAGACAAAGAGGATGAGGATGGCAAAGATGCAGACGATGAGGATGAGGACGACGGGAATGAGACAGGTATGTACATCCCACCCCTCCTCCAACCCCTTCTTCCTCTCCCTCACCCCCCCCTCTCTCTCTCTCTCCCTCCCTCCCTCTCTCCCATTCCCTCTTCCTCTCCCTCTCCCTCTCCCTCTCCCTCTCCCAACCAGATTCAGCAAGATATTACCAACTCACTTGGTATCCCTGAAAATGAGATCACCCAAATGACTTGGGGATAGCTAAATCAGGCTGAGATATATCCTGGCCCAACTGGGATGGTTTAGGCTGATGTTCTCAGGATATATCCTGGGCCAACTGGAATGGTTCAGGCTGATGTTCCCAGGATATATCTTGGCCCAACCGGGATGGTTCAGGCTGAATTTCTCAGGATATATCCTGGCCCAACTGGGATGGTTCAGGCTGATATTCCCAGGATATATCCTGGGCCAACTGAGATGGTCCAGGCTGGTGCTGCCAGGATATATCCTGGCCCAACTGGGATGTTTCAGGCTGGTGTTTCCAGAATATATTATGGGCCAACTGAGATGGTCTGGGCTGGTGATGTCAGGATATATCCTGGCTCAACTGAGATGGTCTAGGCTTATTGAGTCAGTATATATCCTGGGCCAACAATTACAACTCAGACTGGTTGCATATTCAATCATGACTGTCAAGTTCGGACCAATACTATCCATCCTGATTGTACTCCTGCTATAGATCATCCCCCACAATTGACTAAAATAGAATATGTGCAAGCAGATAGCTTCTTTTCAAAGCTAATCATATGACCTTGGAGTTTCTTGAGAGGTTCTTTTTGTCAGCCAATGATGGTTAGTGCAGTGTTCATATGCACTTCAAGCTACCCCAAAGCCTAGGCAACTAGTTTCAACTCACTCCTAGTACTGAACCATCTACATGTTTGTACAAGTACTAGGCAGCCCTGGGACAAAACCATCATCCCTGGGACCATACATTGGGACATCCCATTGTCCCTGGTCCAGTATATAGGATGGCCCATGGCATGACATTTCGTGTTGTGGCCCCATGGGACATCCCCACCAGAGGGGGTGTCTGGGGGCATTTGGGATGTCCCTTCCATAGGTATTTAATAGAAAACTTAGAATGATGATACCATGATCTATGATGTTTTTGGATGGCCAAATTTTATCTGGCCTCAGAACCAAGAAACACTAGTATAAGTTCCAAAACTTTATACATGGAACATAGCTTTAATGTCAAAATTTGGATTGTATGAGATTTTCAGGCTTATCAGGGAGGATAAGGGCTATATTGAGCAGGATCAGTGCTGAAAGTCGTTATCAGAGAATTATGGGCTTTTGGGACGTGACAAAAATCACGTCGGCTACAACAACACCCCCCATCTTATTCACATTCTTTTTCTTCATGGTCATCATCGTTGTGCTTGGCTACTGTCTTGTTCTTCTGCCTAACTGTTTTGGCATGCCCAACCATGATTCCAAGGATGAAAAATTAGCTTTTCCAATTTGACAATGCATGACATGACAATCTACTAAGCGAGCCAAAATTCTACCCTTGGGACATGTAAAGGCTCTTGCTTGCTTTCATGACCACCCCTTCCCTCAGAAATAGTGTGGATAGACCAGCCTATCATATTATTTATTGTGGATATGTAATTTATGCCAAGCCTTCTCAATGGAGACCCAAATGACATGAAATAAATTTCAATCTTACAACATCTCCATGCAAATCAGTGTCTCTAACTTCATCAAGAAGCCCAGAGGCCTTGACCTACTGGTTGAATATTATTCAGATACACTACATTTAGTTTACAAAAAGTCTGAGATGAAAACATGCATTGTGGGCTTAGAATTCAAGTTTATCCCAAAATGTCATATTAGCCCAAAATGTCATAGATCATGGTAGCATCTAGTTGTAAATTTCAAGGCCTTGTCATGGCCACTATAGGTACCATGGGTGCTATAACATAGTATAAGATTGTACGTTGTAGAGGGTCCTCGACCCTCTGAGGCTGTAAACTCGATATCTCATGAATCCACTCAAACCTGACGTCCCTAGCGATCCACGCTCTAACCCGACATAACCCAATGCATACCGACTAGCACGGCCGCTCACATACAGGGTTGGTCCATCTCCTAAGCTCACGGAATCCCAATTATCACAGATGGATCTCATCGGACTCAATTCCCAACTTTGGACTTGCCTTATATATGCATCTCCTCATCCTTTCAGAGATATGTATGCATCTTTAGATCTTTTTCATGGATATTTGCTTTCCCCTCCATTTTCCTGTCATCGTCACGTTGTCATGACCCCAAATGGTTTTGGGTGTAATGTCATGGGTTTACCATTGGACCAGGGACTTAAATATTTAAGTGCAAGACTATGGATGCACACCTAGACTCATTAGTACCCATTCTATGCCTTTTCACATTATGCATGCTAGTGAACAAACACAAATAACATATATGCTTACCTTTATATCATTTATTATGGCTTCACTAGCAATGCCCAGACCTAGCCATTTATGTATGGTGCACAGAGGCATATCCCCCACTCATTAGTATTTATTATATATTTCTCTGTATTGCATGTGCAAGAAGACAAGCCCAACTAGCATTCTTACCTATATTAGCAGTAATGGATTGATTACAAATCTTGTTTACTTGTATTGATCAAAAGCGGCTCAGCTAGATAATGGGAAATGATTAGATAAGATGTGAACAAGAGGATGATAAGATAGTGATAAGATAGGATGCATCAGAGAGTGATTGTGATAGTTTGCTTACATAAAGACAATGGAGGTCTATTGTTCTGATTAGTCCATTGTTCTAAACAGTCCAAATGGAGATAGAGCCCATTGTTCACAGCCTCTTTGATGCCATCCATTGTTCTCATGACTCAGTCCCATTGTTCTCACTTTCCCATTGTTCTCAGTCCCCCATTGTTCTCCAACAGTATAAATAGGGCCCCCAAATCCCAGTAGTCAGTAGGATTTCCCCCCTCACCAATCAGTAGTCAGTCTTAGTCTGGGTTCACACAGTGTAATCCCTCATTCTATTAGTACTAGTAGTTACTCATTGTAGTAGCTAGTGCTTGTAATCCACCACAGTTCACTCTCATTCTAGTATTCTGTGAGATCTCCTTGTCAGCAAGGAGAATTCACTCAGTTCACTCAGTCCAATCAATTCATTAGTCAGCATTAGTCAGCTAGATACACTTCTAAGGTTAAGGTTTCATCCTAAACAAAACAGAGTATTCAAAAGGTATTAAAGATATCCCTGAACTAGTAGCCAATGTGCGTTTGAAGCTTCGGATTTAAGTCAGATATTATAACACCCAGAGATACTCTTGATTGAATAGGCCCTGTAACCAAAACAATTCATATTAAATTGGTGAATATTGCTATCAGTATTCATTAATCCACATTTTATATTCCAGTAGTGAATATATATTATTTCAGTACATCATGCTCATCAACCATCATCCACACCCACTCAAAGTCTCCTTTTTAATTGAAGAGACATCACTATTACATTCTATTGACTCATATACCTACAAACCCCTTCCTGCTAGGTTATTTAGATATTAGAAACCCACGAACAACAAGAAGGTACCTGAACAAAGTCAACTCCGGTAATTCTTGGTGAAACAAACATTCACATAACAATGTTGCAACCCTCTTCTCATTTCTCCATTTCCTTTCCCCTTTGTTTCCTCTCATCGGCCAAGGACTCTCATCTGAATCTAGATAGAGATTTTTGTAGTATAAAAACGGTGCCAAAGTGCCAAGTCAAAATGAGAAACCAGTTCCCCCGTTTCCTCTCTCTCAGAATTAGTCTCTCAGTAAAATCTATCGCTCATACAACTCGTCAGATTCCTTGACACTCTCCCCATCGTTCTACCCACTTTATTCTTACATCTCTTGTCACCCGACACCCGACCCGCCATACCCAACATCATTGGCTTCGACCAGTCTCATTAGTTATCAGTAGTTTTACTTGGTGGCTTTCTACTCTTTGTTTCTTATCATTTCACTGAAGCTTGCTAAACTATTCCCTGTCACTTCTATGCTGACACCCCCAGGTTAGAATCATTGTTCCGCAGCCACCCCGACCTCGCCACTACAATGTGCTTATTCTTTTGAGAGTCACAGAGCTGATTCTTCTTCAGTTGTTTCCACATATAAAGACAGAAGGAGTAGGAGAGGAAAAGGGCTGGAGATGTTGGGTAATGATATGGGAAAGAGGAGGGTGTGCTTCTAGTAAACCTATCCCTTATGCATGTGGCAATCTGAAGCTTGTAGTGGAGTGAGTGAGCAGAGAATGCATAATAAACAAAGAGAAGTGGTGCTACATATGCAGACAAGGCTGAGCTAAAAATTGAACAAGTGTATTATGAAGAGGATTTGATGAGGATATCAGTGGTTATTACATTATTGGCTGTGCATATAATGGCTGACTGAGATGCAGATGCAGAGGAGAGATCTAATTTCAATCTATGTTAAGGTTAGAGTGCTTCTTGAGGAAAGTAGACTTGGGCTTAAAATAAGAGGACATCTCACAGAGGCTTGGTTGGGACATCCCTGTCAGCTTGTGGGACATCCCACAGCCTTTTCTGGGACATCCCACAGCCTTGTCTGGAATGTCCCTCTCAGCTTTTGGGATGTCTCACAGGCTGGTTGGACTGCCCGCCTGCTCAGCATCTGCTGAGTAATCATACCAATAAATCATTATATCATATGTTATAACATAATTTTAAATAATTTACATTTAGCAACTTACTTAAAATAGACATTGCAAATCACATAATTATTTTGCTTAATTACATATCTACATTATCAGGGGATGAGGGTAGGATGTGGTGGTGGTGGTAGTGGTGGAGAGAAGAAGAGAGGGGGAAATGACCAGGGAGAATGAAGGGGGTGGGCAAGGGGAGAAGGGCAGGAGGTGGATGGGAGGTGGAGGTGGCAGGGGGCAGGAGATAGGTAGGGGGAGAAGGGTCAGGAGGAGAGAGGAGAGGGAAACAGGGGGAAGGAGAGGGAAATGGGGGGAACCTAAAAAATTACATACTGGGGTTACCCACATGTCCACGCCCCTCTGCGTCGTCCTCATCGCCCCTGTTGTCGTCGTTGTTCCCATCATCATCGTCGCTAAGGAAGGTGTGCATTGTTTACCAGACAAGTGCCTGGTAGTTGGTGTGGCAGGGAATGTGTTGGAGCCAAAATGTGATGAACTTGTCACTCACCTTCCATTCATGATTGTGTCTTATACGGACTTTTGATTGTCCACAAAGATCCAAGACTACAACACATTCCTTGCCACACCACCTACTAGGCAATTGTCTGGAACACAATGTACACCTTCCTTAGTACTCCTAGAATTAATTTTGGATTTTTCAGACGTGTACTCGCAAAGTTAGGTGTTTAAGGGTCCAATTTTGGCAGAGGCATAAAATGCATTGTGAATATCTCCCAATATAAAATGAAATAAAATACAAAAACTCCTCTCGGAGTAGGTATATCATACCTACATCTCTTCAGGGTCTTGCCCTAGCCCTTGAGGTGTTGTAGTACATGTAATAAAAATAAGAAAATGCAGACACCTGTCCCTATATGGCAACTCGACCCTGTTTTGGATATTGGCAAATTCCGGTTGAAATTCTTGCACAAGAGTTCAACAACACTTGTTGTTTTCAACAATGACACGACAATGCCAGAGCACCGCAGGTAAGTATTCTATTTATCTTGTTCATTTACTCTACTGACTATTTATTGCTGTTTTCAAAATACATGACATTTTTTGAAAAAATAAATCTTTCAAAGAACAAAGGACCATAATCATGGGAAAGTTTCTATATATGGTAGTACTGGTAAATGTTTACTCAAGTCAATGTTGGGCAATGAAGAGGAGATCAAGGAGGGCTGTACATGTTCAGCAATTCTTTTATTAACATTGTACACAGGGGGCTACAGTAACCACAACGATGGGAAAGGGTTCGCATTCACTGTCCAGTTCACAGTGCTATCATATATAGAAACTTTCCCACAATTATGGTCCTTCATTCTTTGAAAGATTTATTCTTTCAAAAAATGTCATGCATTTTGAAAACAGCAATAAACACTTGTAGGTTTTTTTCCCCGCACCCTCATGCCAAACGAACATGAACAAGGCAACAGCAACAAGTGGATGCAGATGCAGGTGACAAGGAGATGGTGGACACAGCCCAGAACAGGGACAACCAGGATGACTGGAATGTGGATGACAGGGTAAACGAATGAACGTGACAACGGTGCGAAAGGGGAATACGACAATGGGAACTAGGAACCATGACAACAGGAAGACAACAATGGGCAGGGGCAATGAAGACGAGGATGGTGGGCATGGGCACGAGCATGGGCACGATGGAAACGAGGATGACCGGGATGGCAGAATGGGACCATGAGGACCACAGAGCCCAACAATGACGACAATGGCCCCGCCAACACCAACAGGGCAGCCAACACCCAACAACAATGATGACGGCCTCACCATGCCCAACAGGGCAGCCAACACCCAACCATGATGACGACAGCCCCACTAATGCCCTAATGAAGACGGTGGCCTCAACACTGCCCAAGCCACACCCCACAGGGCCACCAATGCCCCACCAATGCCCCAAAGCTGCCAATGCCCAACAACGATGGTGACAGCCTCACAAAGGCCCCCAACAACGACAGCGGCCCCAACAACACCCAAGCCACACCCAACAGGGCCACCAATGCCCCACCAATGCCAAAGGGACACCAACGCCCAATGATGATGACGACAGCCCCACCAATGCCCAAAGGGGCCCTCAATGATGACTGCGGTTCCAACAACACCCAAGCCACACCCAACAGGACTGCCAATGCCCAACAACAATGGTAACAGCCCCACCAATGCCATAATGGGCCCCCAGCCAATGCCCAATGACGACAGCGGCCCCACTAACACCCAACATGGCACAACGATGACGGTGACGGCCCCAGCAATGCCAAACCATGATGATCATGGCCCCAACGATGAGAATGGCCGCACCAGTAGGGACCTCGTGAAACATGCCACTGCATCAATTGATGCATCTGCCAGCTTCGCAAGGTATGTAGCCATCTTACTGGGTGTGGGACCAATGCCGCCAACATCAAAAAATGCATGGAATGCCATCATGCCACTGCATGAATTAAAGTATGGGCTCAATAACTTTCCCTTATAATAAGTTTAAATAGACAAGGCTCCTCAAGAATAAAATTAAAACTACAGGACTATGTATACTAGGACCTTTAAAGTCACCCACCCCAGGCCCATGCCCAAGGAATAGTGGAGAGGCCACCCTCCTCACTGGTGACAGTCAAGGCTAGAATTGAATGCTCACAACTATCCAGAGGCTGCACCCAAACTAGGACTTTGGTGCCCTAGCATCAAGCAGAGAAATTCGGCTCTCTCTACCAGGGTGAGTGGACTGGAAGTGGAAGAGCACTTGGGGCCAAACATGAAGGTTTCGGGGTTTTTAAATGAAACTGAACAATCACATGATCTTATACATGTGATTTAATATGTGGCTGATTTCCAATCACATGATCTTAAACATCTGATTCTTGATGTGCATCTCTTAGTTTACTCCAAGTCTGAGTTACTACAAAAGCAATCTTGCACAAATCTTGCACAAACCCTGTTTCAACTTTCTGAAGTTCATTCAAGCCTCTCTGATCTCTCTGATCTCTCTTACCCACTCTCACCCTCTAATCTACCACATACTGAACAATTGCCTGGGCTACTGAGGAAATTCAGACAATTCTCAAGGCCACTACAAGAAATATGTCTCTACCACAAACTGCTAATATTGTTTTGGAAAAAGGATGGTGCAAAGGAGGACTTGTTAAATTGTCCTACTTGTACTGGATTGGGAACTCAAATTCATGAGATGGTCAGAACATGAAAAATGGATAAAAATGCAGCTAGAGGTAAAGTCAGTGTTTCAGAAAATTCCATCTGATGAAAAATTGTAAGTGATTTTTGGTGGATATGGTCAATAAAAACACTAATATCAGAAATTAGACAATAGTCTAAAATGTATATGGGTTAAGAAGATGGTAAATGAGCAGGGGCTATATTTTAGACAAGGCACACAACTTATTGCTGTTTGCAGTTATTTTGGCCATGTGAAATCATCACATAATTTTGATGTTTTCAACATTTCAATTTTAACTCCTTTGTTTTGAGCAGAATCAGATGATTGGATAGAAAAAATTGTAGTACATTCTAATTCCCAGATGCTGGTAAACAATTTGTGCTATATACTGTGTATGATCCACTACTTGGTCACACTAAATGTTTTGGTGGAATTCTCCCACAACTTCAAAGATATTCATAAACTATCTTTTCAAGGTGATAGACATTGTTCTCAGGAAGATATCTATATAATTTGAATGATAGTTACAAGGCTAAAAATCCTGCAGGAGTGAAAATAATACAGGAGTGTCCATTTTTGACCCTGACCAGGAAGTTGGTCATACCTGCTATGCTATAAAATACAGTAACATTTCAACCTTATGCTGCAGTAAAATCTATTCTACTATATCTCTTCTTATGTATGAAATCCAAATTTATGATTCTATTAACCCAAACTATGGTACTTGATGCCTTTCAAGTTCAACTACCTGTGTTTTTATGCAAGTGGGCACTTGTTGGAAAGAATGACAGTTGTGCATAATATTCTTATGAGTTATAACTATCACTATTGTGGCCATATCATAGATAGACATATGTTTAATCATGGCCAACTGCAGTGAAGACAGTAACAACATGCTGGATGCAAAATTTGACATTGACCAGGTACCAGGTGTGACCAAGTACCTGACTGACCACAGTATACCCAGTTTGGCTTATACATGCATAAATTTCATATGTGGATTTTTATGGATTTGAAAATGTTCTGAAAATAGCAATAGAACTTTTAGATAGTCAACACAATATATCTTGAGATGCTAGGACATGTTTTATAACAATCCAATGACCTGTACATAGCCTTTAAGCAATTTATATTATTACCTATCACTACAGCAGCTTCAAAACATTATAGAGGTCCTAGAATGTTATACATTTGATTGTAGCACCTCAAGATATATACCATTGACTAAACAAAACATCTATTTCTCTTCTCACAGACATAACAAATGCACAAAAATCCACATGTTGATTTTAGTTATTTATAAGCCAAACTGAATATATATCAAACAAATTATTTCATTTGTATTATTAGCATCTAGAAATTGAAATGTCAATTTTGCCGAACTAATCATCTGATTCTGCTCAAAGGAGTTACAATTGAAACATGATAAATTTGTGATTATGTTACATGTGCCAAAATAATTACAAATAGCAATAAGTGCTCTACAAGTAATAACCAAAAATAGAAGTTCTATCATTCTTTGAATGTAATGAGAATGGTGATATGAAATATGGAACTTGTAAATTATCTGTTGAAGTATATGATACTTTGTGAAGAATACACAGTGATGCTACCTTTGTTTTACGAATAGCAGACAATAAAGAGTAAATTAAGAACATAAACCAAAAGATAATCTTCAACAGAAATGTTATAATTGGGAAGGTTAGCTTCAGCCAAGACTATCCTAGTTGGTCCAGGAGATATCCTGATAACATCAGCCTAGACCATCCCAGTTGGGTGTCCTGAGAAAATCAACCTAAACCATGTCAGTGGGACCAGGGTATATCTTAAGAAAATTAGCCTGGACCATGTCAGTTGGCTGAGGATATATCCTGGGAAATCAGCCTAGACCATGTTAGTTGGGCCAGGATATATCCTGAGAAAATCAGCTTGGACCATGTCAGTTGGAACAGGATATATCCTGGGAACATCAGCCTGGACCATGTCAGTTGGGCCAGGATATATTCTGCGAACATCAGCCTGAACCATGTCAGTTGGCACAGGATATATCCTGAGAAATTCAGCCTGAACCATCTTAGTTGGGCCAGTATATATCCTGACAGCACCAGCCTGGACCATCTCAGTTTGCCCAGGATATATCCTGGAAACATCAGCCTGAACCATCCCAGTTGGGCCAGAATATATCCTGAGAAATTCAGCCTGAACCATGTCAATTGGGCCAGGATATATCCTGGGAACATCAGCCTGAACCATTCCAGTTGGCCCAGGATATATCCTGAGAACATCAGCCTGGACCATCCCAGTTGACCCAGAATATATCTCAGCCTGATTCAGCTATTTTCAAGTCAGTTGGGCAATCTCATTTTTAGGCATCCCAAGTCAGTTGGTAATATCTTGCTGAATGCCCTGCTCTCCCTCTCCCTCTCCCTCTCCCTGCTGCCCTTCCCTCCTCCCCTCCCTCCTTACCCTCTCTCCCACTCCCACTGCCACCTTCCACTGCCACTGCCACCTTCCTCTCACTCCACACCCACCTACCTTGCTCCCACCTGTCTCATGCCCTTGGTACTTTAATTATGTATTTGGATAGAATAGTCATTAAATTTAGATTTCCATGTTAAGGAGTAGTGAGGTTATATGGATTCAATTTGGGAATTGAGTAAGATTAAATAAAAAAGCACAATATTCCCAGTGGGGTAGGTTCTGATTTTGGTATAGATTGTCATTGTGTATAAGAGCTGAGGCTAAGGATGAGATATTGTGCATTTGCAAAAGAAGAATTTTGTAATTTTGTCATTGCCTTTGCATGTAATAATTGAATGTCAAATTATATTACATGGGACATATGTGTGATATACAAACAGAGACATTCTAATTATTTAGATGGCAGTTTCTCAATAAACAATGGCTTCAGCTGTTGTGAGCTCTGTCAATGTTGTCAACATTACAGCTGTTTGGGTAATTGTTGTCAGTAACTCAGCTTTTTTCAATCAATTAAGAAATTTGGACTTGGTAGAAATTTGAGTGCTCTATTTTGTATCTCATGAAGTACTGCATGGATTGAGATGGTTATGGAGGGAAAGTTGTACTATTTATTGAGGGCTATCTACTCCTCTAATTACATTTGGACAATATTTGAACTATGGTGAGTTATGGATGAAACAAAAGGTAAACTAGTGCTTTGTGACACTCAAAATGATATTGTTAAATGATGGCATAAAATGAGCTCCTATGAAGAAGATTGTAGGGAGGAAATTGTTCAGTTTTTCAAGGGCTAGAAGTACATATACCGTGTTTTTCGTTTTCTTTTGTTCTTTAAGCCAACATTACAGCTGGACTACATTTAGCTACATTGTGATCAAAATATCACAAGAATCATACATGTTGGCTCAAAGAAGAAAAACACGGTATATGCACTTCTAGCCCTTGAAAAACCGAACAATTTCCTCCCTACAATCTTCTTCATAGGAGCTCATTTGATGCCATCATTTAACAATATCATTTTGAGTGTCACAAAGCACTAGTTTACCTTTTGTTTCATCCATAACTCACCACAGTTCAAATATTGTCCAAATGTAATTAGAGGAGTAGATAGCCCTCAATAATTAATACAACTTTCCCTCCATAACCATCTCAATCCATGCAGTACTTCATGAGATACAAAATAGAGCACTCAAATTTCTACCAAGTCCAAATTTCTTAATTGATTGAAAAAAGCTGAGTTACTGACAACAATTACCCAAACAGCTGTAAATATGTGCTGGAAGACTGGTATGTGGCTCAATCCTGTGGACCAACATAGGCCAGCATTGCAGCAATGGCTGCCCCTAGGTCAACCTGATCCTGCAGCAATAGCTGGACCCAGGTCAACCTACCCTGCAGCAAGCGCTGGACCTAGGTCAACCCAGTGCTGCAGCAATAGCTGGACCCTGGTCAATCTGATCCCACAGCAAGAGCTGGACCCAGGTCAACCCAATCCTGCAGCCTGAGCTGGACCACGGTCAACCCAGTCCTGCAACAACAGCTGAAGCCAGGTCAACCTACATTGCATGAACGGCTAGCCCTGGGTCAACCCATATATCCAACAATAGCTGTTCCAGGTTAACCCATCCCATGGCAGAGCTGACAGCAGGTTGACCTACCCAGTAGCCATTTACCAGGAAGAGCTGTACCTGGGTCAACCCCAACACATTTCCACAGTAAGAGCTGTCATTTGGGTCAACCTACCCCCGCAGCAATAACTGTGCTATGTGTACCTACCGAATGGCAGCTCTAACTGTGATTGGGTTAACCAAAACAACTAGGTCTACTGCAAGGTGTGGGATCTTGTCACGGAGAATGTATATGGAGTCACCATGTAAGATCTGAGGAGAATTAGTGTATCCAATAGTGATCCACGTAAGTCAAAGTGTTCCAAGTGGGGATTGGAATGTCATATAGTCCCGAGATGAGGGATAGATGAGGCGTTGGTTGAAAGAGATGAAGAGGTTGAAAGAGGTGTAGCAAGGCGTTGGTTGAAAGAGATGAAGAGGTTGAAAGAGGTGTAGCAAGGCGTTGGTTGAAAGAGATGAAGAGGTTGAAAGAGGTGTAGCAAGGCGTTGGTTGAAAGAGATGAAGAGGTTGAAAGAGGTGTAGCAAGAGTGGCCTCCAAAGGCCTTGACCAGGTGCTCAGTCATAGGCAGTATAGCGGGATTACAGATTGTGATAACGTTAAGGGGCTGTAGATCATGTACAATGCGAAGGGACTTCCCATCCTTTTTCAAGACAAAAACCAGCGGGAGTGGTTACGAGATCTTTTAATTTATTAAAAGACTTGTTCTCTATCAGACCTGGTTCAGTGAGGATTCATAATTAATTAATTAATAAAGTTGATCGCCTATAGACAAATTTTTTTGGGCAAGAGATATGATTCTACTTCTGATACTGGAAAATAACACCAAGTTGGGGCCATGTTTGGACAAGCTTACATAAGCATCAATATATGGGTTGATTCAAAAAAATCAATTTACCTTCCAATTATATTCTAATTATATTCAAAATATTTATACTAGTCTCAATTCTGATCGGAATTAGCTAAAAATTGAACTGCTGACTAATATAACCATTTCAGGCAAGGTGTGACAGTCACATGTGACCAATCTAACCATATAAGGTAATTTCTCATAGTATATACCAAATTTTGTACTGATCACAATAATGACAGTCAATTGTGACTATTCTAACTATATAAGATAATTTTACATATAAATATCTAAATATAAGTTGCATTAGAAAAGACAAATTACTTTCCAATTATCTTCAAAATATTCATACTTGTCTCAATTCTCATCAGAATCAGCTGAAAATTGACCTGCTGACTAATACAATCATTTTGGGCAAGATGTGACAGTCACATATGACTAATATAACCATATAAGGTAATTTTTGATATTGTACAGCAAATCTTTTGCTGATCGCAATGGTGATAGTCACATGTGACTAGTCTAACCATATAAGGCAATTTTATACTATATGCTAAATTTTGAGCTGATCATCGGAGTTATAGTCACATGTGACCACTTCTATTATATATGGAAATATCAGCCATATAAGCAGAAATGGACTAAACTTAGATGATGTACTGATATTTTTACTTAAAACATAAAATTTAATATAATATGACTGGATACATATATTATCTTATATGCTAATTATATATTTTAAGCAAAATTACTTATTGATATTCATAACAATTATGCAAATACAAATCTAATAACAGAAATAAGACTTTGTTTATGTCATGTGCAACATTTGCCCAGCACAGCTGTCTTCATGTTATCATCTGCTGTGCAACATTCAAGGTCATGGAGAAGTAGGGTTGAGCAAATGTAAGTCAATTGATATCATACTGTTTAGGAGGTGGTTTTGTTTGACAGTTGACCTGTTGCTCCCTAAATATTTCTTTTATGACTGAGAATATGACATGATAATGTAGCACAGGAGACATGACAGTAAGAGAGGATGCTTATGAGGACTCAAGACACTCTATGTAGTTTTATTTTTCCTACTTTTATATTGCTAAGGTGAGAGGTGGGCTTATTCTAACAATTTGCAATATATAACATATGCTATATGTCTTATATCATATGTAATATGTGTTATGCAATTTAATGTTATTGCTTACTTCATCATGAAATTGGAAGAGGGAAAAAAAAACTTGTTCATGCCATGCGCAGCACTAGCCCACTAAACAAGTATAATGAGTTCAAGGATTCATAGGAACTGGCATCGATTTTGTCCTTGATGATACCGATGATTTTGTTGAGGATGCCGGGTGGGATCGGGATATTTCTATGGACCCATGGGTCGTGCAGTATGGTTGGAATGTGGATCGGCGGGAAGTAGTCTGTGTTGAATGGGCCTTTCTCAGATTCATTCCAAGTGAAAGCAGCTTCTTGAGATTTGATGATATAATAGCCGAGTTTCTCTTCGTCAGGCCATAGGAATCCATCCAGGTTCATTGGCATTGTGTCATGTCATTCCTGAGTGTAGTGGGTTCCAAGTGTATAGTCAGGTGGACGTGTCAGGAGCATGGGTAAATCAGCTAGTGGGTTGCCAGTGATCTCACGTATAATCCAGAATTTGTCGGGGAGAGTGGTAGAGATTGGGCAGATGCAATTGGCTACTTTTTCTTGGTGATGACACCTTTTAGGTCCTTGGTGGGGAGAATTGTATATGAGATATAAACAGTGTGTTCAGTAGGGGTGCTGTTATAAACATTCGAAGGGGAAACAGATGATGCAGGAGCAGAGATGGAACAAGAGGAAGGGAGGGTATCGGTAGTATGTATCTGATTTTGTACATCGGTCAACAATGAGATATACTGAGCAGCAGTCTAAGGCTGAGACAAGAAGAAGTCTAAATCAATAGAAAAACATAAGTCCTCTTCTAAGGAAAATGGCAAAAGAGAAGAATAGTTCATGGTATATATGTGGTTGCTTTCAAGTGGCAGCTTCTCATCTCCCAGTGCGTCCTTCCCAAGAGATATCTCTGGGTCCTCGACTTCTAAAAATTCAGTTTCCCGGTGTCAGACCACTCTTATCGGCTCTTCTGGTTGTGCTCGATGGTGGGCAAGGTAACAATGGTGCCAGTGTTTGGATCCGTGATTGTGACTTGCTGATCCCTGTTTTTGTAATCCTTTGTGAGAGCCTCAGAAAGCATGAAGAAGGAGTGTCATCAACAACTCGGACTTGGAGGAACAGATCAACATCACCAAAGGTGAACTTGAGGTTGGCGATCTGGCCAAGGGTGTCATTGTTGCTTCTGTTCGCCGATTGCATCCGCATCTTCATGTTTTGGAGGCAATAACCAAGTTTCTCACAAATATTGCGTTGCATGCTGACAATCATAGAGCCATTGTCGAGGATGCACTCAAATATGAATTTGCCATTGATGAGCAGATAGACCACACAGAGAGGGACTGAGTCCTGGCCAACAACAAGCAGGACATTTTCCTGACAATGTTGGCAGGCATGGGTGGCAATTTTGGGAGCGTGGAAGTGGAAGACCTGTATGTTGTTGGTCTCAGCAGTGACCTTTTTCAAGGTGGTGAGGTCCTTCATGTGGTGGCAGGTGTCGGATGACATGACTAGGAGTTCCCATTGTGAAATGCAAACTTGAGAGTCGAGGGCACAGTCGATGATGGATTTAGTGATAATGGGATCTTCAATAGGGGCCTGGTAGCGGTATTGAGGGTGCGACACAGGAAGGTTCTGGGGGTTGTGAGGCATGAAGGCGGTTGGCTTGGTTGGCCACTTATTCGAAGGGGGAACTATGGTGATCGGCTGCTCATTGATAGGTCTGGTAGACATTTTCTTGGCAGGTTTCGTGGCAGGTATGGACATGGATGCGGCAGGTGGGTTGGGATACATCTCTTTAGACTTGCCTTTCACTTTTGATTGGATCTCTATGCCATTGAAGCTAACCTGTTTACAAAACCATTGTACTTCAGCTTCCAAGACCTTGATCTGCTCATTGTCATCATTGATGTCGGAGGTCGTGGACTGAAAAATGTCTGCATACTCAGTAGTGACTTCAGGCTCGTAGGTCAGTACTTTGACAATGGAGATGAAGTTGGTTGTGACACGAGGTGGGGGATTGCATTGGAAGGGTTCTGTATGGGGAGTGCAGTTGCCAGGGTTCTGTGCGTGCCATACATTGGAGTGTTCCTTCATGTTTTTGCTGACGATATCCTTTGGATGGTACATTCCATTGGGTAATATGATGCAGCCATGCTTCTTCTTTCAGCATATTCTATCCCGAGTGTACTGCTCGCAAATTGGACAATCATGAATATGATGGAATGGGTCATCGCAAAAGAGGCAATTGAAGTTGGTGAACCCTTGTCCCAAGGTGGTTGGCTCAGTCCTATCTGCACAAGGCTTCAGACGACTGTTACATTCAGTAAGAGCTTGTGTGAGAACAGTGAGTTGTTGTGAAACCAGACGAAAAAGGTTGGACATGTTGGGTTTGACCGGTTCCATTTTAGGTATGATTGGGTCATAGCAAGCGGGCTGCAGGTAGCAGATAGCGGGTTCTATTGGGGTTGAATACCTGATGGTGGCAGGCAAAGTCAATGAAAGACAAGAGATGGTAGATGGTTCAGCCGTGGTTCCAGCCACCAGGAAATGGGTGCAGTTATAGAAGTCTTGGAAGTTGTAGGGATCACTATGGAAGTAGTTCAGCTTTTGGTACTGAAGATGGGTTTTGATATTCTTCTTGAGCTTGGCATGGAAGCTGTTCTAGTAAGCGATGTTACATGCTTGGGGAGAGATCCATCCCTTGTCTAAGAGGAATCCTGAAATCCAAATGAATTCATGGTAATATTCGCCAAGTTCGGCGCAAGTATGGATGCTGTAAGTGGTTTGGGTATGCGTAAGATAGTCAAGATCTGCCATAGTGTACCGATGATCATCTTCCATGCCCAGGTATAGCATGAGTATGCTCCTTTTGAATGTGGCATAATTGGTGCTGGTCATGGTAGATAAACTCACCCAGAGCTTGTAGTCGCTAAGGGATGCGTAGTGCAGACTATGCTTAATGTGGCCTGCATCGTCAAGGCTGGCATTGGCAGCAAGTAACTCTACCTCTTCAAAGAAGTGGTTGAGGTTGAGCAGGGTCCCATCAAAGGTTGGGGCCATGGAATGACCGCGAGCAGGCATCTGTTGTGGGATAACATGGGGAGCAGTAACATGGGGAGCAGTTGAAGATCCAGCAGTTGAAGTCATTGTGGGGATTGTAGAATGAGGGATAGAAACAAGCTGAGATGTTGGTGCGGTAGTCAGGTGTACAATGGGTGGTTCGGGTAATGTTGACGATGATGACGTGGTTGAAGATGAGGACAAGAACAAGGACAGAGTTTTCGATGTCAAGAGCGAATGTGATATAGACAGAGGTTCTAATGAGGATGAGGTTGGGGATGTAGGCGATGCAGGTGTGGAACTAAGATCAGAGGAGTTGGGAAATATCATGATAATTGGTATATCAACCAATTTGGAACTGTCGGATGAGAGATATAAGGGTGTATTTGATCCTGAGATGAGCGGAAGATTGTTGTGTTGAGTGAGGTGATCGGGTACTAGTTGGAAGAAGTCGTCGTCAATTGTCAGGTCGAAGGTGACTAAAGAGAGTTCTTTTCGAAGGGTTCTTTGAGAAAGGTTGCAAAGACAATGGTCAGAGGGTGTGATATGGGAGGAAGAAGCTATAGTGATGCTAAACTATTCCTCATGGTGGGCTCCAGATGTAGTGGCGAGGTTGGGGTGGCTATGAAATAGAAATCCTAACCTAGGGGTGTCAGCATAGAAGTGACAGTGTAGTGGTGCCTGGGCCATCATGTGACCTGGGCTCCCACGGTTGGTTTCCCTTTATAGCATATTCCTGTAGTAGGAGACCTTAGACCAGATTAGTCAACAACTCTTTCCTCAATTCCCTGCCTGATCTCCTGAGTTCCCTTGGACCACTCCAACATGGTGATGAGAGAGTGCTTTGAACCCTAGAACCACTTTACCAAGAGAACAGAGAACAGAGAACCCAAAAACCAAGCACAGAGAACAGAGCACCAAGAATAGAGAACCATCACTTCTACAACATCTTCTCTACACCCACACAGCTCTGCATGGGACCACCAAAAGGTACCCAACACAACTCACATTAGAAATGAACTTGGCAGATACATCTCCCCATCACAACAATCTAACTCCTCAAGCACTTCAGAATCATCCATAACACCATCTTCTGACAACTCAAGAACCCCAGACCACAGCCACCTGAAAACCCCAGCAACATCACCAGCACCAGAACTACCACACATCCCAATACAAAACAACCTGGCGATGATGACCGAGTCCAGGGCTATATGCTGGGATAGAGGCCCTGACAACAAAATAGCTCCAGGCCAGTTCATGCATGAGATCTATATTAAAATCGAAGACAAGGGTTACACCATGGACAAGGAAGATTTGACTGCTTCCACAACAACTTAGACTATGGAGAAATGGCAGATCTATGGTTCAACAGACTTCCAGCAAACACAAAAGCCGACTGGGACTGACTGGTTGAGGCATTCAAGAAAGAATGGCCCAAAAACACAGTACCAAAACCATCCAAACTAGAACACATCTGGGCATTCAAAGAGTGGACCATAATTACCAACGAGTTGGACATGAAAATGAAAACAACAAGCTCCAAAGAGGTCTAGACACACGTTAAATGGGCAAACACACTAGCTGCAAAAGCTCATGATGCAGAGGATATTACTGAAGGTTTACTTCTACAGGACGTATTCAATGCACTACCTGAGCCAGTATGCAACCTCATAAGAGACAAACCCCACACCACCTACAACATGCTCACCAAATCAGTACACATGATAGATGTTGTATACCGATGAGAAACAGTCGAGAAATACAAGAGGAATGAGGAAACAGCCAGGTTAGCCCATCTGACAAACTCACCAACTAAACCCATCTGTGAAGCATTCACAAATGCACATATTCAACCACCCACCAACCCGCACCAATACAATCACACCCAGCCCTACCAACCCCAAACCACATAAATCCAAACATATGACCCTTTTGGAGTGAATGTGGGTGGCCATAGAAACCTATTTGGAGGGAGGGAATCTCCAATCCATCCCCACAGAGGCACAGGACCAGGAGCCCTAGGAATGGGTAGACAATCCATGGGGGCTCCATTCTGATCTGGCACTAGAAACTGTTCCATCGCCACCAGACCACATGACTTGCAAAACATCACCCTTCCACATCACCCTGACACCAAAACAGGCTACACAGCATACAATGCCCAGGTGGAAACATGGCACCATGAGAATGCTGGTGGTCAACCCGACAAGCTACACCCATTCCCACTAACTCCTGGAACCACACCTCTCGGATCACGCAAGTGTTGGGACTGCAGCAAGGCAGGACATGATACTCACAAGTTCCTCTGCCCAAACACCCCAGTCCCTGACTTCGAACAAACATGGTACCACATCACAAGTTTCATAAACCGAAAAGCATGGAAAGAACACAATCTCACCCAGACCATGAACTTCATTGGCTGCACGTACCCAGACTACAAGTACCACACCTACGAGTGACCATACAGGACCTACCCCTACAGGGATGATATAGATGACATCCAGGAAAATGGGGAGGGGCTGTCTGCCTAAACGAAAGCAGGTGGCTTGAAAAAACCAATGGGTAGAATCACCAGTCCCCAACCAGCGTACAAGATAGACCCCCTCAATGCAAATGCATGCATGTATACATGGAACCTAGTCAGTACAAACATTGTACCTTCTGCTTTCAAACATGAGATTGTTGACCTGTATACAATTGAGAGAGATATCTCATCTCCAAAACACTGGACAAGACCATTTATACACCCAGTGGGACTCCAAAGCAGAGATGAAATGTTCAACTACATTCAAAGCTTATTTTACGATGGAGCAATGGTGAACTCCATATGCACCTCAGCCTACTGAAGATACCAAAACCAACTCGGTACCCTCACACCCTCCCACAAAATACTTTGGATGGCCAACGGTGCAAAAGTGCCATCCCAAGGCAGCTGGACAGGTGACATAAGCCTTGCCAGTGTTCGCAAGCAAGCAACATTCGAGGTCTTTCCAAGCAGCAGAAACTGATACCTCTTGTTTGGGAAGCCACTGCTCCAACAGTACAAAGCTATTCACAATTATGACAATGACATTCTCTCGATACCCCACAACAACGTCTGGAAGACCATAGCAAATGACAGGCCCAAACACGACACCAACCCCACCTTGTGGGCCACCACCCTAATGCCATGACTGATCACCATGGGCGTAGGCCTCCATTGGCAACACGAATGCAAGTCACAAAGGGAGCTAGGAGAGATGACAAATGACAACGTACACAAAGGACAAAGGGAGACATAGGCAAGTTCACGAAATTCATTTGCCGTACTAACCGGTCTACCAGACACTATCCCTGGGGAAACACTCAACCATGCAAATAACAGATCTCACCACCTACCACCAGACTTGGGATGATATCACATACCCAAGCAATTTTCCACCCAACTGAGCACGCAACCCTAACTGAACATTGACGACATACTGGACACCCCACCAGCAACCCTACACAAAGGGCACCACGATCGACAATGCAGGAACCACAGGGCACACAGCGAACCCGCACCACCCCCGAGACGACATCACACACAGCCCCAAACGCATTGAACACCAACACGGGACATTCCAACCTTTGTGGTCCAGACAAGCCAGGACCCAGATGACGACATTGGGGATATGCAGCCCAAAGTCGAACTGGACACTAACAACTCGATATTCACCAGGAAAACTGACCCATTCAAGAAGGAACACATCAATGCTATACTGGAAAATGTCAAATTGGGCACTGACTTAACGCATATGGAACGGGCACAGATGCAAGACTTGCTTTGCAAATTCACTGACTGTTTCACGCTATCTGTGAGTAAAGCAACACCTGTTCCAGGGGCTGAACACCATATATACATACTGTCAAACACAATGTTTCCCATGCACATACCAAAACAGTGGCAGTTCCTAGCAAAACCATAGACAAACTGCTCATGCAGACATTATAGAACCAATACACCCGGAGGACATGAAATGTGCATCACCAATAGCACTGGGGCATAAGACTCATGAGAGTCCAGGACTCCCACTGGAGGAACTCAGGCATCACGTCAACAATGAATGTATTGCCAATGGGTTCCTGCCGGCATATGACCTGGAACCATGACCACAACCACAAACCCCCACCGTGAGCCCTCAACCCACCAAATGGTGGTTCTGCCAGAACTACAATGTGCTAAACAGGGTGACCAATGTGTTCCCCATGCCACAGGGTGATATCCGCATGAAGCAAGGGCACCTGAGCGGACACAGGTGGGTGCACAGCTTCAATTTTGCATCGGGCTTCTATGCCGTTGTTATCCCAAAGGAAAGCCGATCCTACCTCACATTCTACATTGAGGGATGGGGATTCTTCACCCAAAAGCAAATGCCCTTCGGCCTCATGGGCACACCTTCCACGTGTTTGCACACACCATGGCACAGGCATTGGGTGACACACTTATGACACTAGTGCTGGAATTGTTCACAGATGACAGCAGAATGGCTGGGGATGACTTCAACGAGATGCTGACCCACACACGACACCTTTTCCAGCGAGTCCAAGAAACAGGTAGGGTATAGCACGGGTGACCCGCGGGTTTTTAAACTCCGACCCGTACCCGTACCCGCTAACACCGTACCCGCTGCAGGTGCGGGTCTTAATTACCCATGGAGAACAAAGGGTATGCATTTACCCGTGGCACCCGGCATCACCGCCAAGGTTCCACGGGTACAGACTTCAGATGGGAGTACAGCAACATGAACAATATTTAAGACGACGCGTCGTCAACGACCGGATCTCATTTGCCTACTCGGCACTCACTTCTGCCAACTTCCGCTTCTTTGTATTGGCCTTGATAGCGTCAACAAGATCCTCCATCAAGACAAGGTCTTGACGACACCATGATCCAAGGCATAGATAAGCCCTGATCGATTGTGCCGAGAGCCGATTTCATGTGAAATGAAGAAGATGCCGGCCTTGAGAGAATACCCGTTCGACGGCAGTCGATGTGGCTAAACAATCTGATCAGCATCACCCACGTACAATATCAGGCTTGGCTTACCGGGAATGCTTAGATAGTCCATCGCCATTCGGAAGAGGTTGGGGTAGATGTGCCTGGCATCAATCCACCATTTGAGTGGATCGCGGCAACTCTCGACCGGAAGACGAAGGTATTCATCAATCTCTGAGGCACGAGTGGGGGGGAGAACTGAAAGGTTCGCTATATCAAAGGCATCAAGGCCTGTTTCGCTGACAGACTGGAGTGATGATCAGCACCGGTCAATCAGTGGACGACAACACTTACAGGCTTGGCGGCCATGCTTGCAGTCTCTTTGGACTCATATGTTCCAATGTATTCCTCCCTGACCAAGTTTTCCGCCTCCTCGATCCATTCATCCTCCCACTTGTGCTGGCGGAAGTATTCGAGCTTCATGCCTGGGTGAAGTATCATGGCAATACGGTACGCAGGAGAGCTATCGGTTAAAGAGTAGTAACGGTTCATCTTGGCTCGGGCGAGCTTCATCGCAGCTTGGATCGCGGCATGGTAGGGCTTGGTGGTGGTGGTGTTGAGAGAATCTGTAAGCTTGTCCATGGCAGGGATGACAGCCACAATACTGGCGGAATTCTTGGAGAAATGGATTGTAGCTGCCTTGTATTGCTTAAGGATGTGCGTGAGATCCTGGATAATGTTCCAGTCATCAGCAAACAACTCATACTTGCGGAGTTTGAGGGTTTTGTTGGCGGTGATGCTGTCAATAGCCTCTCGGTAGTTGAGCGCGAAGCGCATCATGTCGTATGTTGAGTTCCATCGGGTGACAACATCACGGGGGATAAGATGACGCTTCAGCTTCAGTGTCTCACAGGTTTGCCTCCAGGCGGGGAGGGCAATTGTCGTGGAGTGGATGATGGCGAATGCAAGCTGACGAAGCTGGAATCGAGTCAGGCAATGGTGATACTAACCCAAGTAAGGGTAACGTACCTTAGTGACAGTCTCTCGAATCGTTGCAGTCTCCGCAAGGACCCTCTCCCGTTCATTAGCCGGCAACTGATCCAGTTCATCCACTCCATCATCAAAGTCATCGGCATTCCAGTCGATGCCACCATCGTCCTCGTCCTCGTCCTCCTCGTCTTCATCCTCATCAAGGTCTTCCAGCGCCATCTCCTCAGCGACGCTGGCATCCTCATTGCCACCATCCTTGGTGGCCTGGATCCCGGCATTGAATGGGCGGAGCAGAGTGACAGCAGCGAGTTGGATGGTGTGGTTGAAGCATCTGATGCGATGCTCTGCATCAAAGGCATTTTCCATGCCAGCGAGCTTGGTTGTCTGAGTATCGTTGGAAGAAGCATTGTCGGCGTTCATTGCGAGAATCTTGTCCATCAGGCTGAAACGCATGAGCATCGCTTGAAAGGCAAGGGCCAGAGCGGCTCCGGTGTGAGACTGAGAAAATGTTAGTGTGACTCGAAAGACGAGGGAAGATGGTGTACCTCTGGGACTTCAATAATGTCCAGCAAAAACGCTAACATAACACCATTGTGTTGCAGGTGAACTGTCCACGCCACAAATGCCCGGTGATTGGGCGACGTCCAGGCATCCGTTGCAAAGTGTAGACGACCTGAGTGGTCTTGTAGTAGTTTGGCGATGCGTGCTTGACACTTTGTGAATGCTGAGGCAATGTCTTGAGCAACCGTAGTAGGGGATGGGACAGACATCTGAGGGCGGCCGGCACAGAAAAGGTCGATGAGTTCGCGATCCTTGACGATGTTGGCAGGCTGATTGTTCTCAGTCACCCATTTGACAATGCGAGTGCGAACCTCGGTGTTCGTGTGAGCGCGATGGGAGTAGGCAACAGGTTTTTGTCCTTGCCGGGCGAACGCAGTGAAAATGCTGCCAGTACGAGACTCGATCTCCTTCGAACTGATGGCAAGCTTGATGGCCTCATCACCGAAGCAGCCAATGGCATGAGCCTTGAGGTTGGAAGTGGAAGCTCGGTCGCCCTTGTCTTGGAAGCGGCGGCAGCCGCCCGAGTCGGATTTGCAGTTGCGGGCAGCGCAGGGAAAGAAATGGTACATGCGAGTACCCTCATAACGAACGGAGACGTTGGACTTGAAGAAGTTGTAGACGGGGGAACGCCAAGTCTTCTGTGCTGCCTCTGGATGAAAACAGATCAGGAGGATGGGTGGATTTGGGCGAAGGGCACATACTGAGTTGTTCCTCGGGCGACACCTCGTCGGCTGTGTCTGCATCCTCTTCGGCATCCGAAACTATGTTAATGTCAGGCATAGAGGCGTCGTCGCTGATGTTGTTGGGCACATCGTTGGAGTCAGCTTGGCTGGATGCGGTTGAGAGAGCTGTCTTGAGTCGTTTGACAGGCTTCAGAACAGCCTCGACGGGCTTCTGAGCTTTGCCAGTTGGCTTCGGCTTGGGGGCAGGAGCAGATGTGTGAGAGGAAAGAGAGCTGGCGGTCGAGGCCTGATGTTTTTTATGAGGGGCCATGACAAATGAAAGGGGAAGAAGACCTACTGGAACATTGTAGATACCCCGCCCTTTTAACCAATGTTCAACTAATTTTTCTTTGGATGACGCGGCCATGAAGGAGTTGGAAAACGACGTTTCATGTGGCGGGAGGAGAATTTGTGACTCGAAATAGTTAGCAGAATCTTGGCGTGGCATGACAGCGGCCGTGCCTTGCTGGACCCGCAGAAAAAGCCGTACCCGAGTGCACGGGTGAGCGGTAGTGGCGGGTTGGGAGTGAGCAAACACCGTACCCGTACCCGCCATACCCTTAACCCTAAAACCGCGGGTTTACCCGAACCCGTGCTATACCCTAGAAACAGGCCAGTTCCTATCAGCAAAGAAGTCCAAGTTCTTTATGACCAAAATGATTTTTGTGGGCTCCAAAGTTGGGCCCAAAGGGGTCCAAGCCAATGAAACCAAGCTCACGGTGGTAGTTGATTGATGCACACCACCAGACCTCCTCACACTATCGAGCTTCTTGGGACTGACAGGCTTCTTTAGGGACCTGATACGAGGTTACACCAGGATCATGCAGCCACTCACAGACCTACTTCGATCAACTGCAATACCAAGCAATGCTGGGAAGAGTGCATACCGAGCTGCCCTCCACAATGCCAAGCTCCATGGCAGATGGACTGAGGGACACCAGAAGTGTTTCACCAACCTGAAAACCGCCCTCACATCAGACCCTGTCCTCGCAGCACCATGTTTAGACAGTACACCTTTCACAGTCACCTCAGATGGATGTAAAGAGGGCTTCAGAGCAGTCTTATCCCAATGGATGGCAGTGACAAGGCCTGGCAGAAAGGTGGTGACTAAATTACATCATCATATCCCAGGCCACATCAACCTGGTTAGAGACGCACTCAGCCACAGGGATGAAGAGCTGTCCAGAATACCGGAGGATGGCAGTGAATGGTTGGTCACACCCGATTGGGAGGAATCTCGGGGTCTCACGTATGACCTGTTCATGGTGAGCGAAACCACATCCAACCTACACAAATCACTATGCAGCTGATTCCAGAACAAGCATATATTCATCGAGGTCATCGATGCCCTACTTCAAGTATGAATGCATCTGACCACGACAAACAGCAAGCGGCCCATCGCGCGAAGGACTTTTTCATCAATGACAACCGACTATGGAAGTTAGGCATTGCCATCCCTGCGAGACCCACCTCACATCGTGAGTGCATTACAAAGGCAGAAGCAACAGTGTTCACCAGGATAGAACATGACAAGACACACATGGGTTGCAACCTCATCAAGACCCAACTACTGAGCAGGGTGTGCAGCCCCATGATTGATGCTTCCATCACAACTGCAATTTGTGAATGCGGATGATGCAAAAACTTTGGAAACACACACATCCATGCACTGCTACAACCCATTGTCTGGCACTGACCGTTTGAACTATTGGTTAGCAACTACCTCTCCATGCCAACTGGGAAGGGTGGGTTCATGAAAATTGGCCTATATGCTGATGTATTCTCTAGGAAACTCTGGGCTTTCAAGGTGAAATCAGCCACAGGCAAGGCAACTGTCAACAGCCTCAAGAAGATAGGCAATGTGTTTATACCACCAGAGGCACTCATGGTAGATGGTGGGTCACACTTCAATTGCGAAATGGTACGCAACCATGGCAAGGCTGTAGGAACTAAACACCATGTTGTAGCCACATACTCCCCCTGGATCAATGGTCTGATAGAAGGCTCAAATAAAATCCTCCTTAACATACTGAAGCAACTGTGCACTCCTGGATTGGGAGAGGATGAATATGAACAGATGGCAGTCAAAGATATTCCGAAGACATGGCCTGAACACCTCAATGCCACGGTGAAAAGTTTATCCAATTGTATCTTACCTTCCCTGAAATTCTCCCCTAATGAGCTCCTGCTCAGCTCAATAGCCACACCCAAATCCACGCACAACCCCACAACCATACCGTTACCATCTGAAAATGATGTGGAGGTCCACATGGCCTATGCTGACCAACTGAGATTCAATGGTCTATCGTGTGCTGTCGATCACATGGCTAAATGCAAGGCGTCTTTCGATGCAAAGGTCTTATGGAAAGCCCCAAGGGAAGTGATATTCACTCCCGGCCAACTAGTACAGGTATACCGAAGTGACCTGATCATCATATTTGCTAGCAAGCACAAACTAGTGCCCCTTTGGTCCCCCCATTGATGCGTTGTAGAGATTTATATCTCTGTGAGCATGTATTCTTCTATTTTCCTTCATCCCTCTTCCTTCTGCATTCCCCTCCATTCATTAGATTCCATTTCCTTAGTACACTCCCTTTTATAGATACTATACAGTATCTATATAGTGTTTTGTGTACATACATACAAACAAGCTGAGTTTTGGGTTTTCACCCCAATGACAAGGACTTGCACACCCCGAATCCATGCCTACAAAGGCCATGTTTACCACATCTGGGGCCCACCGTGAGGATCTGTCAGCTCACTTCACATTTCTTGTATTTTCTATACCCCATGTGTCACTTTTGGCACCATAATCCCCTCTTTTTCAACAGCAAAAACACTATCTGTGCCTCAGTGTCGACTCTCTGCAGCTTCAGAGCTCACCCAAGATGATATCTGACCTCCTTTTGCCTTTTTATAGGTTTCTTGCACCTCTCCGATGGCAGCCCTCACCTCTCACAAGTTTCAAACCCACAGCAACATCACATGCTGATGCACCCGACATTTCCTCATTTTCATTTTTATTTACTATCTCTCTCTTCCTACTCTATCTATTCCTTGTCTATGTCATCATCCAACTATGTCTCTTCATTTTCCAACCCACAGCAGCCCTCGAGACCCCCGAAAATGCTCAAGATGTAGTATAAAAAGCACCCAAAACGAGTTGGATTCAAGGACTAGAAGAACAAAGCGTCGGGTTAGCTGAGAAAGGGAAGGAAAGGGAAGGTTTTTATGTGTGTGGACGAAAGTACATACCAGTTCGCCATCCTAGAGGTTCCCGCATGGGAAAACAAGTCCAAATCCTTCAAGCCTGCCTCAAACCCACGCCGTTCTCAACAACCAATACTTGGACACCCACTCACGCCACCTCTCAACCTACCGGAACCATGCAAGCCTCTTAAACATGCCAAAAGGAGCACATGCAACCATTTTCCACCATCTCAGGCCATCACCAACACGTGGCAAGCCAACATCTCCAACCCCATGCAGCCCCATTCGATATCCCATGTCCCCATTCAGTGTCCCAGAGCCCCTCATTCACCATAGTAGATCCAGACAAGCATTTTCCAGCCCAGTTTGGACAACCCAGCTGCATGCCACGTCACCAACCGCTGGACTAGTGGATTGTGGCCCACTAGTCCAGTGATCATGTGATGTTCCCACGGTTGATAGAGACTTCGTAGGATTAGACTAGTAGTAGACAGTTCATGACTATGAGACCACCTTGACCCATCCATGGAGTAGGACTTCCACCTACTCCACCGCCAACCCAAGTACCAAGCCCGTCAACTCCCATCTGTTGTCCACACACCACTGCCGACACCTCGTTTCGCACCCCAGCACCCCAGCACACGTCACCCTCACCATTGTGGACTCATCCTGGTGAATCCGAGGTCCCACAATCCCCAGAACACGTAACCACATTTCCCACATCTCCCTCATCTCCTGGATTTGTACCACACTATGAACCCTTTCCTGCATGCTCGTACACTGCCCCATTCGCCTCCAACATCCCAAATGACCTGTTCCTGTCCCATTTCGACGACCTGGACCTGCCATGTCACCAATCGCCAGCACGCGTTGCCAGCCCGCCAAACACGTCACCACGCGTCTACCACCCACAGACTGTGTCGCACACGACCATACATGCCCCAGCACCCCCACGCATGACATTGTCACCATGGTGGACCCAGTCCGTCAAGTCCCAGGCCCCACAACATCAAGAACACAACCCCGCATCTCCTGCGTCCCCTGCTTCATACCACCCCACAGACTGTCCCCTACGCATTCGTACAGCCCCCCATGTGCCTCAAACGACCCAAACGATTCGGTACCACATGTTTACAGCAATCCGGCCACCTCCTACGTCACCCGGCCTCAAACCCTCGCATACTCAACATCCCCAGCCCCTCACACATTCATTGGACCACCCACCACCTCATACTGCATCCAAGTGCCTCACAGGACCCCTCCCAGGTCCATGCAAGCCACCCCAACCGCGTTTGAACCCTCAACACCGTGCCACATCACTCAACATCATACCCCCACATCCCACTATCCGAGGCCAATGACCACCACGTACCACCCCCATGCCCTCGTTCATGCCCCCGCACCTCTGCATGGTCCTCTTCTGTCCCAAACAAACCTGCCCCCATCCCTCTTTGTCCCATGCAAGCCCCCACGTCACCCCACATCAACCCCCACTCTCAGTCCCCAATTCCCAGCCATCCCCAGCCTCGTCCACCCCCATTCGACTACCTACACCCTCGACCAACCCCACGATGCCTGTCAAGTCCATTGGCGAACCCAAATGAAGCCCCCAGTTGGTTACAACCATGAACCTGCATCCACCGGCCCCCCAAACCTGTTCCCTGACCCCATGCACCCGCAATCAAGTCCCTACACCTACATCCACGTCCATGTCCCCACACCCTTGTCCATGTCCCTGCACCCTCATCCATGTCCCCGTACCCTCATCCACATCCCTGTTGTCATTCCCAGCCATCCCTACACTGCCCCTGCACCTGACATCACCTTCACCCTTGTCCTCCCCTGTCCACCGACCTTCCGCCTTTGATGATGACCTCCTATTCCCTCTTGCCTCACCATTGCCATCACCACCTTCGACTCTGATACCCTCTGATCACCTTCCACAGATTCTCACAGGTTTCTTTAGAGTAGCTTCACCCTCAGCACCCTCAACACCCGAACCCATGTCTACCCAGTTCCTTGCTGCCAACAATGAAACCCTGATTACCTTGCGTGCTATCGAGCAGACAGTGGCTAAGCTGGCCCATCGATTGGAGATGCTGGAGATTCATGTATTGGGTGACTATTGAGGTTTTGTTTAGTTTTATATTTGAGTATTTTACCCTATCTCATTCCCACCCTTTTCTTTTATTTCTTTGTCATCTTTGTGTTTATGACTGAGGGCAGTCATTATTAGAGTCCCCTGTGGATGTAGAGATCTATATCTCTGTGAGCACGTATTCTTCTATTTTCCTTCATCCCTCTTCCTTCTGCATTCCCCTCCACTAGTTGGTACCCGTGCTTCGCAACGGTGTTTAGTTTATTTAAATGTTAGTAAAGTTATTAAATATTAGTTGTTAAATTTTTGACATGTTAGTAAAGTTACCAAATGCAATGCTATTAAATGTGTGTTAGCCAAGTTAGTTAGCACAGTTATTCAATACTGTGATTGACAGTCTCAAGTGTTTGCCCTCAAGTGAAGAGAGGTAAACTGAAAATTTAGTCAAGTCCTCAAAAGCCTGCCCTAAAGTCACACATGTGAAAGCAAAAAAAAACGGACTCAATTCAAAGCAATAGTAAATCAATAGTACAAACACCCAAACACATCCAAGTTCTAAATATCAATACAAACACCCAAACAAATATTGGCAAGATAACAACCGCATCTAATTCTATAGAGTCCATTTTACTACATAGAGATCCAAACAAAGTCAAGAAAAAGCAAAGAACAGCCATAAATGTCCCAAATCTAAGAACAGCCATCAATAACATTTCAAAGTCAATAATAGACAGGCAACATACCCCATCAAAGTATATCGGTCAACAGTTCTCAATACACAATGTTTGATGTAGAGGTGTCATTGGAATGATGAGGAAACAGAACTTTGATCCTATCTCCAGAAGTGCAGTGGGAAAGAGCAACGTAGAGCTGGCCATGGGAGAAGATTGGGTCACGAAGGTCCAAACCAACATTGATCACAGATTGGCCTTGTGATTTGTTGATTGTCATGGCAAAGGCAAGACGCACGGGGAACTGGTGCCTTGACAAAGGGATGCCCAATGCATCATCTGAAGGCTCGATGGTAATCCTTGGAATGAAGACAGTTTGTCCAGCATGTTTGCCTCCCAAAATGCGACACTGCAACACACGTGGTTTGATGTCTGTCAAAATCATGCGGGTTCCATTGCAAAGGCCATTTGAAACATCGATGTTTCAAAGAAGCATGAGAGGACAGCCTATTTTCAAGGCAAGGTTGGCCAAGGGTAAGCCTGATGCCTTTTGAGCATTGAGGAACTCGATGGGGTAAATGTTTTCGACGCCGACGACTTTGTCAATTGAGCTGACAATACACTCTTCACCTGGAAACCTGTCAAGGATAGCCTGGTTGAGGTCATCCACATAGTTATTGGTTGGAGAGAGAATAGTGCGGTCAAGGAAATAGTGATCCAGTTTAGCGCCATCTGCGATTCCTGGATACAGATTGTCAATCAAGGATTCGACAGTGTTTTCTGGCATGCGCATGTTAAGTGGGAGATGGATGGTGTTTTGGGGACCCAATCCATGACCGGCACCTACTTCCAACAGCCAAGCTGCGAATGCCTCACTCTCTGGAGTTTGATCCAAACGCATGTTCTGTTTCAAGTGAAGGACCTGTATGTGTGGCCATAAGGTGGATCTTTTGAGAGAGGAATTGACTATCCTCTCCCTGGAGCCATGGGGAACGACAGGGGTAGTCTGGCAAAAGTCACCACCAAACAGCATTGTCATTCCTCCAAAGAGTCTGTTATCATCCAGGACATCCTTTAATGTGCGATTGAGTGCCTCGACAGCATGACGATGCTGCATTGGAGCTTCATCCCAAATGATGATGTCTGTCTGCCTCAAAACATCTGCAAGTTCACTTTGCTTCTGTATCCTGCAAGTGGAATCCTCGAAGATGGGAATGGGAATTTTTAATTGAGAGTGAGCGGTGCTTCCACCATCCAAGATGAGGGCAGAGATGGCAGAGGAGGCGACGGTGAGAGCAACTTTGTGATTGGCACGAACAGTTGCGGCAATGGTATTGCACACAAAGGTCTTTCCTCCACCACCTGCACTGTGAATGAAGAAAGCCTTTCCCTCCTTGTTGTTGACGGAATGCATGACGGTATCGTAAGCAGCATGTTGCTCAAGATTGAAGCACCCCCTGTTGAATTCGACATGAAGCAAGAGATCGTATGGGTCAAAATCCAATTGCTGCTGCAGAAGTTGATTTGGACTCTGCTGGACCTGCCATTCACCTGCAGAAAGAGGCATAGGAGGATAGAGGGGGAGGTTTTTGCCAGAATTAAGAAGGATGGCATTGATCAAAAACAGGCCATAATCATAAACCTGGTCCTCTGTTGGATCTGGGACTCTGTGATGATTTATGATCCTGACACGCAAGTCATCACAAATGTGAACCCTATGTTGAGTCCAAAGCACATCTGGTTGAGTTGGTATACAGTGCATGAGGATGGTGGCAAAGAGGATGTGCAATTGACCGCCTGTTTGTATTTCACCTGCTTCTTTCAAACAGCTGTCCCACTCCCCATCATCCTCCAAGAGGCCACGTGCGAGACAAACCGCCTTGTAAGTTGGATAAGTGACACCGGCAAATTTTTTGAGATCATCCCAATCCAATGCACCCTTGACCATGGTGAGAAGTGTCCTAAGGTAAAACCTCTCTCCTGCAGATGGGTAAACCCAGGTCAACCTTGCTATGGCGAAACCTTGTTTACGAATGGTCCAAGCTTTTGTCTTCTTGTTCCAAACGAAATGCTGGGGGAAATCCTGATAGGTGTGATTGACAGCATCTGGAAGCAGCTGGTTTGCCTTGAACCAACCCATGAGCTCGGTTGATTTGTTAGCGCCACGGTCTGCGATAAGCTCTGCATCGTCCTCTTCTTCAAAGAACACAGTCTGCTGATCTTTGAGGTGGACAGGAAGACGATACACGGTAGGACTCTCCTCATGCATGGAGAACTCGAATATGTGCCAGCAAGCTTCTGGAGGACCAATGTAACGACCATCGATATACTCCTGTATTTCATTGATTTCTGCATTGCCATTCTGCCCCACAGCCAAAGTTGCCAAATCATGCCCCTTGTATATATACTTGTGAATATACTTGATGGCCTTGACGGAAGCGCATATCTCGACATTGATGTGGCAGTTGTAACGTGCAGAAAGGTATGGGTTGTAAGGGATGACATCACGATTGTCAAAGACATGACCCTTGCTGTTTGTGAAGGTGCGACCGTTGTTGGGTCTGGCATACTCTGGGTAACCATCATCTCCAAAGCGGGTCTCTGCAGAAAAGGTCTTTGGGTAATGCTTGCTGCACTTCCCATTGACCATGCAAGGAGCATTAGGAAACTCTGCACCGCAAGGACCATGCATCATGCACTTTGTGACGGTGTCGTACAACTGAGGTGTGGCGACGGGGTCAGGGATCTGAGCGGAGACTATGCCGTCAACGTCTGGAACAGTGCGAATCTTGAAAGGACCTCAAAGAAATATGAGGAGATGCATGTGAGGCAAACCTCGCTTTTGGAATTCAACAGTGTACACCAATCCTGCGACCTCTCCAAAGAGACCCCCTCTGACCTCCTTCAACAGTGCCTTCATCTTCTGGTAGAAGACTCGTGCGACGATGTCTGGGCGATCATGAGCTGTTTGACGCCTTAAAGGTGTGCCTGGACCATCGTTGACCTCTCTGCCATATTTCAACAGCTCTTCTTGAATCTCTGGCCAATTTGGATTGCAGGTCATTGTCAGAAAGAGATCTGGCTTCTGACAGTATCTGCTGATGGCCATTGAATCTTGAAACAGCTGGAACATGTGGCGAGCACTGCCAGCATGTGTAGAGGGAAGAACGATGCGGGTTCCAACTTGTCCAAGATCGACAGGACCATCATCTGCATTGTGGACAGCATTGGCAACCCCCTGGTACAAATCAGCTCTGATATCCTTCTGATGGGTCTTCAGCCAAAAGAGCTCTGAGCCCTCTACCGAAGACCAAGCATCAACGACATACTGCTGCAACAGCCGACCACCGCGAAATAGTGTATCGGGTTCTGGATCACGAAGAGGGGTGTGGAGTAGAAGCCTTGGGTGGAGCCTGTAAGCATGGTAGCGCCGCTGAGTGACATGCTCTGTGCGGAATTGACCTCTGGGTCCAGGAAGTGAAGGAATGCTATCATGCCAGCCTTGCTCTCCATTTGGAAAGAGAAGAACATAGTGGAGTGGCCAGTAGACAGGATTGAGATGACTGATTCTTTTGAGGGCACCACCTTGATCAGGAGTCTTGAGACGCAGAATGATCTCCCTGTGAAGGTTGACCTCCTCTTCTCCACTTCCTGGTATGATGACAGCGACTTCCTCCACTGTGGGCAAGTTGTAGCGACGACGATCTGCATTTGGCTGCAGGACCAATCGAGCCTGAACATTTCCATGTTCCTCTGGAGGCTTGTCCATCATGATCCAAAATGCATGCTGATAGAGAGGCACAAAAGGGTTTGCAGCATTAAGCATCATCTGGATATCAGACATGATGGTGGGATCCAGGTTTGGATTGCGAGAATTACGTGTGGCAAGAGCCGCTTGCGGGTCATGAATGTAGAGCTGGGCGTAAGCAGGCTGTACACCATTTCGTGGAATGAGAGCGCCCATATTGTGATGCATGTCGCCATGCATGCGGAAGCAGTAAGGACCAGCACCTTGGAGGACAGTCATGTCAAGCTGCACAGCAATGGAGGTAAACGCAAATGCAGCATTATACTGGCGTATGTGTTCCCTGAAGGAACATGCACGAGGATTGCTCTCTGTGAGAAGACGTCTCAAGGTGAGAGGAGGATATGGCAAAGGCTCCAAGTGAATCTGTCCCTGAAGACAGCACATGCCAAACCTTGGATGGGTTTGAGAAGACTCTGTGAGGCGTTCTGTGATGAAGTGAAGAGCACCACAGTGAGAGCACACCACATCCATCCTCTTAATGCTGAGGCGAACAGGTAGTGCAACATTCAGTCGTCGACCCAAAGGCAATTGTTCTTGTGCCTGCAATGCCAGTGCATCTGGCTGAGCCAGTGCCACCAATTCATCATGAACAGCATTGTCCTGTTCATGTGCTTCAGCATGAGCCTCTGCTCTAATGTCCTCATCATGTATATCCTCTAGCACAACCTCCTGTGATGCCCTCTGCAGGTCCTCTCGATGCTGCCGGTGTGAATGCTCTTCAAGCAGTCTCCGCTCTTGCTGCCCTCCTTGATCCTGCTGGAGTACATGTACTTCAAGCAATCTCAACCTCTGTAGCTCCCCTCGATGCTGCTGATGTGATTGCACTTCAAGCAATCTCAACCTCCACTGCTCTACTTGATGCTGCTCATGTGAATGCTTTTCAAGTAGTCTCAGCCTTTGCTGCTCTAATTGATGCTGCTCGTGTGAATGCTCTTCAAGCATTCTCAGCCTTCGCCGCTCCTCTTGATGTTGCAGATTTGAACGGACTTCAAGCAGTCTCATCCTCTCCTGCTCCTCTCGTTGTTGTCGGAATGAATGTTCTTCCTCCAACTGTCTTGCCAAACGTGTCTCTCTGGCAAGATGTGACCTCTGTTGCTCTTCACGCAGTTGTGCCAGTCGATCTGCTTCCAACTGTTGTGCAAGATGTTTTCGTTTGGCATCATCCAGGTTCTTCTGCCGCCAACGTTCTTCTTCTCGAAGAATAGCCTGACATTGGCATTCCCGAAGACTTTGCTCCTCCTGCTGACGCAGTTGGTGCAATCGTTCTTCTTCAGCCTGCTTGGCAAGAAGATCCTGTTCCGCCAACCGTTGGTACTCTGCATTAAATTGGTGTTGCCATTGGTCGTCAACAACAAATTCGTCCTGATGTCCAGACTTTTTTCTTGCACGTCTGGCCTTCAGTTCCTCGTAGCGACTGGTCCTAGGTGGCTGAGGTGCAGCATTAAAATCTGCAGGCCTCCCAGGTCGCTGCTGATTTGTTTGTCCACGTTGTCTGACCCATTCAGCATGCGTCCGTTCAAATCCCTGTTGCAACTCCTCCTCCCAGTTTCTTGGAGGTGGCACATTAGATGACACAGGTGGAACCTCTCTTCCTGAAGCCTGCTGCTGGTAATAGGCCACTCGTCTATCATGATGTGCAATCTGATGTCTTGGCAAGCCAGGATAAACATCCACTGGAACTGGCCAATGACGACTCGATGAAGTTGGTTGTTGTGGGTCAACAGGGACTGAGGATGGCATGCCAAAGTTTGGCTGAACGATTGGAGGCTGATGGTCATATGTTCTTTGTCGACGAATGGAAGGAGATGTCATCTGCAGTCTTTGCAGCCTTTCACGCTCTCTTTCACCCTGACGATCCCTTTCAGGAGTTTGCTGAGGATCAGCATGATGTTGTGATAAACTGGCTCAAATATCAGCATTCCAGTTTCATGTCCAAGTGAAACCAACACCCACGTAACATTTATATATTCAATCCCATCCACTTCTTCATAAAGGGGGTGATTGTTAGGATTCCTGAATGGCCCAATTTGTGAGCAAGCCAAATTCATAGTTGCACCATTTCATTGCAATGCTCACATTTTTTAATGCCAATTTTAATGCAACCAATAGCTCAAATTGTGGGGGGAGAATGTGTTTGCAGTTTCCAATTTAATTTTCAAAGCAAATGTGCAAGCTCAACACCAATTATTGCTTCTATTCTCCCCCACATGAAAGGAATTTGGTCATGTTTGGTTGTGGTGTGACCAAACTCGCGCGAGGTGTGCGCAACCATGTCCACTATTTCGCATACCAAAAGTACACCCCCTTATGTCACTCAATTGCAATAAATTTTATAACCAAACGTAGCATTAGGGTTGCCCCACGCGGCATAACGTGGCTGCACACGCGAGGCTAAGCGACAAAACGCGACAAAACGCGAGCATACGCGAGATACACGAAAAAATGCGACCATAACCGATCCTCCCACGCCACTGACCCCCCACTATCCCCTTCCTTTTAGATTCATTAGATTCCATTTCCTTAGTACACTCCCTTTTATAGAGACTATACAGTACCTATATAGTGTTTTGTGTACATACATACAAACAAGCTGAGTTTTGGGTTTTCACCCCAATGACAAGGACTTGCACACCCTGAATCCGTGCCTACAAAGGCCGTGTTCACCACAGCATGGTGACTAGAATATGCAATTTGTATACCCTCAAAACCCTCAATGGTATTCCCCTAACAGGCACTTTTAATGCCCAACAAATCAGAGCTTTCAAACCATGAAGCGGGACAAAGATGGCACAGACCAAGAAAGCAAGGCTCGAGGAACTGAGCTCAGACACAACCCTAGATGTGGAATTGGAAGTGGGTGATGATGCTGAGCTGGAGGTAGTCACACTGGATTTCCCTGATGAGGTTGAGGAAGGACCTGTAGTGACGAGGATGTCGCTATGAGAAAGGGGGGCACTTGTAGTGGTGGTGCCTGGGCCATCACATGACCTGGGCTCCCACAGTTGGTTTCCCTTTATAGCAGATTCCTGTAGTAGGAGACCTTAGACCAGATTAGTCGATGACTCTTCCCTCAATTCCCTCCCTGATCTCCTGAGTTCCCTCAGACCACTCCAACAGTGGAATAGTTAGTATCTAGCTTCAGTAAAGCGAAGAAGGAAATAGAAGTGAAAGCCACCAAGGACATACTGAGAATCTGACTAGGCATATGTACGGGTTTTGAAACCCACATGGGTCTGGACCCACGCATTCTGCAGGTACGGATATGGGTTGTAAAATCAAACACGCCACTAACCCATACCCAGGACTGTGGGTATGGCAGGTAGCTGGTGGGTATGTTATTTCATAGTACAATAATAATAATAACAAAATATTAAGTAAATACTGAAATGATTTTTTTCAGGGATTCAACAGGGGATTTTGAGCCCCTTATATAGGGATTCAAAGGGCGCACGGACCATCTGACTTTTTGGTCACTTGGTCACACCTCAACAAACTCGGTCATGCATCTTGTAACGCATCAACAACCCACACGCCACCAACACCAACAACACCAACAAAGACAACAAGGACGATAATGACAGGCAGCGAGACTGTCAGCCCATCCACGGATGACACAATGACAATGTGGACGAGGATGAGGACCATGGATGAGGACAGCCACCACCACCACCAACATCACCTACCACCACCACCACCAACACCACCAACACCACCACCACCACCACCACGGCAATGACAAGGACAACAAGGACAACAAGGACGAAGAGGATGGGGACAAGGACAAGGCCGTGACCACCACCATCCTGTCCCCCCCTCCCACTGTCCCTCTCCCACTGTCCCCCTCCCATATCTCTCTCCGCTCCCCCAACCCCATTAATTAATTTAATTACAATATTTCTAGTTTATATATTAATATATATATTTAGCTTATAACCTGTAGGTAAAGCCGTGGGTAACCCATACCTGCAACGCAGGTATGGTTATTTGCTGGGTCAGGTACAGGTCGCCAAAAAATACCCATGGGTAACCCATGCCGATGCCTAAATCTGACTGAACTGACATAAGCTGACAATACCGATGGTGTCAGGTATGGCAGGTCAGGTGTTGGGTGGTGAGTGGTGAGGATAGATAGTTGCAGTACATGTGGAGAAGAAGTATAGTGTTCCAGAGAGTCATACAGTGACAAGACTTAGACTATGAGGTCAACTCTGAGTGGGAGGGAAAAGGGAACTGGATTTGTTATTTTGACATGGTGGTTGGGCACTGTTTTTATAGTACAAAACTGTCTATCTAATTTCAGATGAGAGTCCTTGGCCAATGAACTGATACAAGAGGAAGATGAAATGGAGATATGAGTAAGAGGTTGCAAGGAGACAATGACATGATAAATGGACGGTAAAGTGAATTTCCACACAAAAAGATGTACAATACTTCTGTATGCCCATAAGGAAGGCGGAACGTGCAAAAAAGGTAAGTCTGATGTTGGGGATTATGTCTGATGAGATCCATTCCTAGCATTTGAGATTCCATGGCTTTAGGAGTCTAATGGGTTCAGTATGAGATCAGCCATGGTGGTGGATGTACGTCAGGTTACATTGGGTAGCATCGGTTTCAAGTCCGAATTGTTAAGAACATCGGGTTCATTCGGATATGTGATAAATCGGTGATATGGACTCAGAGGTTTGAGAACCCTCTACATCGCTATGGCACCAATGATCATCACAGTTATGAACTGTTTGGTGAGGATCGCCATTGTGTATCGGTTTGGGAAGACAGTATGTCATACAGCAAGGACAATGAGAGTGATATCCATCGGCAAGGGGGCTATTCAGAAACAGCAAGGTCACATGGAGATGTGTCCATGGTTGGTCTGGATTGTTCTAGAAGAAAGGATAAAAAGGAAACAAGAACAACAATAAACAATGATGTCCAAAAGAAGGCAAAAGGCAAAAGGAAATGAAAAAAGGAAGGTGTGGTAATGCGGAATCGTCATGGTGGATAACGGAGTTGGAATCAGAATTGTGGAGTTGAAACATGTAACAATATTATTCTCCATGATGTCAAGCATGGTGTATATGTCATTGTCATTGTAGTTCCATGGGCCACTGCTGCAACCACCCATGTGCATTTTCTGCGCTGAGACTTTGGAGATGTCCTCAATGGTGGCTTGGCGCTTGAGGCCTCTTGGATTGGCAAGTTGTTTGCCCTTTATTTTCAGAGTGGGAGGGGCACGACAGGAGCCAGCTACCTTTGCGACCGGCTGGGGTTTCTTGCACCAGACTGTGGGGGAGCATTTGGTTGATGTCCTTGAGTGGATCAGTGCAATTGGCAGCGATCAGCTCCACCAGATGATTTTCAGGAGCCAGGGGGCAGAAAGAAGTGGGAGAGGCTGCTGCAGGACAAATTGTCATCAGATCTGCTTCAAACCTATAGCAATAAGGGAGTAAAACGTACATATTGGTAAGGATTGTCTTGCAGCAGAAAATGGAAGCTGTCATGGTGAGAAGGGAGCTGAAATCGAGACATTTGATGAGTATGCTTATATTCCTGATAACAAAGCATGAGGCTTACCTGATGAAGCGGTACTGGATGGACTCTAACCCATGGGGCAGAGGAGCCCACATGCTGGTAATAGTAGCCAGCAGCATCAGTCAAATGTTGCAATACAGCTTCGGTGGGGGTGTCCATGGTAGTAGTGAGTGAGATAGCTGTAAAGCGTAAATTGGAGTGGGGGAAAATGATGAGAAGATGTGCCCTTTTATACAGTTGGAGGTTATTTATGGTGAAACAGAAGTGGGGAGTGCCCATAATGGCTATTGTAGGTGTCAGAGGGTGGCTTGTCAGCAGTTCCTGGGCAGTATTGGGTGGCGGGAACTCCAGTAAGTGAATGTGAGCATTCGCTCAGCGTTGTGGACAGTGAGCAGCAATTGTGATAGGGATTAGTAATCAATCTGAGTGTGAAAATACATCGCTGAGCTTACAAATCTAGTCTAGGATGCTGTTTATGCCTAGGAGGGGCCCCTCCTAGAAACGAGGTTTGGGAGGAGTTGAATTTCACATGGACCCTTGATGGACCAAAGCCATGGCTCGGCTTGTTGGCATACACATTTATATTTAGAAATTATGTTTAGGACCCATCCTAAATGCAACAAATTTGCACCCATTGGACCAATATCCACAGCATATAACATAAATGCATATGTCAGAGATGGAACCCCTTCAACCCAAGAAGGACGTCTGTGCATTTGAGATTAAGGCATGTCACGAGTGCACTCGTGGGTGATCCAGATTTGAACTCACAAGTTTTTTTGATCAAAATTTACTTACCCAGATCCATGTGGGTTTTTCAATCCACTGGACTCGGATCCACGGGTACTCGCAGGTGACCTGGGGCTCGATGTGCTTTGGACTGCGAACCATCCACCCTCAAATTTCCTCGCAAGCCACAGTGCCACGTCAACTGACATGGGCCTGGGGTTGCGAGGAGTTGGGAGGAGTGGGGAGGAGGGGGGACCTTCAGCGGCACCGTGCCACTGCCGCAGCTGTTGCTGTTGCATTGTGGTCAACATGTTGTGGTCGGTGCATCGTCGCAGCGCTACTTTCCACCTCGCGTCAACAGTACTGACACCAATTGGCATCAGACTGGCTTGTGTGAGGTGAAAGAGACCAGGAACACGACCAACCTGTGTTTTGGACACGGGTTGGTCGTGTTGCACGCATTGTCATTGCATCAGCGCTGCGCGTGTCTTCATCATCGCGTGTTGTTGTCATCATTGCATCAGTGCTGCATGCATCGTTGTTGTTGTTGTGGTTTACATGGAAAACTAATGAAATTGAAATAATAGTCAGCTTTGCATAACGGTGTGATGATTTGAGACATACCTGACAGCCAGAGGGTGGATGCACCACCACTCTGGCTGGTTTCTCACATTCCTGACCCTACAAAGCTCGTCGTCGTCATCGTCGTTGTAGTCATTGGTGTCATCGTTGTGTAACCGTGAAACCCGTGACACCGTGGGTACGGGTGATGGTGAGTGTTGCTGTTATTGTTGAGTCGACGTTTCGCATCTTTGTTTAAGATCACATGATCTAAGTTCCCGCGATTTCATACACACAAAAATCAAACATTTGAGTATCTACAGAGAATGAGTTTTGGCTGTGACCCACGAGTACTCACACAGGTACCTGAGAGATAATACATGACACCCAGATCCGTGAGTATTTCAGACAACCGGTAAATGGTACTCATGAGTAAGATACCCACAAGTTTTCCCACGGGTAAACCCATTGTGACCCATGGGTTACCCAGAGTCGTGACATGCCTTATTTGAGATTTCAGTCTCCAAAGAGCAACACATTGCTTCATAGTGCCGGACATTGCTTGGGGGGTGCCGGACAGGCACATTGCTATTTTAAGCAAAATATTTATGATTTTCAAAGTCCGTTTTGGAAGGGCCCTTCCCAGAAATGGTGTTTTAGGCTGTCAGGGTATGAAAATGTTTCCGGGGTATCTGCGGCATCCCTGCCGTTAAGGTTCAGGAGTGCAATTTATATCTAGGATTTGGGATTTATCCCGTGGATTCGCCTCCATTTATCTCTGATCGTCTTCATGCAGAGATCTCAGGGGCAGCCTCTACGAGCCAATAGGTTGTAAAAAAAGTATGGCGACCCAAAATGTTTCATCAATAGTTGACGCAACTTTTCGTATTCCTCTTCAACACGGGAGGCTGATTCATTTCAAAATTTTCATTAGGTGACAATATTTTAGCAGCTAGTTCCCTTCGAGAGGCAGGCACCGTGACATCGGAATGACGAGAGATGACATATATAAACTCTAATTCTAATCGCCATTGACAAATGTGCCCAACTCCAGGCCAAGATCTTTTACGTTTTGGTTACCTTCACCGGCCGACACAATGATCACCTTCTGCGGTTATTTACTTGGCGGCCATTCAGGAAGGTAAACCTCATTGCCCAAGATCCTATAGCTATGCCACTGCATCCGAATTCTGGCTAGGTTGCTACTTCATATCCCCTCTATTTTCTGACCTTGTGAAACTGACTTTGATATCAAACTAAAACTTGTGCATTTGCATCCCCGTTTCACGTACGCCGCTAAGAATCTTGAATCGATTCGGATTCGGGCACATTATTTGCACCTCTGATCCATCAAGGTTCCGCAAGTCCCACCAGCTCGCTTTACTTACTTGTCGACTTGTCGCAATTCCACGTTGCCATCATGCGATTCGAGTCGTGTCTCCACCGTGACGATCCAGGAGGGTTTTCCGCAAACACCGAACATCATGTCTCAAATAACTTGAATGACCAATTCATGTGTGTTTTCATCATATGCATATCATAAAACGTAGTGCCTTGGCACCGGATCGTGCATTTGGGATCACAAGACACTCGTTATCGATAAGTTTTGCCCCTCCCCCTCCAGTGTAATTCGTGAAATCACAACTGCTATGGAATGTGAAACGCGAGCGTAGTCAGGCTCGCTGTTCATATGCATCGTGTATTTGTATTATAGACTCGAGCAACTGTTACGGGTAGAGTATTTGACATCAAAATTTTTGTTCTGGCCGTGAATGGCACCTGTGGACAGTAAACGGAAGACCATACTGAGACTTGACATGGTTCCTTACGGAATTCATGGATTTAAGATGGATGGTTGACTCGGAGGTGCGGCATCCTGTGATTCCTGTCGACAGTTGGCCACCCTCACATGGCCCCTCAGATCACAGACGTAACGGAAGGTCAGAACCCAATACCGAGTAAGGCATCAACGGTTCCCTGACAAGAATAACCTTTCCCCGCAAGTCAAGAAGGTCGAGACCTTCTTGGGATATCGCGATGGTATAAAATGCAGGGTCTCTCTGCTTGCTCGTTTCATTTAAACCCCCTTCCTCCCTTGCGTACATAAATTCCATCATGGTAGACTGGCACTCCCAGCCTGAAATTATCCAGGATGCAGGTGCGTGGAGGGCCCACAGCGAAGACGTCGACCGCTGACCTCGTAGGATTGGGACAGCCGCCTTCAACAAATTCATGCATGTTCTACTGGGATTGTACATGTGAGTGCGGTGCGGTAGTTCAACATTCAATTGAGATGATGGACCAGCTGACGTTGTAGTTGGGAATGGGTCATGTCTCTCGATTTCGATTGGCAATACATCTCGGGGGCAAAGAAGTTTCGTTGGCCATTGGTGAGAAAATTGCTATATCACTTCAAGCAACTCCCACTGAGAAACTTGAAGATTTTCTATTTCCTAAATCGCTATTGTCTTCTCTTCGCCCTGATCGGAATGTGAGTTTTACCAATGGTACTCGCATTCGTACAGATCACTCATTCGACGACCAGTACCATTGCCCTCAATGTCACTAAGTAAGTCAAGATGTCAAGCCCACAGTACTCCATTTATCTCTTTTCACAGGAGAATAGACTGCCAGGCACTGTATACCTTCAATTCAGTTAGTGCCTCAACCATTCCTTTCCGCTTCCATAGTCGAATCCTTACTTCTTTTTAGTGTACCGGTAATATGGCCATCGGTCTTGCAAGCATCAACCTTTCCCTTCGGACGTAAGAGCGTCAAATAAATTTTCATATTTCGTAATTTAACAATTACTCTCAGCATGGCAGTCTGGTCTCAGAAGTGGTACATTGTATGCCCATTAGTAGCCATCATCCTTGGACACTGGTCGCTTCTCCTACATGGTAAACATCTTACATACAATGGATTCAATCTGACGCTTCCACCGTTACCTTACCCTAGGTGTGCTTTTGAAGGCTGTTTGGGTTGATGGCATGGGATGTAATATCACGGCAACGAACAACAAACTTCTTGCGATAACTTTTATTTACTCCATGGCCTTCGACTTCATCGTACTCTTCTTAACGGGCTGGAAGCTCGCATTCCCGACCGGCGGGCGGTCGCATCTCGTCAAGCTTATCTTTGGAGACGGCTTGATCTTCTTCATCATCGCGTAAGTAATCCAAAGTATACCATCCAATTTGTAAACTGTCCGCTGAGAGTCCGTCTGCCGACAGATTCTTAGCCAACTTGCTTGCCACTGTCAGTGCACATTACCCTTATTCCCTTGTTGCATTTTCGTTCTAAGAATAACTATCCAAGATCTTCATGGAGTTGAACCTGAACCCGGTGATGTCCATCATCGCAAATGTGCCTGCAGCAATCGCTTCCTCCGTAAGTTTAAAAAATGCGCATAAATCGCCTAAAACTGACCGCATCTAGATCGTCGCATGCCGCGCGGTTCGCAGATTGACCAATTATTCATCGCAAGGCGCGGAAGTATTCGCGTACGTCTCGTTTGACCTTCCTTTCCCTCGCCATTTCGTCACCGGTTCATTTAGAACCAGTATCCATGGCACTACCCTCGCTTTCCGTAGCGGGGGAACGCAGTCGATCATTCGCCCCAAGGTTGCGATGCCACCAGATGGCGTGCATGTACAGGTACATACCATCTCTCTTTCCGCGCCATATCTATATTGAAGTGGACCCTCGGGGAGATGGAGACGTTTGAGAGCCCACAGAACCGTTATTTCGTGGAATACGACGCTTCGGGGAAACCCACGGAAGATAATGCTTCTTTGGACGTCGAGGCTCACGGGATCAGCCAAGAATTCAAGCGTCCGCCGTACTAGATATCATCACTTTGTGCACCTTTCTCATTTACGCATTCTCTCTCTTTGCACAAACCTGACGACACCGTGCACCGCATCAAAACATTTCACGCTTGGTTCTTTTGATGACCCAAGATGCGTTACTTGTATTCCCCCCAGGACGTGTTTACGCCGGTTAGATTTTTTTTTTCCTTCCAAAAAAAAGCACTACGGAAACTGGCACCTTCTTTGTTGATTTTCTCATGCGTTGACTGACACTTCTTAACATTATTCCGTAATACAATGAACCGGCCGACTTCGGTGTGTAAAGTAGTAATTATTTCAAAAAACGGCAGGAACCATGTTATCCCGATGGATTTAAATCATACCGACAAACGGCAGATGGCTGTGACGGCGGTCGTCCGTGGTCGTCCGTGGACTCTCCGACTCGCAGAAAATGAAGTACACGCGGCAAACGAAAGGAGCAAACGTAGGCACCCTATATTACCTTCTCTTCTGATCAACGTTCAACGTTCAACCCTCACCGACATCGCCTTCGTTTCACAACCAATGCCGAGACATTATTTATTTAGGAAATCCCAAGCAAACGGCGGAAATTGCTGCAAGGTCAGGACCGTGGAGAAATGATCCCACGGACACGAACAGTTCTTCCACCTTTTGCTGGACGGATCAATATTAATGCTGTCATTGGAACAGAGCAACTGCTATATGGGAAGTAAACACAATATTAATATTAATATTAATGCTGCCAGTTCACTTCACTACAAACCCAATCGTAGACTCCTCCGAGTCGCACAACCTCTTCTTTGTCAGTAATCACGTATGATATTAGAACGAGAGTCTGTTGGCCATTATGATTCGAGGTCGTACTGTCTCATTCTTTTCAGGAGAAAACCCGTCTGTAAGCAATGAAAGTGGTGCAAAAGCGCAACATTACCTTATAAAAGAAAGTATGATTGGCGGTTATGCCTTCTGCGCGAGACGCCCCAACAGCCTGGACTAGCACCAAGAATTTTTGAATCGCCCGGTTCGCAAGGTTGAGCGGAATATACGTTTCTCAGCAACATCAGGACGTTGAGTGACCAAGACTTGCGCCATCAAGGACTCGGACGCCGCGAGACGAGGTGCGCCGAGTAAGGGAGCTGCATGACTGCAGGGCGAGCCATGTTCATCGATAAGGATGAGGGGAAATTCGAGAACTCATTTTAACAGTCTGCGGAACGTATTGGATGCAGATATGATCCGACAAGCCATCGGCGACGAGAGGAATCGAGTTGCTAGCCGAACTGGCTAGCCAAGCAGAATGCCTAAGAGAAGACAACAAATGACCATCCTGTCAGTCACTGCGGCAAACGACGTTCGCCATTGCTTGAAGCCTTGCACATGCCGTGCAACGACCAGAATATTAGTCACTACTGACCAACCATCAATCAATCAAGAACTTGAAGGGTCTTCGGCGCCACCGAGAACTGGTACGACACACTCTTTGTTTCTCCCAACCCTTCACTGTAGGATGTCGTCGAAATGGGCGGGTCTATCCCAAAGAATAACTTCGAGAACAATGACCATCAACGACCTAGACATGCACATACTGGAATCCACTCCAGATCCACTGCCATCAACGATGCCTCTGGTTGTACTCTTGCATGGCTTCCCCGAGCTCTCCTACTCCTGGCGCAGAATTATCGTACCAATCGCAGATGCTGGCTATCACGTCGTCGCTCCAGACCAGCGTGGATATGGTCGCACGAAATGCAGCGCTGCTCTTCCAAGCCATCGCATCCATTTCACAGACGACTTGTCCCCGTTTCGAGCATTCAATCTCGTCAAGGATATTGTCTCTCTGGTATACGCGCTTGGCTACACTTCGGTAGCTGCCGTCGTAGGCCATGATTTCGGCTCGCTCGTGGCTGGGTACTGCGCCCTCATTCGCCCAGATCTATTCAAATCTGTCGTGATCATGAGCGCTCCTTTCTTAGGCCCTCCCTCGTTGCCATTCGGTACAACCACCCCCACTGTCAAAATCCCGCCGCAGATAGTCAACGATCTTGCAGAGCTCAGCCCTCCACGAAAACACTATGTCCTTTATTTCACCACCGCCGAAGCTAACACTGACATGTGTAATTCCCCTGGCGGTTTGCCCAACTTTCTCAGATCATACTATCACGTCAAAAGCGCCGACTCAACCCACGTCACTCCACACCGTCTACCTTCCATCACCGCAACGGCCCTTGCGGTGTTGCCCCACTACTACATCATGCCGCTACACGAATCAATGCCCCAAGTTATCTCCGCCGATGCACCTTCCCTCTCTGTCATGGAAAGCAATGAGTGGCTCACCAATGATGAGCTCGATGTGTATGTCTCGGAATATGAGCGCGCGGGCTTCCAAGGAGGTTTGAATTGGTACCGCTGCAATGTGGACCCAAAGTACACAAGCGAGCTCCAAGTATTCGCCGGGAAGAAGGTGGTGGTGCCTGCGATGTTCATTGCAGGTAAGGAGGATTGGGGAGTGTATCAGTTACCAGGGGCTGCGGAGCTGATGAGGGAGACTGTGTGTGAGAGAATGGACAAGGAAGATTTTGTCCTTATTGAGCAGGCTGGACATTGGGTTCAGCAAGAGAAGGCGTGTGCTGTGGTGGAGAATTTGTTGAAGTTTTTGAAGAGGCTATCTTGATGCTGGAGATGGTGAAGACAGAACTGAATTGCTTTGATGCCGGTGTTTCTGACGGTTGAAACGCGAGCCTGAGGCTCAGCAGGATGCACAGTGACATTGAGCACTGAACTGAATTGATTTCCAGCTAAATAACCCACAAACCGGTATGTAATGCATGTGGTTAGTTTCAATAATGACCCCCAAGTTATGAAATGGCCCGGGTGTTTGAACTAACCCCTGAAATCACTGGCAATTTCCTTTATTTCGGAGACTGGCCTGTAGACATGGAAGTAAGAACTTAAAACATCACAAAAGGGTTTTAGGGATGGTACGTCTCCCCCACTCATTGAATTCACATGTAATGTTACATTGAATATTTTCTTTTGCCCAAAGTAGATCCACCGATGCACACGATCCAACCATTTACACAGAACAAGGGACGACAATCAAAACGCTCCCGATGAACGAATCAAGAGCCTCAACCACCCCCCCGAACGACAACTAGCATCGCCGTGACCACGAGCCAAAGAAATAAATAAAAAAAGGACTCTTAAAGTTCTAGATGACTCTTTAACTCGGACGGGTGATGCGACAGCTCCGGATGTTCAAATGTCTGCATCTGAGTATGGCGAGATAGACGGAAAAGTTTGCGTGGGACAGAAGGAGAGGGTATCATTAGATGAGAAAAAGAAAGCTGTTTTGGTGAGGACGACCATGACGTACTTGCACATGCACGCCCCCATGATTAGATCCAATCGAGACCGTCGGGTTTGCGGTTGCCTTGGATCGAGTTACAGCAATGGTAGAATTCGCCGAGACAGCTCTTCATCCCCAGACCACGAATCAGTAAAGACTGGCAAGGGAGGGGGGGAACGAGTGGATGAAGAGACACGTACTGGTACACTTCCGCGCCTGTTGTTGTGTAATTGGCTAACCGACGGATGGCTTTGCATGTCACTATCTGTTTTCCGTACATGTGTCGTGTACGTTAAACAACAAGGCGGTGTTTGCGCGGGGGAGAAGACTTACGGTTGATGCGGTGGCAGCGGGGACTGTCGCTATGATTGACATGACGGGGTTCAAATTGAGCAGGATGAAGGTCTGAAGGACAAAGATGGAAAACTGTCAGGTCATGTGGAAGATAAGATGAAATATTTGACATACCACTGCGACCAAGTTGGCCAGGAATCTAAACAAACAAGCAGGAACTCGAATTTAGCGGTAATTCCTTCGTTCGATTTTTTTTTTTCGCACACAGCAGATACCAATAACAAGGAGAGAAACTATAACCAAAAACTCACGCGACGATAAAGTACACCAAACCGTCCGCAAAGATCAGGGTGCCGATACGCGAACGACCTGCGGCCGACGTGTGCAAGCCGACCGCTGTCAGGCAAAGCACGACAAAATCGAAACACATCGAATATATAAAGGTGGCGGATATTATCGTTGGATTGGTTTCGGTGATGACGCATCCGGCGGCTGGGTCCCATTTGGCTTTGAGGAGGACACCTATGGGGGAGGGTAAATGGCGTGGGTTATATGACAGCAGTGGGAGGGAGGAGGGCGGCTCTCACCGTGCATGAGGATGGACCAGTGTCCCAAGATGATGATGATCAGCGGTACGACGATGAACCATCGTTGACCCCACACGGCCATGCTGGTTGGGACGAGTGGGACCTTAACCAACTTTTTTTTGGAAACAAGGAATGTGGTAAACTCACGTCCGGATAGAGAGATTGATGCTAACGAGTCCGACGGCCATGTTGCCCGTCAACTAATAGAAGGTAAGGAGATTTGAGAAAGTGTCGATTGCGTCGGGCGTTACGTACCTGGTTAAAGGTATAGAGGGCCTGGCAATCAACCTCCCTGTCGTGAAATGGTCAGTAGACGCGTCATGAAAATATTGCTTGTTTATTTTATATTGTTGACTCACGTCGTTATATTAAGGGCAACGGCGCTATCGAGAGGTCAGATACTGCCTTCCAACGATGATACGAATCACCCAGACTTACATTCCGATGAGTGCGAAGAGAAGAGCGTATCTGTTCAAGAAGTAAAAGGCCTGGTTTGAAATGGTTTTTTTAATTAATCATCAAGACCGCAAAAAAATACGATAACTTTTGTGCTCACCAGAGGCCACCGAAATTTCTTCTTTCCAGAGATGTATTGCCAGTCAAATCGCAGGCTGTTGAACCATTCCCAGCTGAGAGTGGTGAAGGGGGGACGAATAAATAAATAAATAAAAGAAATGGCGCTCGACGGAAGCGCTCACAGGTACATTCCAAGGATTACGTGCATGAGCTTCAGAAAGATGACTGGAAAGAGAGGAGGGGGCAAGACGTCAGTACCATGATTCATTCAATCAAGCCTTTGCCTCGGCAAACATACGCACATCCATCTGCAGCGATCACTTGGGGAGACATCCAGTCAACCATGTTGGGCCAAACTTGAAATCACTGGCTGGGTGGGCTTCGTTGAGGAGGGGCGGGGGCGGGACTTTCACTACTATGATCCTGGGCAAGGAAATGGGTGGATGAAAACGAGTTTATTGGAGCTGTTTATGAGGAACATAGGAGTTGTTCCTGGATTCAGGGTTCTCTCAAGAGAGCCAGGTAGTTACGGCTTCTACATATGGCAATCACCCGGCGGCCTCAGGACTTTCTTCTAGCCTCTCCACACAAGATTACCGACGCTCTGAGTGAGGCAACCGACGCTGTACGCTCTCAGGCTGGTTTCCAGCAGAAGGCGGGGCCTATCATAAACTTGAAGACCATCAGAATTTCAGGAAGAGGAGGAAAAACGGCCGGAGGCCTCAGCCGGTAAGCGCTTGACCGCCTTGATACCAGCACTGCTCATCGAATCGTGCATTGTTCAACTTTCAACGTTCAACGTTCAACGTTCAACCTTTATATATCATGCACTTGCAATACAACACAGTACCGGTGGCACTGTGGCAACGAGCATACAGAATATCGTTCATAACAACACTCTGAGCAACAAGAAACAAAGGGAAAGCTTTGTGGTACTAGGCGGCTTATCTGTACTAAGGTAGATCCCGGATCCAGACAAAAATTTGGTATTCAGTCAAAATGTCAGATTTTCGGCCCGATACCGGTATCAGTGGACAATAGAATAAAAAATTAATAATATTTTTGAATGGAAAGAAATAATCACACAGGGTGCGCAGTAGCATACCATGTCACACAGTATCTTGAAAGTACTTGACAAGTATACTAAATATCATTACCGTAACATTCAACATGGTATTGTAACAGTATTCAGACATAAACTACAATACTTGTGCTCAAATTCATCTGAAGGTATGAAGGCAAATGAGACTTATACCCTTTCAATAACATCAAGCCTTTTGTTTCACTACTTTTCAAGGGGGTGGCGGAACGCGAAGCTCCGATATACCCTCATATTTATTTTTTCAAGACCCGAGACCACCCCCCCCCCCCCCTCCTTCTCAAAAAGGCAATTATTTGCACATGACATATAATTTTATCCATAACTATGTGCGACGACGTTTATTCCTGCTTCCTCGACAACTGGGGCATGACCAATTCTTGGGCACAGATTGGTCTAATTCCATGCAGTTCCGGTGGAACTAAGTACTTCAATTAGATACCAGGTAGGTCAAAACAATAAGGCTCACCCAGACAGTCTCGCAACCATGAACTCTACAATGCACCACTGAATCTCCTGCTTCAATTTCAGCTTGTGTTACCTCCTTTCCACATTCACACCCTTTCAGATCAATAACCCGTGTCTTCCGGATACGATGTGTCCGAACCGAAGCATTAGTCACTGTGAGATGAGATTCGGGGGCTTTGGTGTTCGGATCAGGATCGGGGGGAATGCGGTCTTGAACTGGGAGTGTCGACAAACAGTCTGGTACTGGGGTTGTGATCATAGGTAGAAGATCGGTCACCATCACATCCCGGTCAATGTCGGGCTCGGCTAGTGCAGCGTTGTGGTTTTCCAAGTTATCCTCGAAGGCCGCATTATCAGGAACCTCGGCATCCACAATGTCGTCATTAGGGATGTTAGAATCTTGTGAGTCACAGTCTGTATCATAATCGGATTCCTTTTCTGTGCCTGAAATGGGCTCAGGGAGATTGCCGTCTGAATTCGCGACACTGAACGATTAGTCGCAGGTTAGCATTCAATGACAAATGAAAAATTAGATAGTCTTACCGCAGCGCCAAGCGGGAACTATGCGCTTCAGAGAGCACTAATGGCAACTTCTTTGACTGTAGGTTTCGTCGTTTGTAAATCTTGAACCGGGATTTCCACTTCTTCAAAAGTGCACCTTTCTCTGCTTCCGAGATTGGAGTGTCCAGAGGGAAGTCATTGGGTGATGTTATTTTGTGCCGGCCACGAAAATGGGCCTCAAGGTTGTATGACCAAACAGCAGGGCTGTTCGTAGGGCATAATGGACAAATCTTGGGAACATTTGAGCAAGGAGCAGCTGTCGACGATGTCAGAGCACTCGCATAGTTGAAACGGATTAAGTTGATACAAGTGGATCGGCTCAGGTCCACATTGTGCCCCGCTGCAAAGCCTCGCCCTTTCTTGAGGAAAAACAAGCATGTTGGGGCTGGACGCAGACACATACCGCAAGGCTCATGTGACCGATCAACAGAAGTGTCGTGCAAAATATGGGCACCCATATGTTCTAGGATACGTTGCGCATTTGAACCACGACCTAGTTGGGTTCGTGGACCACATTTTGAGCACAAGGAATTTTCGTCATTTAAGCCCAGAGAACGTGGATTCAAATCATGCTCGCAAACAAAACATGCCTTCCCTGAGAAGAATAACATTCCATGTTAGACAATAGCTCACGAATCAGGGCTGTAGTGCTGACCTGAATTCCGGTATGGAAATGTTTCCGAGCGTTTCACCTCAGGGATCACATGAACGTCCTGAGGCAACAATTCTTGATGTAGGCTGGCAGCAATAGTGAGCAAGACAGAGCTTTCGAATAAGTATGTTGGTTTCCCAGCCGTTTGGATAGACACCGCTGGATTGATAGGCTGTACAAGACGGCCAGGAACCTCTTCACACATTCCATCCATGTTTAAAGACCAAACCCAGTCATATTTTTGATCTGGATCATCAGCCGCGCTTGCTTGTCTGAGGTGAAGTATTTGAAAATTGATCTTGGCCGTGCTGTCCGCTAAAAGATGAAGTCCCAGTTCTTGAAGACTATGTTCGGAGGCAAAGCGGAGCTGATTGACTTGAGCGATAGCAAGAAAGACTTGGTCCTCACAGCAGACCAATGCTGCGATGGGGTTGCCAATACGAAGGGCTGGTCCTCCCAGTGGACTGTCAAACGAAATGATATTGGAATCCACAGATGCGGCATTGCTAAAACATGGCATCTCCTGGACACGCTTCAGTCGATCTGTTGATGCGCGATTAGTGCGATACATCATTCTATCGCGCAATGCTTTTGGTTTTGTTGTCTTTCGGCCGTTGATTTGGATATCCACTGTGGTGCAGCCTCGTGGGTGTTCTTCAGCCATCGCATCCTCCATATCTCCACTATGCGTGTAAGAGGCAAGCATTGGCGGTGAGGCAGTGGCATGACCACTCGTAGCCAATTGCAGAGGAATGCCGATCGGTTGAACACTGGTTAACTCAGAGCAGTCTGTCTCCTCGTCAAGATCACGCTGGTTCACGAGGATTTCGCCAAAAGGTGATAGCACGTCGACTCCTGGTGTCTGAGAGAGCCGGCCGAATGTTGCATCAGCATCGGGGATGAGTTCTATTGCCTTTCGGCGGCCCAGAATCCAACACGTATGGAGATTTACAGGCTCAACTTCCACATTGCCCAGCCATGAAGCCGGGTTAATGTGATCAACCTTGGTGCTGATATCACCAGAGTCCTTCGTGATGGCAGGGAGCTTGAGACGTCGAGGGCCGTGATCCCATTCAGGGTGAATGGCTAAGATAACACCAACCTCTGTCAAGCCTGATGCTCGACTACCAAGCTGCAAGACATCGACGTTACAATCTGTTCCAACGGCTGTTCGTATGAGCCCAAAAAGAGACTCCAGCCGATCCGTGCCAAGCAATATCAAATAGAATTTTCCCTTCAGATCGTCGACTTTGCACTTTGCCACGCAAAAGTAAGCGTTTTTCACCATCAGCATGATGTCGACGTAGGACTGATTGGGCATGAATCGGGTGCGAGCGCAGTTCTCGGTGTATAAATACAGGGCAATGTGTGCAGCTGCACTCAAGTGAATAAGCTGCTTGTCGAGGTCGAGATCGACTGAAATGTAAGGCATTATAAGGTGGTGTGCAAACTGGCCGTAGACATGCAAAGCCTGACGTGCACGCGCAAAAGCTGGACTGGATGTAGCTGGCGCCGGGGGAAGTGACCAAATCTCTTTCAAAAGAGAATATCCAAGAACCACGTCCTGCTTATCGTTCGGGTTCAGTAACGCGTTGAGTCGGCATGATGAAACACCATTGGACTGCAACTGTGCTCGAAGGATGGCTGGGGTGACGCAGAAGCCTTGGATGTCAATGCCTTTATTCCGCATCATGAGATTCCGTTGGCGTTTGAAGACGTGTTTGAAATCCTTGTCAACGGTAATGTCATCCTTTCCCACAAGGAGATTCATGAGATCAAGTGTATGGAGTTGGGAGTAGATAGGCGACTGAGAATTTAAGGTATCTTTCATGGTAATGAGGACCAGGGCGTCACCGCGCTTCGACTCGCCATCGGATGCTATACAGACAGTTCGGTAGGTGATGCCATGATAATCCTTCTTCTTCTCCGCTGCAGTCAGAACAGTTCGGATAAGTTTGGCATGCTCGACACCTGTTTCCTTTTTACATGTACCTGAGAAAAGGACAGGACGTGCAGAATACTCGTGTGGATCGTCGGATAGCGCACCAAGAGCGCCCACTGTAGCCTAGAGTGATGTAAATTACATACAAGTACTATTTCACAACCAAGAGTCTTACCTCGCATGCTAAATGAACCTGACCGCTGTCTAGTGCATCACAAAATAGGTCCAGTTCCTTCTCAGAGCAAAACTCGAGGGGAATCGCCCCGCTATGTTCCCGACACGCCCCGACAATACAATTACTTCGGTCATCCCATCGAGGTCTTTTCTCGACTGCGATCTCGTCCAACATCAAGACTTGGTGCACGATTCGGGTACGTCCTATGCTCTCGTTATCCATGTGGGATAATGCTTCAAAACAGGCAACGATATTGGACTCGACTTCCATGACGGAGGGCGTCGAGGGGGAGACAGTGAGGGGACGGATGATAGCATTTCGCCTTGCAGTTGTCACACTCGGCAAGGACATTGATCTATGTGCAAAATCGGCGACGCGTGAACCGCCGAGGCGAAGCATCACGATAGACCGCATTATATCCTCCTGTGTATACCCTCTTGGACGATACAGTTTCAGCGATGCACGTTCATACTCCCTAATGAGGGTGCGTACACTGGCATGGTTTTTCAAGCCTGCTTGAACCAGCGATGCGACTCTGTCAACATTACCACTGGCGACAGCCATTATCCACTGCTTGTGGTCCTCCAATGCAGTCGCCTTCCCCACCAGTTTGCGGCTATCATTCAACTTCATGAAGCGCAACTGCTGTACCAGGTCTGTCTTCCGCTTGACAATAGCAACTAGACCACCAATTGGATGGTATGCCAGAGGGGTATTTTCGTGTATGCCATGTTCTATACGTTCAATAATGCCTTGATACAAAGAATTGGATTTCAGGTCTTGACATGCGGTACAAGGCTGGTCATCCGCCGCCCTTTGTTTTGAACATGCATGGGATTGCAAGAAGAACTTCTCGTTGGCTGACTGGTAGTTCCATGGAAGAGGTCGTTCATTATGGAGGCCGAAAGGATATGAGGTATGTTGATTTTTGCCAGGGGGGAACGAGACGACAATCCCATGGCAAGGAGTATCAAAGGCGGGCTTTGCAGGTGGCTGTGCGTGGTTGGCGCTCATTGGCATTGAGGACGTCGAGAGATCAACGAGTGCCTCCTCGATCTCATCCACATCAATAACGTCTGTTGTTGCAGTAGCCGGAGTGGTACCAGTCTCAACGGCAGTAGGTGAGAATCTTTTCCGTTTGATTGTTGTTATTATGAAATTCAAATATAGGTTTTGAATACGCACTCAAGGTCGATCGCTGCCAGAAGTATTCCAACTTTGACTTCAATTAGTGCGCCCTGCAGACCACGGTGTATCACGAAATATTCAATGAAGTTGTGAAATCCATCTATTCCATTCTTCCCACGTCGTGCGATTTCGTTCAGCTGACTATTCTCTGAATTTGACCCCCAGTCGAATGCCCGCTTCATCATTGGGTTCAAGAGGTCTTCCCAGTCGTCCTTGTCTGGGTCAATGCAAGCCGCTGGATCGCCGGAGAACACCGCCAAGGGATGATCTGCATCTGCAAGGGGGGTGGATTTGGGAATCTTCCTCTTCTTTTGATCGAGTTCTCGGAGTAGGCGTCCCGCAATCACACATGGCGGTATGGAGTTGTGTTCAGCGTTAACCTTTTCTGATGCTGATGCCAACGCTACGAGATCAATAGGCGGTGCATGGACAAGTGAGGGTGCCGACACTGTGCATGGATTGAGCACTTGCTGCGATCCAAAGAAGGTGAGCAGAGATGCATCTGGTCTTTCTTTCCGCCTTTTAAACAAGCCACTGTGTGCCTCTTGTTTGCAAACAGCTTGTGCCGCTTGACATGCCCTGGACCTGCGATGAATTTCCAAATTTTTAGGGCCAGCGGTGCCCACTCGAATGACTTCTCCACAATCGGGACATGGTAGCTGGGTCTCTGTTGTGTATTGATTTGTGCGACTAAGTGTAATCCAAGCTCTGAGTTCAATGTGTACAGAGTAGAAGTTATTGTCACGTACTCTTTTTTCTTGGCCATTTTGTATGGTTACGCAAGTTAATAGGGTTCGTTCACTGGTCTTACTCATAGGACGTGTCATTTGCTTCTATTACTACTTCTCAGGCATGAATAGGGCAATTGCCCTGCCAAACTAGCTCAAAACCCCCGGAGTTCAAAAAAAAAAATCGGCCCGCTGGCTGACCCCCCCCCCCCCTACCTCAGGTGCGGGATTCGGGTTCCGCCACCCCCTTGCTACTTTTACTGTATCTACAGCAAAGTACTGTATAGTTCAGATAGAATACTTGCAGCCTAAGATGAATAAAAGTATTAAACTAGTAAGGAAGTTGTGCCACTTTCACTACTAGGATACCTTTTGAATCCTTTCAAGATACAGTGTGAAATAGTATAGTACTATCGCCATATTGTGGATTTAAGATACTGTGTCAATACTTTTAAGATACTTTTATTATAATAAAAGTACTGAAACAGTATCTTAAAAGTATTGACACAGTATCTTAAATCTACAATATGGCAACAGTACTATACTATTTCACACTGTATCTTGAAAGGATTCAAAAGGTATCCTAGTAGTGAAAGTGGCACAACTTCCTTACTAGTTTAATACTTTTATTCATCTTAGGCTGCAAGTATTCTATCCGAACTATACGGTACTTTGCTGTAGATACAGTAAAAGTAGTGAAACAAAAGGCTTGATGTTATTGAAAAGGTATAAGTCTCATTTGCCTTCATACCTTCAGATGAATTTGAGCACAAGTATTGTAGTTTATGTCTGAATACTGTTACAATACCATGTTGAATGTTACGGTAATGATATTTAGTATACTTGTCAAGTACTTTCAAGATACTGTGTGACATGGTATGCTACTGTGCACCCTGTGTCATATCAACACAAACAACATAAGTTATATTCAATGTGTCTAGGTGTTTATTTGTCAGGGATTGACTAGAGACTGTTTACAGTAGCAAGCATTTACAGAAGCTGGGAGAGTAGAATCAAAAAAAAATCTGCCCTGCGGGGCATGTTATAGTGTTTCCAAACAAATACCCCATGCTATAACTAAAGAAAATTGGAGAAAATACATTCCAAAGCCATCTTATTCTCACACAGGGTGCATGGTAGTATACTGTATAATGCAGTATGTTGAATTTATTGGACAAGTATACTAAATATTGTTATCATATTGTTGCACACAGTATTCAAAGAGTATTAAAAATGATGATTAAATATTTTGAAACAAAGTACATTACCAGTATTGAATGGCAATTTTACAATACTACTTCAATAATTTCAGTAAATGTCTTGTTATTCAAGCAGTATTCTAAAAGTGTCATTCAATACTAGTAATTTACTTGGTCTCAAAATATTGTATCATCATTTTGAATACTATTTGAATACTGTGTGCAACAATATGATAACAATATTCAGTATACTTGTCCAATAAATTCAACATACTTCATTACACAGTATGCTACCATGCACCCTGTGTCAGAATTTTTCCAGAATATTCTCAAATGTATCTAAAGAGAAATTAAATAATCTAGTGAGAAAGTGGACAAAAAGAAGTTATATTTTTGTGATACACTATGCAAATTTCCTGTGTCTTCCCTTTCTATTCAAACTTAACCTGTTAGCTCTCCCAATGCAATAATGGTATGTTCTTCCCTGTGGCCTTATGCCTGCACAAACAGTCTTCATGCTCAATGATTGCACAAAATATTGTATTATTTAAAATCCCTTGCATTTATGAGAATTTTGAAAAGTACAAATGCATTTAATCAACACTGTCATTGTGCCCTTCAAGCACCATATTTTTGGGTTCACTTCTGAGAGAGCTACAGATTATTTTTCATGAGAATCTGTTGCTTTGGCTCGGAAAGGAAGTTTATGTAAGCTATTTTTTTCAAACTCAGTATCAGAATCGCTATCGTCCACTGCTATTAGTAACGAGCCAGATTTTCACATTTATAGGGATAAGCCAGGGAATCGTTTACCATTATTTATTTTTATCTTGGTTATACAAGTCTCGATTTGAAGCGATCGGATCGATCGATGATCAATAGAATCGATCAATGATCAATCGGGGTAAATCGGTTCATGGCCGCCGGACAGCAACCGCAAGGTCATAATCAAGGCGGGTGAGATAAAGCACTACTGATCGGCGACAGAACTTACAACCCGTAATGGAAACTGACATTTATATTATTTATTATTTGAGACGGACGAAACCAGCGAGAACGAAACAAAAAATGTATGCAAGCGAGAGTTTCGTATATATATTGTTCGAGTGAGAGCTAGTGAGCGCCATTAGAGGAGAGAATGAGAAGGAATGACCCATTGCACTCCTTCATACCCACGTCCAGTTAAATGCCCAACCAGCCCGACATCCGCACACCCCTTAACTCGCCAACGTAACACCTAATGGCAACAGCCTCGCCTTCCCATCCACCGTAGGCTGCAACGTCGGCGATATCCTCTGACGCACCACCACCTTCGTATCATGGAACTCCAAGCTCCGCACTAGCATCGCTAGTATCACCTTGAACTCGAACACCGCTGTATGTAGTGGTGAGAAAAGAACAGAAACAAACAAACAAACAAACGCACCTAACCGCCAGCCAAGACAATTCCTCGGCCCATCACAAAACGACATCAACCCGCTCCACCCACTCGGTAACTCAGCAGGAGTAGGCATCCGACCAGGGATCATCCACCGGTCAGGGTTGAATTCCCCAGAGTCGGCACCCCATACGTGTGGGTTCGTGTTGGGTACGGTGAATGGGATGAGGAGGACCTGTGGTCGTTACACGCACGCACGCACGCACCGGAGGGGAATTCTTTAGCCAAAGGGATGTGGCAGGTAAAGGAGACGTACCTGGCCAGCAGAGACGTGTACAGAGTGCATGAATTTCCCGTCTGCGCCTTTGATAGGGGCGCTGAGCGGGATGACGTCGTCGCGCACAGCGACGCGCTCGGTTTGCGGAGACGATGGGTGCAGACGTATCCTATTTGATCCAATGGTAAACCCCGTTAGCGACGGAAAGAGGAAAAGGGAGGTGATACGAACCCTTCCTTGACGACAGCATCGAGAAACTCGAGCTTCTGCACGTCTTCGTACCCGAGATCACGTCCTTTCGCGCGAATCTCCTCGCGTAGGCGGGTCTGGGGCAACATAAAATAATCCGTCAGCAGACTGTGACGGGTTCAGTGACAGCACAGACCTGGATATCAGGATGAGCAGCGAGTTGCCAAAGAGTCATATTGATAACATTTGCGGTGGTCTCGTGTCCTACCATCACGCACGTCGCGATCTTTGTAACCCAACAAAGTCACGGGTGTGAGATGGAAAGTTTGGTAGAATGAAAGGGTAAGGGGACATACGTTGTCGAGGATGACGTCGTCACTGAGGCCTGCACCGTCAGCGTCCTCGCGACGTGCACGCATGAGTGTGCTCATGATGTTACGGCCTTTGATAGTAGATCCGGCATCCAACTCCTTCTCGCGGTCCATCAAGCTTTTTTGTCAAGGACAATTAAAGAAACAAAGAATTTCAGCATACATAGACTGAAAATGGGAAGGGGGTAACATTACCGGCCAGCGATGCGCTTTACAAGGACTTTCGTAGCGCCCTGCGCACGCATGAGGGGGAGTGGAGCACGAGTGATCGGGGGGAAAGCGCGGACGACAATGGGGGCGAGGAATGATGAGAAGAGGAGGCCGGTTCTGACGAGAGTTACCCATGCAGCGTTGATGGCGCCTGCGTCGGTTGTTGGTAGAGAAGCGGCGCTGTCTTGGTCGTTTTCACTTGCTGCTGTTGCCCTGAAGTCTGCCTTGAAGTCGTGGCCGAAACCGACACGACCGATGATGTCGAGGGTGGCTGCGGAGATGTAAGGAACGATGTTGATTGTAACACGGCCGCTGTTGGCGAGGACATGGTTTGTGATGCGGGTTTCGAGTCTTTCCGAGGATTCGAGGATGTCGGGAGTCATTTGTTTGATTGATTCTTGGCTGAGGGATAGGAGATTAGTGAATAGGCGTGGAGTGAAGGGCAGACTAACGAGAATGCCGGTGAGAGTATTTTGCGCTGCATCCTGTGTTCTTCGCCCTCAGCCCAGACAATGCCGCGACCTAGGAGGTTACTGATTGGGGGACGGAATGCAGGGGATTTTACGTAGTTGTCTGTGTCTGCAAAGATGTGGTGGGTTGCAGCATGGTCGGAGACGATAATCTAGGAAAGAGGTAAGTGGATATGAGTCGGGGATATGGGGGGACGGAGACGTACGATTTGAGGGTGAAAGAGGGCAGCGTTTATTTTGTAGAAAGGACCGAAGGCGCGAGCCCAGATTGCGAACATCTGGCAGGCATCGTGTTGAAATACGGAGAGTTCATGACCCCAAATCCAGGAGGCGATGGAGGGTGACTGGCGGTGAGTGGGTGAGTGGGTGAGTGGGGGAGTGGGGGAGTGGGGGAGTGGTGGAGAGGAGTTGTGGTACCTACCGGGCCAGGAAGGTTGTGAATATCTTTTTTAGGACGGAATATAACGAATGCGGAGAAAACAGCGACGAGAACGAGGAGGAGAGAGGAGAACATGGGGAGGACCGATAAAAGGGATAAAACAAAACACCTTTTTCAATGTTTTTCGAAGACCGATCGAGATCTGTTTCCATTTATGGTAACGACAAATCCAGTTCCATTTATCCAAAGTACAACACCCTCTCGCCGCCTTATAACGCTGCAAATACCGACATGGTCTCGCTGCTCTCCAGCAATGGTAAACTGGACCTCAATCCAAGAACTCACCCTCGAGGCTGCTGTGTTCACAAAGTTCATGCATGCCCTCCTTGGCTTGTACTGGTGCCTGGTGCTCCTCCCTGCCGCACGTGCTCTCTGCTAACGTCCCTCTCTCTCAGCTGGGAATTCGTCCTTTCTCTCCACTTTGAATGGGACTTTATCATCGGAAAGAAAAAATTCAAATGGCCACTCGTACGTCGCTCTCTCTCTCTCTCTCACGTCCAATCAAATAACTTTTATCCCAGATATTCTACTTTGCCGGACGTTACAGTCTCCTCGTCGCATTGATCGGAATGTACGTCCACAGCTACAACTTGCTCTTCACCCATCTCTGACGCACACTAATCACACAGCGCAATCGCCCTCGACACAACCCACCAGATCAACTGCGAGGCACTTTACACTTTCAACCAAGTCTGTGCCTCTTTCTTCTTACCCTCGGTCCCAAACTCACGTTATCCGCACAGATAACAGGTAATGCCGCAGTCGGTCTCGCCAGCATCAATCTCTCCTTCCGCACGTATGTCGTCATCCCGCTCTCTTATAACACCGACTCCCAACTCACTCTCCACACAGCATGGCCATATGGTGCCAAAACCGCTACATCATCATCCTCCTCGTCGTCCTCATACTCGGCCACTGGTCCCTCATCCTCCAAGGCGTCCTCCTCAAAGCAGAATGGTCCCCAACAGACAACGGCTGCGTCATCACACACACCTCTAACGGCGTTCTTGCTGCCACTTTCATTTACTCAATGGCCTTTGACCTCCTCGTGCTCGTGCTCAACGCGTACAAACTCATCAGCACAGGGCTTGCCTCTACAAACATCCGCGGTTCTTCAAAGACAACCGCGGATTCTACCGGGAGTAGGCTGGGAAGACTCATATTCCACGACGGTCTGATCTTCTTTTTCATTGCGTGAGTACACTTCTTAGACTCTTCCTCCATTTCCCCATTTTCCTATTTTCTCCCTTTTCCCTTCCTCTTTTGGTATCCTTGGACGCCACGGGAACATACCATTTTGGTTTGCTTCTCCGGTTTTGTTTTCATCTTTTTTTCCCGTTGCATTCCATTCCGACCCTGGTTGGGCGCGTGGAACTTTCTCCCGGCTATCTCGGGGAAACCCGCATCTCGGCTAGTGTGCCATGTGCCTTTACGTATGTCAGGGGCGATCTGCAGGTCTTGTTTGTTTTTGTTGTCTGCAATTTGTTTTCTGCAAGTTTTCGTTTGTTTTTTTCGTTTATTTTTTTCTTATCCGTCTACGCAACGTATTCCCTCACTCACTATTCCACGATGCAAACAGGTTTTTGTCAAACCTCCTCGCAACCGTGTTCATGGTGCTCGACCTCAACCAGATCATGAGCGTCATATTTAACGTACCTGCAGCTGTAGCTTCGACAGTGCGTTTTGTTTAAATTTTTATATATTACCCCATCCCCCCCCCCCTTTCCTCAAAGACTCGTTGAACTAACCACACAAACTCTCTTTTTGGCAGATCGTCGCATCGCGCGCGGTACGCCGCCTCACCAATTTTACCAACCGCCCAGAAGTCTTGTACGTTTCTCATCATACTCTTCCTGCCGTTCGTTGACCTACCGGACAAAAAACTCTCGTAGCAACGGCTCTTCGACCGCTGGCGGCTTCGGCGGTGGCGGTCCCACTGGCACGCGTACGCATGGTGCCATCTCCATGGCAGGGATCCACCACCACAGTCACAACTACACGCAATACAACCCTCACAACGACAACCCTAATACCAACGCCAACATCAACACCACCAATGACAAAAACAGTCCTCAGGAGCTACACACAAAGGACCGCTCACAGGGCGGCGTTCACGTCCAGATGGAGACGTTTACCCGGACAGAGGACTTTGTCGGTATCGCTGAGCTGGATAACAAAGATTCCATTTCTGATGCGGGGAGCGGAATTGGGAATGGGCGCGCACCGACCGTCGTGGTGACTTTGACGCCTGGGCAGGGGAGGGATTTGGAGAAGGGGGTTCCTGTTAGTGGGTGGGAATAGTTGTGTGTGAGTGTGTATGTGGTCACTCTCCCAATTTCGGATCTGGGGGGTTTTCTTTCGTTCTTCTTTGATTTTTTCTTTCCCCCCCCCCACCCTGCTCGCATCGGTCATCGACGCCCAGAAATGTCGTTCGTTTCATATACCTCAACCGGATTCACGAAGGCCCCTTACCCCCTTGTATTCTCGATGTGCATTTATAACTCTCCGCAGTACAACAACAAACAACTACTACGGCCTAGATCCTCGATATCCATACCAACCCACATACACTATTATATATGTATCTGTTCTTTCATTTGTGTTTTCCCCTTCATCTCTTTTTGTTTTTTTAGTTTGTTATCAAGAATATTGATAATCAATATGGAATTGCGTCATATGCAACAGCCAGGGACGGTAACATAGCATGTTCTGAGTTGGTGGTGCGGGGGTACACGGCCAATTGGTCATAGTACTAGATTAGGGCTATAGACGTTTTGGTCAAACATGGGTGGTGGCACAAATTCGATCCCAGATGAATGCTGAGCTGGGGATATGACAAATCGGCAGATCATTCCTCGGTTCACAGGCACGGTTCAGGCCTGGGCCTCAGTCAGTAATTAGCCCTTTGCTCGGTTCATTCTGGGCCTTCCCTAACGACAGTGGAAGTACAGTCGAAACCCTCTTAACCCATACCTCTCGGTGGACAGGCTAGGGTATGGGTTATGAGGGGTTAAGGGTTCAGAGAGGTATGCTAAAAATATATTCAAAAAATCGCGAGGACTCGGAGACAGTGGAATTATATTGTAGAATACACCCAATAAGATTTATGCCCTCTAAAAAAAGTCACTTATAGTAGTGCTTTTCATGCTCCTGGTTTCATCGAGGCGGAGTTGCCTATTGAATGATCCCAGAAGCGCCTCCATCTTGCGTGCAACAGGATTGTTCAAGGTGTCGATATATTTACTGATAGTTGATACGGCCTTGAGGACATCACGACGGGTTGGAAGAGGCTCGAGAGGAACTTCATCATCGACATCGTCACCACCATTTATCTCAATATTCTCATGTGCCTCGATTGAATCCATGACTGCTCGATAGATCTCCTTGTCAGATGTTTCTGTCAAAATGTGAGATTCGCCAGCTGGGTTGAGGAGAGACTCAATGTCCATTTGGTTTCCTTTCTGAAGTGTCCCCATAGCAACCAAATCATTGAGCGCAATCTCAACTTGCCTCTCGGCATGAGTGATGGGATCCATTTGCAAGGATGAACCGTGGACAAGAGAAGAAACTGGGATCGAAGGCTGGATAGGATGAGACAACTTCAGCGTCTACTTCAGGTAATATTCCTGCCTTGCGCCAACAGTTTCGGATGGTCGTCGTGTCGACATCGCGCCAAGCAGCATCAGCCATTTGCATTGCTTGCAGTTGGTTGATGTCATAGATTTTAGCAGGGGTTATACCCTCGTCATAATGATCGACCGCTCGTTGGATGAACCTGGCATGGTAGTGTGCTTTGAAACATCGGATGATGCCTTGGTCCATTGGTTGGACATGTGCGGTGAGGTTTGGCTCAAAGTTCTCAACTCGGATGCTCCGAAGATTGGGGGGACAATATGGCCAGAGAAATTATCCTGAAGGAGTAGAATTTTTCATTTCTTTTCATGAAGTTCTTGATCCCATTGCTGAATCCAATCTTGATAGAGTTGAGCAGTCATCCAGGCTTTTGCATTGTTTCGGTAATAAAACCCTAACTGGGTGCCTGTCTTCTTGTTAAAAGCTCGCGGTTGTGCTGCTTTGTCAATGACAAAAGGTGGGAGCTTCTCAGACCCATCAGCATTCGATGTGAAGGCGTAAGTCAACCTGATCTTTTTTCCTTTGACTCCTGATTGTTCGCGATCTGACAGGCCTCTGTCTGGTGTCATTCTATCGTGTGTTGGAGTCGAGTCAGTTGGGAAGTTGGGAAGTTTGAAATAGGTGCATACCCATAAAAGAGGCCAGTTTCATCGAAATTAAAAATGTTTTTCAGCTGATATCCACCCTCTTTAATCACGTCCTGGATTTGCTTTCTCTCCTTCTCTGCAGTCCCTTGTGTCACTGAAGCTGCTTCTCCATGTCACTTCATCTCCTTCAAGCCTAACCTTTCTTTAATGTGCCCCAACCAGCCATTGCTCAATTTTAGTCTTTCCTCTTCTGGGATTCCAGCCAAGTGTTACGGATCGCTTCTGCAGCGGGCTCCGGCAACAATCAACTTAACCAGGAGGCGGTTTCCAGGGGAGAGATCAGCAGTTTTCATTGTTGCTTATAGCTAAGACAACACTGCTAAGAAGAGGGGGTCAAGGTCCAATGTCATTGCGAGCCGTGGGGGGTTACCCAAAACAAGATGAGTCTGCCCCAAGAACCAGACTAAACGTAAGGAAAAGAAAGAAGAAAAAGTCCGAACCAACAACAAGGACAGTAGATATAGTGAATGGACTTGAGGGGAGGTAAATGGGAATCCAACCATGAAGCTACAACATGTCCAACTACACCATGTTTTCACCATGAGGCAGACATGAGGCGTCCTCATGTCAATGTTCTCACGATCCAACTGGAGGCCCGGGTGTCATTGAGGAATAGAGGGGGTCTGGATGACTCGGATGATTTGTCATCGGATCATGTGACATGCAGAATTGCCAATTCGGGGTCTACACTTGCTGTAACAGGCAAGTGCACAGTCTGGCAAGTGCATTGCATGGTCGGGTCGAAGATGGGTATCGTCCAGTGTGGGGTTGGTGATGAGGGTGTCTTGTGGTAGTGTGGATATAGCGACAAGGTTGGTATGAAAGAAAATGAAGGAATGTATAGAGGAAAAAACCAACTAGGACAGTGGCTTGTCGAGGTCAGACATGTGAACAGCACAAGCTGTGCCGGATGACGATGTCTGTGTCGATGACGTATTGAGGAGCAATGTCTTGTCCTGTCTGTGGAACAATGCGGTCCACCTGATGTCGGTATTCGTTCAAGAAAGGGCATTGTCATAAACGGGTGTGGGAGGTATCAAGGTTATGGATGAAAAAGGATAAATGAACGTGGGTCCAGGTTTCGAGTCATGGCACAAATGACAAGCTGTGGGAATAAGATGTCGGGTACTGCAATGAAGCGATGTCGTGTGAACAATAAATGATAGGGGTCGGTTCACTGTATTGGGAAGTCGTATGGTCTGTGGTCGAAATCTGAAGGTATGTGCTTCGGCAATGATCGGATTGGAGGGAACAGTGAAATGTCCTGTGATTGAGGATTGTTCAGGGCATGCATGCAGGTGAGGAATGTCGTCGGATTGTCAGGGAGGATAATGGTAGGCACAGGGTATGAATATGGAAACCATATATCCGGGAATGGCAATTGTCAATTACGTGTCGAGATATTGTTGAGGTGGAAGTCAGAAGTATCAATGGCGGAAGGGTTTCGATGCTGATGCCAAAGATAGATCATAACAAAGTAGAAACCGATCAGGAAGGTGATGGCAATGCTGCCAATAACAATTACGGTAATGAGCTGTGTTGGGAGTACAGCCATTGTGAATCAGTTTGTCATGGGATGAAGTCAACAATATGTCAGGGTGAGGGAAAAGACAATAGCGATGATGTCCGTCGGCAAGGAGACTATTCGGGTACAGCAAGGTAACATGGGGATGTGTCCATGGTTGGTCTGGATTGTTCTAGAAGAAGAAAGGAAGAAAAGAGAACAAGGACAAGAATAAACAACAATGTCCAAAAGAAGACAAAAGGTAAAGGGGAACGAAAAAGGAAGGTATGGTAAAGTGGAATCGTCATCATGGGTAGTGGAGTCAGAATCAGAGTTGCGGAGTTGAAAAATGTAACACCAAGACTGTGAACACGTTCCATTTCTGGCGAAGGACTTCTCCAGTCAGCAAAATTCCATCATCCATCGCCTTTGAAACCCAGAGGTGCATCATCTCGGAAACATCAGGGTGTTCAGTCTGTCGAACTCGTTTGGCTGTCCGGTCATGTTTTCAGTTTGTCTGTTCCCAGAGCTCATGCCATTTGGCTTCCTCTTTGACCCAGGATGAAACCAATGGCTGTTTTATCTGAAGATTTGGGTAGAGGGGTCCGAAATGTCGAGCTGTGGTGGATTGGTTTTTACCATTCTTGTGGTACCAATTAAGGATTTCTATTTGCTGGGCTAAGGTTGCGTTTTCTTTCTTTGTGAAAACAGGAGCTGCTGGCAGCTGAGTTGATTTCTTAGTGGGCGCTTTAGATTCCTTCTCATGCTCCGAACCTTCACAAAAAAATGTCAGTCATGTTCCTTTCTATGGCAAGCAAAAATTCATACGTTTCCATTTGTTTCCCACCACCTTTGCCAAATCACCTGCCCACTCCCTCAGCTTCTTCACAATTGCCTTGCCATTTTCATCCAACCATTCAACTCCCCTCTCACAGTCCGAGGCTGACTCCAAGGCTTCCAGAACACGTTGCTCATCAATGGTGTTGGCTTCGTGGTCTAACCATTGCTCATCAGATGATGAAATCATTTCATTCTGAGATAGCTTTGCAGTTAGTTTGTCCTTCTGCTCCTTGATCTTTCTTGAAAAGTTGGTAAGACCTTTCTTAAGAATATCAAGTGGCTTTCGAAACATAGGAGGTGATAGTTTCAGGTTACAAACAAACACCAAATTTCAGGTTACAAACAAACACCAAATTTCATTTTTGCTAACGTGGCAAACCACTAAGCCTATATATAGCAGCAAAACCTATGGGTTTTGCCTGCAGAAGGGTATGGGTTATGGGTTATAGCGGACCTATGGGTTATAGTATGCAAATCCCTGCGAACCAAGTTGGTGGACAGGTAGCACTATGGGATATAAGGGGTTATGGGTTTTGAGAGGCATGGGTTAAGAGGGTTTCGACTGTAAATCCACAGCCCAAATCTGAAACCATGACCTAGATATGACCCTTTCTGGGTTTTAAAAACACAGCTGGACTTAGGTTAATGCAACAGCCTAAACCGCAGGCCGATTATTGTTACCCTAGTTATACCTACCTACAATAATGTATGATGACAGCAAGCACCATCCTCCTCATGTTGATGGTGCATTCCTACTCCTTGGGCTGATGAAGACATGCCGGTGACAGATACTAGAGCCAATGATGGATGAGACAATGAGAGAGAGAGGGAATGAGTCAGATGGGGGCTATTTATATGGCCTCTGGAGGGCTAGTGGAGAAGCTGTAAATAAGAGCGGTCATAACAGGCAAAGTGCGTGATGGCACCTGTACCTGTTTGAGGTCTAAGGGAGGATGTGGCTCAGGTGGGGAGGGACATCGACAACAAGCATGCATGCAGAAAAATTGCTGGGAGATAGCCTGGCCAAATTGGGACCTACCCTGGCCAAAAACGGACGTCTGGGCTCAAAAATCTGGTTTGGAACAGATTTTTAGTCTGGATGGGGGGGTCGACCCCCCTCTTCAGACTAAAGTTTGAAAACATTGACCAATCACTCATGGACCCTTGATGCACCAGCACTTCGGCTTGGCAACTCGGCATCTTACATTATGGCTCAGTTTTATGTCTAGGACCCGTCCTAAAAGCTATGGATTTACTTCCAGTTGAGTGATATGAACCAGGGGCTGATCGGTTCTCGACTCAGCACTGGATCAGGCTTCAGGATTTGGCCTTGGAATTCACTGTAGTGTTAAATCTGAGTTTTTGAGCCCCTGCTGCCTTAACTGAGTCTTCCTAGCTCTTATAAGCAGATATAAACATCTGTTTATCATTAGTTCTCTAGGGCTCTCTAAAAGCCTATGTCATAAATCTAATATGAAGCATGTCCTGTTGTTACTTGGCAAAATTCTCTAAGTCTTTCCTTTGGCATTGTTTGTTGCTTACTGCAGCAAAATTCCATATCTTTACTTTGGTCTTGTTTGTCTACAGTTCAACTTCTCTCCACCACCTCGACATCAATACTGCTTCATCATCCCCCACCCACCTCTCCTCTCAGCACAACAACAATGGTGACAACAACAACAACAATGGCAGTGATAACCACAACCACAGACATCACAACAACAGTGACGCAGACGACCAGAATGGCAACGATAACAGCAGTGGCAAGGCGGCAGTGGTGGTAGCTGTAAGTAGTGGTGGCAGCAGCAGCAGCACAACGGCGGTAGCAAAATGTACTGTATAAATGGCCGCAGAATAATAAATAATATGTACCCCATTTATCCGTAATATGAAAAATAAATAAATAAAAATGTAATATAAATTGAAACTAAAGGGCAAGTGAGCCACCAGCAGTCAACCAGTACTGAACCAGGGGTGGAGGCTCAGTACTGATTTATCATAATGTCCATAGTATTAGATCAGTACTCCCATGTGACTAAGTCATGGAACTGAACTAAATCCTGGTTTCAGCACTGAGCTTGTTTAGGCGTGTGGTTATCGCAGGTGGCATTGATCATACTAACCCGGTTCCACTACCAAGCCATATATAGCAATTCCATAGATGTCATAGCAGCCATAGCTAGTGAATAGTGTGGGTTTACCCACCATTACATGTTCTTTTTTCATGGGTTTTCATGGGTTTCTTGTTCTTGAAGCAAATATTGCAGATGCAGAGTTGAAATCTGAGAAGGATTTGTTAAGCTTGATCAGGGCTTCAACACATATCAGCAACACATTTCAAACAAAAAGCTGAATGGCTTGTTATGACTGATTTTCCAGAGGGATAGAAGCATGGGTTTTCATGGGTCCCGATGGCGACGCGTGCAATCCTGATGGAACATTGAAAAATGCGGACGACATGGAGTGGCTGCATTCACCAACAGCTGCTGGAGCTGCTGGGACAAGGACAACACGGAAACGGCACCTAGATGAGGTTGATGGTAGTGATTCCGACGTCATTATTACTAACAATAAATCTTCACGGGTAAGTTTGAATATCTCACAAATGAGTAGCTACTCACCGAAGCTACCACAGTTTGCTGCAACAAAGAGAGTACCATTGTCCGACATTGAAGGATCCCCAGTCGTTCGGAACTGAAAGAGTGTTGCCAGCAGTGAAGTGCGAACTTCGCATGATGAAGGAGATATCCACAGTGAGAAAGAAAACAAAGATAGTGAGAGTAGCAGCGAGGATGAGGGAACTCAAAAGTACTGGGAAGTGGTGAACAATGCGAAGGATGGCAAGGTCGTCAAGGTCAGACGTTGACGGCGTGTGATGTTACATACAGTGCTGAACCTTGTTGGTCAGTGAAAACATAAAACTCATCAAACACGCGACTTACGGCTATGCTTCAATAAGGACACCCATATCATCAACGGCGAGAACCGGGCTGGGGAGTACTGTGTCTTCTGCCTGTGAGTTCAGCCAGTTGTCCCTCCAAAGTCGCCTGACTCCTTTCTTAGTGACGACAAGGTGCCCAAGGCCCAAGCCTTCTTCACAGGCAATGTTTCGGCCCGTCGCACTCATCTCACAAGGTAAGTAAGACTCTTTTCAGCAATGAATGAAAGCTATGGTACTGACATACCACCAATTTCCAGGTCTCATTACAAACAATATCTCCAACTCTGTGAGTCGAAAGGCATGCAAGCTAAGGCACGCCCTCCAAAGGGTTGGAAACCGAAGAACGGTGATCAGTACATGCCACACAATGTGTCGTTCAGTACTGACCTTCGAGCTTACCTTAGGACACAAACTACGGTCGACAAATTCACTGTGAAAATGAAAAAGCCCATTCCTGCCACAAAAGCCGGTTTGAAGGAATTTCTATTGGAGATGATAGTCAATGCAGATCTGGTCAGTATTTGTCATAAAATATTGAAAGTCTCTGATTTTTTTATGACAGCCCTTCTGGTTTGTCGAACGTGCATCACTTCGACGCATGGTTCTGTACCTTAATCCCAGTCTCAACGCTAGAGACATACCCAAGAAGTCCATCATGTCAAATGCAGTTATGGAAAAGGTGGAAAAATTAGATGGCATCGACAAGGAACTGATTACGGTAAGTCCGATCTAATAATTATTTCTATTATGATGATGTCTCATGTGTGTGAATTAGGCTATTTCATCTCGTATCTCAGGCATTTGGGATGGCTGGACAACGAAACGCCGGTGGCCGTTCTCTTCATTCAGCATCCAATACATTGGTTCACCACCACATGACCCCACTTCCTGGTCCCTCAAGAGCCATCTCATTGCGTTTGATTGGACTGTTGGGTGGCACAATGGCAATGTTATTGGCCAAGAACTTGTCAACGTCATCAAGAAATTTGGATTCGAGGACAGAGTATGTCATGGCAAATGATTGGTTAATCTGAGTCTGACGATGTTTAACTATAGTTGGGGTGGTTGATAAGTGATAACATCAATGTTAACGATGTTGCGGTTTGCTTTGTTTGCCATGCACTAGATCCGTTGGGCCTTCGTCTTGAGGCTAAAGAAGTGAGGGGCCGGTACATTTTTATTTGCAGGGGATGTCGTGATCCTTACTTAGTATTTTACATACATATAGGTGTATCGAACACACAATCCACATCATGGCTTCACATTTTATCAAGAAGCTGAATGTTCGAGGTGTCCATGCCACACAACACAAGCTGAGCAGCAGATCCCGGACCCGCCGGGTTGAGGACAACAAGAATAGTGAGAACGATGGATCAGGAGACACAGACAATGAGTATGACGACGATTTAGATGTGGAGACGTGTATGGATATCGAGGCAACAGCTGATGAGGCAGTGGCGATCCTGGCCACATCTGTTACTGATTTTGATGCAGGTGATGTGATCGGCAAGCTCATGGCGTTCATCGGCCAGATTTGATCGTGCAGCGAGGGTACATGGGATTATCTTCATGACCTTTGTGTCTCAAATAGCTGCGCAATGTGGGAAATCAAGCTTTGGGTCCGATCGCGTTGGGGATCGCTTAGCGATTGTTTTTGTGTGGTTCTGGGAATCCAACCTGTGCGTGTACTTACCTTTGTTTATTTATGATCCTTAACTGATCTACATCTAAAGGCTATTGATTGCTTCTGTATCCTCGCTGACGACAACAAGAAGATACCGCCACTCACTAAAGGCAAGAAATGGAGCGACTACAAGCTGAGCGGGGGAGAATGGCAGATTATTCAGCTGGCATATAACTGCCTGAACGCATGTAGCAATCTATGTCCTCACATATTGACATTGATTGTGGAATTTTACAGATTCTGGCCTCTGTTCATGGCGAGCTCTCTGCTGAGAAGACTCCAACTTGTCATCAAGTGTACCCACTGCTTGAAAAAATCCAGACCGAGTGGGAGGAGCTCTACGATAACCCAAAGTATGCTCCTGTGCACGACGCCATCTGCACTGGGCTTGACATCATGAGGAAGTGGTATCGGAAAACAGACGACACATCGATCTACTTCATCAGCCATGGTAGGTTTTTCCGCTTGCATTAAATGTTCTGGCTGGACTACAAGACCTGTTTAGTCCTAGATCCAACTCGAAAGTGTACATATTTAGACGCTGCATGGGATGAAGATTATGTTGCGGCTGCTAAGGATCGCATGCAAAACATTGTAAGTTCTAAGATGCAAGTCTCTAATGCTTACTCATGTGGTTTTAGTATTTGGACTATCATACGAAGTATACCATAGCTTCTACAGAGAGTGGTGGGGCAGCAGCTTTGAGCAGCGGCAAGCCCAAGGATCAGCATATGATTTGTCTCCCAGTCTACTAATACTAACACTAAGCAAATTTTACAGTGAAGAGCAGTGCTGATGATTGGATGGACTGGTTGATTAGTCACAAATCTAAGAACAATGCACCCTCACGGACCGGATCTGCAATTGCTAGGGATCCATTTGAAGAGTTCGATCGATATTTCTCCACCCCACCTATTTCTCGTGAAGCGTGCCCAGATATTGTTGCATGGTGGGGGGTAAGTAGATCACTCACTGTGTCCTGCCAAATATTGATTGCCTTTCAGTGTTATGGCCAAGAATACTCAATCCTCCGAAAGATGGCACGCGATTATTTAGCTATTCCGGGGTCTACATGCCTTGCCAAAAGGTCTTTTTCATTGTCTGGTCGCACTGATGAGGCACACAGGCACCAAATGGATGCTGACAGGTTTGGTGCGATACAGAGACTGCGAGGAGCATATCGGGATGGTCGTTTGGAGGCATACAAGGAGGCCTGGTTTGAAATTGACCCAGATTTTGAAGATTTTTAATAGGACTTTACATAATTTGTTTTAAATAGTGATAACTGTGATTTTGTTAACCCGAACCAGGTGCACCTGGGTGCGAACCTGAACCCGAACCTGCTAAACCTGAACCTAAGGGTTCAGGTTCAGGTGCAGTGTGGTCCTGAACCTAACCTCAGGTGCAGGTGCAGGTTCACCCTAAAGGGGGCCGAACTCAAACCGAACCGAACCTTGAACAGTCTACATGCAAAGAGCTGCGCATATGGCTCAATGCCTGCACAAGGTGTGCCAGCACCCCAGCACCCAAATCACACCTTGCACACAGGTTGGCCATGTCAATTGACATGCGCAACAATGTTGCGAGGTCAGAATGGTGCAGGTTAATTGTGACTGCTATGTGTGGTTGGGATTGCGCAGTGGGAAACAGGCCATTTGCAACCAGCAGCAAGTAGTGAGTGATAATCTAATAGTTCCATAAGTTGGCAGTTTCGTTTTAGAACTGCAAATGACATACGGTCAAAATATAGGCATATCATTTGGTGTGTTTTTATCTTACAATGTGACTGTTTGCAAGCTCCATTGAGGGTGCTGGGAGGGGGAAGAACACGAGCATGGGACTGATGGAGATATGAAAGGAGAGGGCAGACAAGGGTGGGTAGTAACAATTCCCAAGTGTTATATAAATGATATGCTGCAGTGTCTGGGACAATTCACTGCTGAATTGTAGTGTCAGGAGAGAGGTCAGGATCAGGAGTGTGAGACTCAGTTGCAGGTTCATCAACAATCATGTTGACATCGGCGTCAGAGTCAACATAGTTGGATTGTTCAGGTTCCATGTCTTCATCATGCTGAGTGGCTTGCTGAAGGGATAAGAGCTTTGCAAGGAGTGCCTGGTGTTTGGCGGCCTGGTTGGGAATTTTAATACAAGTTGTGGTTTTGTTCTTGTCATGAGGCTTTTGGGGACTTGAGAAGTGCTTGCCTAGTCCAGGGGCAGTCAGTTGTTTGGAACAGGCTGAGGGCATGCCGCTGAGGGTGGATGGGACGATGACTATCAGAGACAAGCAGTGACTAGCTACCAAAGACAAGTTGTGACCCACCTCAAATGATCCTCGAAGGACCCCCCAAATGAGCAGTGAAGAGGATCTGTGTTATTTTTAGATATAAATAAAACCATTTTGGGAATTTATTTTACAGAGGTACTCTGGGATGTTGACCTCTTAGGTATGTTTCCCACAACAAAAGAACCCCACCTTCCAGGGTCAAAGAAGCATGGAAGAGACCTGCCTAAGGTGGGGCAGGAGGAGAAGGACCAGGGGATGGTAGATGACCCTGGAAGGACTGTGAGCAGGGTTAAGGCTGCTGGGGATGTACCTTGTGTGGACTGTGCAGAGTGAGGAGGTGCAGAGGGTGTGAACATGTCTAGTATATAATGTACCCATTAGATGGTGGGTACGGTGGTAGATGGCAGGTACCCGGTACACCATGGGCTCCTGCCATACCTCGCACGGGCCAGATGCACGTCAATTGACATCATTGTCACCCTCGCAAGGTAAACGGAGGGGTGGGCTTTGCATTTGGGGGTAACCTCGTTTGCAAGGTGGGGTCTCTGGCGGGCTTCGCGCTCAGGGTTAACCTCATTCGCAAGGGGTGGGGGCACCGTGTGAGCCCTACGCATCAGTCGATGCATCTGTGCATGTTTGTGAGGTCCCTGTGTATTCTTCTGGGCTGGAGACCTCATGAACATGCATTGACGTGCATCTGCGAGGCATCGTTGTTGTGAGGTGCAGTTGGGAGCTGTGGTTGTTGGGTGATTGTTGGGAGGGTTAGCAAATGTCTTAGAGGCTGGGTTGGGGGCACATACCTGGGCCATTCGGTGGGTGCACGACCCTCCCAGCCTTGTTCCATCGTTTTCCTTGCTGAGTGCAGGTCCAAGTTGTTGTTATTGTTTGTTGTTGTTGTCATTTGTTGTTGTTATACATTTTTGAGTTGGTTTGTATATGAAATATATAGGAATTAAATTAAATTAAATTAGTAATAGTAAATAAAAGAAAACTAATTACTTACTGGGTCTTGAGAGTAGGCCAACCCACATAACCACAGCCACCTGCATAACCGCAGTCACCCGCATACCATGGGTGAAGGGTGTGGTTTGGGCACAGCTGGTAAACCCCTACCCATGTATGGCCTTAGATATAGAACACAAACATCAAGGGAACATACCAAAAACATCTTATGGATGTTGTGTGAGGGCTCAAAGAATCTCAGATCTGCTCTGAGATTGATGTTCCAAATAAAGATTTAGTGGGGAACATCCCTGGGGAGCTGGTCTACTAGGCCACTTTCCCGTTACATAAAAACCCCACCTAACAGAGCTTGGGTTCTACGAAGTGGTGCCAAGGGTGTCCTTTTCCTCCCCTCTTCCCTCATATTCATACATGGCTGGACTCATGTGCCAAAATCAGCCTCTCGGGTCACATGGCCGGTTTGGAATGGCGCAAGCGCGGTGTACATTTCTCAGTGCTCATTTGTATCTAGCCTCAATATGGAATCCCATTTACGGGGTCGAACAAGGCGGTTCTGTATAAGGAAAACACGCCGGCGACGCCGCCGATTGCCAAGAGATTGCCGAGCGGGCGACGAATAAATGGAATAATAACGGAGCAGTCCTTTTCCCGATTCACGGCCAGGAGGAGTTTTGCACCTATATCCTGTAAAAAAATTTCCAGTCGCATGCAAGTACAGTTTTGCGGTTATTATAAGGAGCATACTGTACTTGATGTCTTTGTGCGAATGTCATTTTCCCTTCTCCGTTCCTCCCGATCTCTGACAATATGTTCGAGAAGATCTCCTCGGTTACGTGCTTTTTCCAGGTCACAAATAACCGTCTGATCTCAAGCTCTCAAGATCTCCAGGGTCAATTTGCTACGAACATCGACTGTGCCAACGGTATAAAAGATGATCTCCTTCGACATTTGATTATTTTTCCCATCCAAGTCCTTGTCCACGTAGTAAATCATACACGGCATGGTTGACTGGAATTCCCCCACTGTGATCGCACAGGATGGTTGTGAGTAAACTCTGTGTCGACAATGTCTGCATCGTTCACTTTCTTTGATTGCTTCCTACTATCCTAGTGATTTTTTTGAAGTTCATGCACGTGCTGCTTGGGCTGTACTGGTTAGCTATTATGCTCTCATGTCCCGTCGATTATTCAAGCTTTAAACCCATAGCTGGGAGTGGTTTGTTTCACTGGACTTTGATTTGGGGTATCTCACGGGCAAGAAGCTGTTTCGTTGGCCATTGGTGAGTAGAAGTAGATCATATATTCACTGAACAACGAGATGAGGCCCCAATCCCGCAGATCCTCTACTTTGCGAATCGGTACTCACTCCTGTTTTCTCTGATTGGAATGTGAGTATCCGTACCTCGAGATCGATGGCTCCGGCTCCGGCTCAGTTGATTGTCTTCTCCAAGCACGGTGGCTCTCAACGTCACGTCGTATGTGATAATTAGTTTGGCTATTGGTCGCTCGCAACTCATCTACTGCAGGGAAATCAATTGCCAAGCACTCTACACCTTCAATGTAGTAAGTCGTCCCTGCTCTTGGTGACCTGTCCGCATGTTGACAATGTATCAAGTGTATGGGTAACTTTGCCATCGGACTTGCCAGCGTCAATCTTGCTGTCCGAACGTCAGTGTTTCTCAAGCATGCTTTCCTCGAACATTATTCATTCATATATATCTGACAGCATTGCCTTGTGGTTGAGGAAATGGTATATCATTGTGCCCATTGTTGCAATCATCATCGGTCACTGGTCGCTTCTGTTCCATGGTTAGTTGACTAACTCTCTACTCCCTTACTATGGGTCATCTCTGACCCTTTATACTCCCCAGGAATTGTTCTAACGGCGGCGTGGGATCCGAAGGCCGGATGTGTCATTACTTCGACAAACAACACAATCATTTCCGCCACATTCATTTATTCCATGTGTTTCGACTTCGTCGTGCTTTGTCTGACTGGGTACAAGTTGTCCTCGTCATCCAGCAAGCAATCGCGCATCGTCAACCTTATATTCTCGGATGGCTTGGTGTATTTCATCGTTTCGCGAGTAGCCTTCCACACACACACTAGAATCATGATTGATTGATGTCTTTGTAGATTCCTAGCCAATATGGTTGCAGTGGTGCGTTTGGTCTGAATTTAATGCATCCATGATTATTCACGAAGAGGTTGTTGTTTTGTTCATCGATTATAGATTTTTATGTTACTTGGCTTGAACCCTGTCATGTCTGTCATTGCGAACGTCCCTGCCTGCATCATCAGTACGGTAAACCCATTCCAGATCTTTTTCTTTTTCAAGTTGACACGTTCTATGTGGCTGCACAGACGATGGCATGCCGCGCCGTTCGTCGACTGGCCAACTTTACGACTGTGGGTGCCGAAATTTACTCGTGCGTTTACCCCATGACTTCGTCTCTGTATTATCCAAGGTTGGTTTTAATCTCCCACCTCTTTGCTCCCCCTTTATTGTTCTGTGCAGCTCCCGCTCGCAGGAATCGACGCTCGCTCTCCGCTCCAAAGGTGCAAAGGGGGGGCCCCCAGCGCCAGCCTTATCTATCGACACCAAGTCTGAAGGCATTCATGTCCATGTATGCTATCTGTTTCTTGTATTCCCAATTTTTTTCTTGAATATTGTTACTCCGAGTAGATGGCGACATATAAAAAGTATGAAAGCTCCACCGGGACCATTGATATCGGCAACAACACTGTAACCACTTTTGACGCTGAGCAAGCTGAGCGTCAACTAGTCCTCGACGACGAGTACAAGCGCGAAGCGCCCTAGACACCCTGATCCCACAAAAGGAAAGAGAAAAAGAAATCCCTTCGATGTGATGCATTTCGTATAGAGCTTTCCATGCTGGATTTTACTTCGGAAGGCCATTTCTTTCGTTGCCTTTCTCTCTAGCTTTGTTTCACAATGTAGATTTTTACCAATGCAAGTGTTCATCATTCTTGGGCGCAAGTAAAGGTACAACTCTTTCGTTATATATCTGCCACGGAAGAAACCTCATGTCGGGCTCATCGAACGAACGTGTATAATATATCGTAGGAAATTTGGTTCCAAGGCGCTATCCGATCATGTAGCAAGAGTGTCAGGATTAGCTTGGCAGATAATCTACAAACACAGTACCTCCCGTAGTGTCCCCTCACTAATTGCAACACGTCAAAACTCGAGTGAGACTAGCGTTTCGTTATACTCTAATGAACATCCTCGCGTGCGCAAACTGTGGTAAAATCGAGGGAGGTGCTGATGACGTACAGCCCAACTCCAGTCGCCCTCAAGAACGATGCGACGAAGAGCAGGGAATGCCTTTCCAGTGAAGGCGGCAAAATGAAACCGCAGCAACCTCCATAACATCGCTTCTGACTCGTCCATAACGAAACAGGTGCGCAATGTGATGCTAGTCAGCGAAGTGTGTAGTTCCGCGTCTTCGGGCGGTAGCACGGTACATTCCAGTTCATATTTGAATTCGGAGAGTCTCGGGCAATGCTGGAGGATCGCACGGACGTCATCAGCGGTGGTCGTTTTGGTGTCCTGGATGAGCTCCAACACCTGGAGTTGTTGCCCGAACAGGGAGAGGAGTGATGGATATACATTGCTGGGATCGAAGAAAGTGAATGCCCTGGGGAGAGCGATCATATGCCTCAAATTCCGCAAGTCTGTCTCTCCAACCGCGAAAGGCATGGTGTCAGTGTACGAGGACCAAAACTCTAATGTGGTCAATGATGGGAAAAATGGGGAACTTGAATGAGGGCGATGGGGTATTCGGATGGGTGGGTTTTTGTAGTGGTAGATGGAGAGGGTGGAGAGATTGGGAGCGTGACGAACGATCTCTGACAATCTCATGCCTTCGATATCCCAGTCCCCGCTGCAAGACCAATACAGGCATCGAAGAGATGCGAAAACCCCAGCGGATAAATGATGGCCGCTGTCCAAGGGCGCGGTGGAAACCAGTCCACGCCAAAAGTGATCGTCATCGTAACCGAAACACGGTGACTTGAGAAGAGTTTCGATGTGAGGACAGTAATTGAGGATATCGATGAATGACACGTTCGATTTCTCTCCTTCCCTGTTCACGCGTACGACAGGTAGATGTAGATGACGAATCCAACGCCCGTACCCTGTTTGTGCGTCCTGCCCCGAAGAGTTGGCCAAAACACGTTGAAGTCGAGTGCTATGTGACTGCCTGATCCACACGCGCTCGTATAGAAACTGGAGCGCTAATGCCCGCCAGAGCTTGCAGACGAGAACCAGGGAACATTTGACCTTGAAGTTGAAATGCAAGGTGTTGAGCAATTGATGTGATGTGTAGCCGGCCCACTTGGCTTCTGGGAATCCCGGCGAGGCGGTAGCATAACGAAATATCTGAAGCCATAGCTCGGGTGGTAGCAGAGGAGAAAATGTTGAATGTCGCATTAAGGATGGTGACGTGGTCAAGCCATGGATAGTCGTAAATAGCCGTCTGGCTGTTCGTTAACTTGCCCATCCTCCAGCCTGAGCATGGCTTTTAGCTAGGTGTCTGATTTTTAGTTGCAACCAAGGGAGAATTTCAGCAATTGCTTCGTTGGTGAAACGTTGTATCCGGGTCCAAACATTGCTTCATTTCGAGTCGAGTGCCAGCGATGTACTCGTACCCAAATCACATTCCGCAACCTCCCCACAGCGCGGGCCAGCCATACCAAGGTATATTTACTTCATACATGGCCATTAACGCTGATACAAAATCCTCCAAACACAAGGTCTTCGTTCCCACATCGAACCGAGCCAGGTGCCGTCACCCACGGTCGCGATCGAAGCAGACCAGAAGGAATGGACGGCCCAACCATTCATGACACTCCCGGGGAAACATGTTCCACTTTCCACAAGCAATTTCGTTGCCATTGATCAAGGTTTCTAATCACATCAATGACCCTGCTCATCTTTTCACTCCTTTCTGTATTTGCAGGGAATTCGTCACCAAAATTTGTTCGTGTCTCGACTTGGAATGTCCCCAGCACCTCCAGCCTCGCTTCTGAATGCGAGATCCCTATAGTTGCTGTCTTCCAACCATTTGTAGACCAGGACCCAAACGAGGAGCAAGTACCACTCGTTCATACTGAAGAACTAGGGCCTGCCCGCTGTGCGCAATGCAGAGGATATGTCAATCCGTGGTGCACATGGGTCTCTGGTGGTATGAGATGGAAATGCAACCTATGTACTCACGAAACAGACGGTCTGTTCCTTCCCCGCTGAGATCCAAGTTACTGACAAGTATACTTTCTAGTTTCTCCACAATACTTTTGTAATCTAGACCCCAACCTAATGCGACTAGATCACTTGCAGCGGCCAGAACTGATGAAAGGAACGATCGACTTTGCGGTCTCTGAAGAATATTGGGCATCGCATCCGCCCTCTAGGCTGAACATGTTGTATCATTCAGTGGAACCACCACCCGCTCGATCTCGGATACCGCAACCCATGAATTACGTGTTTGCTTTTGACGTCTCAATTGAAGCTGTCCAGTCTGGATTTCTCAAGTCAGCGTGTGCTTCACTACGCACGATTTTATTTGGTGGCACTGGTGATGATGGTTTGCCCCTCGAACCTTGTTTCCCAGCAAGTTCCCGGATGTGTATTTTGTCCTTTGACCGAACACTGCACTTTTATAATTTTTCTGTATGTTTCTTCTCCCAATGCTTTGCTTTTAAAGTGAAATCAATCTGACATTCTCTATTCAAAGCCACATTTAGAACAAGCACCAATGATGGTTCTTCCTGACATTGACGAAGTATTTCTCCCATTACGAAATGGGCTCTTTGCCAGCCCGATGGAGTCCCGGTGCGTTTCGCAGCCATCATAAAATGAGGAAATTCGAACCATTCTTTCAGGAATTCAATGGAGAGTTTCCTCGAACATCTTCCACGCCGTCACGAGGATACTGTTGTGAGGGAATCTGCGCTTGGCGCCGCGTTAAGCGCTTCCCTAGCTGCATTGGTGGGTTCTTTTAACAAAACTCTCTGTTTCGTTTGGTTGAGTAACTTCGGAGGCCGGTCATGGCGGTCAAGTAGTCGTTTTCCAATGTACGATTCCGACGAAAGGTCCGGGCGCCCTAGAATCACATGTTGACGAAACCAAGATTGCTGGGACCGACAAAGAGAAGACGTTGTTTTCTCCCCGTAAAAAATTCTGGAAAGATTTAGCCGAGGAATGTGCCGAAGAGGGCATTGGGGTTAGCATGTTCTTGGGGATGAGCAAATTCATCGACATCGGTTCTATTGGTGCGCTCATATCTGATTGCTGGATGGGAAATACGCTGAGTTGAGTTAGGTGTTGTAGCGTCGATAACGGGTGGCGACCTATACTTTCATCCCCGATTTGATTCTGCTCGCGACGACATAGTTCTTAACTCTCAAATGCAACGGCTGTTTAAACGTACAACAGGATACAACTGCATGATGCGGGTTCGATGCTCCAATGGTAGCTCTCCCAACTACCTATTGCGTTCCGCCTCATGTTTCGTCTCTCGACTAGGTCTCCGGATATCCACACATTACGGCAACTTTTATCAGCGATCACCTACTGATCTAGAATTCGGCACGTTGGACGCCGACAAAGCTATTTCCATCGCCTTAGAGCATTCTCACTCGCTTGTTGACCGGGAGCACGCTTATCTTCAAGCCGCCGTCTTGTATACAACCATATCTGGAGAGCGCAGAGTACGGACCTTGAATCTTGCTCTCCAGGTAGGCTCCTTACCCGGTACCGTCTTCCGATTTGCGGACATGGACACTGTTGTTTGTCATCTGGCCCGAGGGGGTAAGTCTAATGTGTGTCATTGGAATGAGGCGCTGAGCAGTGGAGTAGCCATCTCGAGCAGAGCCTCACGAACATTGTTGCAAATTCGGGAGACTTTAACGGAGAGATGCTCAGAGATACTCGTTGGCTATAGGCGTAACTGCGCAGCAGCCACCCGAGCATCTCAGGTTAGTTTCCATTCAATCCAGCACGTCTTCCTATTTCAAACGTGTATTGTGTCAGTTGGTTCTTCCAGAAGCATTCAGAGCGCTGCCGCTATACACGCTAGCCATGATAAAGAGTAAACCACTCAAAGGTGAGACCCAACAACTCCAAGTCTCTTGCTCCGGGATTAATGGTTATATCAGGCCGGAATGTGTCTGCAGATGTCCGGAATTACTATGCTCACCGGATGCTGTCCATGAGTGTCCGAAGCATCCTCCAGCATCTCTACCCACGGCTACTCGCCCTTCACGATCTCGAGGACGATGTTGCCTTACCAAACCCTGTGACTGGTCAAATGGCGTGGCCGTCAATCATGCGTAATACCCATGTATTCATGGAAGGGAACGGAATATATCTCATCGGTAATCAATCTCGTCCTTTTCTACTGCATTGTAATATGTCGTTCTTCACAGACAACGAGGAAGTGATCATTATGTGGATCGGTTCCAGTGCTTCTCCACAACTCTTGAGCGACCTCTTCGGTGTCGAAGATGTCATGAATATAGACCCACATCTCGTGAGTTTGTTGACCTTGTCCGGCGGAACAAATCTGATTCAATGAGTACATTTCAGAACCAGCTGCCTCGTTTACCCACGCGATTTTCGACTCAGGTGCGCAATATTCTACTTAATCGGGTGACCCAGAGGGGCCTTTCCCTAAAACTATTGATCGCGCGACAAAATCTCGACGCCGCTGAAGTGGAATTCAGCGACATGTTGGTGGAAGACCAAAACAATGCAACGACATCATATGTTGACTGTAAGATCTCAATTTGCGCAATCTTCACTGGTCCTGATCTCATCACTAGACTTGACCGTTATCCATAAACAAATCAACAATGCTGTGGGTCCTTCCTTTTCATTCCCGAACCATCTCATTGGGATTAATTAGCTCTCAATGGCCACTTCAGCGTGGTAGTTATGCTTGACGAAGAGAACACGATCTACGGACGGTTAGTTAGAGAAATGTGGTCACGATTCATGTTGAGAATGAACGAATGTGATTTTCATATGCATACACGAACAAAAATGGGAACATGTGTGGAAACAAGAACATAAAGGAATGTAGGTTCATGAATCAAAATTACATGATGATATCTTGTATATGATCAGAATACGCTGAAAAACCCAAGCAAACGGGAGATCGAATATGAAATAGGATTATTGATCAGGGATCGGTACGGTTTTAGTAGATCGTCGAGAACCAAATCGAAGTTTGCCGTCTTCTCCTCGTCCCCATGAGAAAATCGCATTTCCGCCGTCATGTGAATTGGAACTTCCAGTACGTGAGCGAAAAGACCAAGCGGGGGAAACTGGCCGAGCAGGGGTACTGGCTGCCAGGTGATGGTGGTCACTGTTGTGAGTGTAGTCAACCGGGTGATGACGGTGGTGGTGGTGGTGATGGTGGTGTTCCTTCCCTGCATGACCCACTGTATGGCGCCCATCACAACAAGCACGGACATTTTCCAACCCTTCAAATGCTTCATCCGATCTAGAGTCACCGTGAAGCTCAAAGTCTAAATCATCCTCGCCTTGATTAGTAATGTGCTCAAAGGATTTGGACGGGCTGTACGGGCTCTCGGGGGCCGTCCAACGTAGATACTCGGCAGCCGGAGTGCCGGAACGCTTGCCAATGGATCCAACGACAGAGAGCTGCGAACGGTTTCGACCGCGAGGAGTTGTATTCCACGAGTCTCCGTTTCGAGTGCTGGCTACGCTCCGCTGACTTTGAGGGCTAGCTTGCAATGCAGGTCGGGCATCGTCCGAAAAAGCTCCTTGTGCCGATGACGGGCTCTCGGGGACTACTGTCGCGTTTCCCGGTGAAGTAACAGGTAATCCATTAGGTCGTGATAAGAGATATTTTAGTGCCTGCAAAGGTGATACACAGTTTGTTAGTTAGGAAAGAACAAGGCAGAGACATATCAGCAACAAACATTATGCCAGATGTCATGCCTTTCTTTTGTTGGGGCAGTGAACTTCATCTCTCGTTGTGGCGTAGAGATCACGAGGCTGTATTGGTACAGGCCGGGAGGCATGGGATTGGGGTCGAGAACCGACCGGACCCCATCAATATAGGCTGCATAAACACTGCTGCTCAATAAAATTTTCAAAGAAAAAGAAACAGAATTCATACCGCTTTTCGCACTAGACTCGGAAACGTTGGATGAGCCAGGATCAGCAGAACTCCAGTAGAGGGTCTTGGTGTAAGGATGAACCCAAAAGAATCGCTTGTGCCTCCTCTCGCCGTGCCCTTTACCGATAGGGCGACGAGTATACTTGTACAAAAACTCACCAATCATCGTCTGCGTGATAGCATGGATGATGGTCGGATCTGTTGAGGCGCCACTGCGGGCAGATGTATCTGCCGGTTTGTTTGGCGTAACTGGCATGGCTGGCGATTCAGATGGTGCCTCAGGCCGGCTCTGGTTGGCGTAGAGGTGACGCTCGGATGATACGGAAGAGCGTGGAGAGCGATCCGACGTGAGAGAGGTGGTTGAAAGTTCCTTTCTGCCTCTGTCGCCGATGTGGAAAACAGGAATAGTGCTTTGAGAAGGTATGGAGCTCTGCGCGTAGGTGGCAGCATTTGCAGCTGATCTGAAACTGCTAGTGGATGGGAGTTGGCGTAAGCCCTGTTGTGAAGGAGGCATGCTGGAGCCGTGCTGTCGTCCGTAAGTTGCTTTTCCTGACACAGATAAGACCGAACCGAATGTCGGTGTTGTGGCACGCTGGATGAGATCGGCCGGTGGAGGAGAGGACGGTCGAGGTGGTGGTTTACTACTCAACGTGACCTTCCTCTCAGGAATGAAATTAGGCGGTGGCATGCTGGTAGGGGGTGGAGGTAAGCGTGGTGGAGGCGGCAGTACCATCATAGGAGGCTTGGTTTTGTCCACTGGTGCAATAGTCTTATTAGCAGGCACTGCAGGGACAGTGCCCGAGGGTACACGTGAGCGACTAGGACCCTCATCTGTCACGGACGAAATAGCGGACTCGATGGATTGTCGCCTATCCGCTTGAGAAAGGCGTCCGCTGACACCGAAAGTTGCAGCAGAATCTCGAAATACCGACGATGGCGCAGTAACAGCAATGGGCATGGGAGGAGTAGTTCCATTTACTGAAGATGGGGGCGGGATAAACTGGAACTGCTGAGCGCCCGAACCGACCCGATACATGCTGAATCCTGGCACAGAGCTCGGGGTTGAAGATGGCGCTGCAGGTGCTGGAGGAGTCCATTCATCCGTTTGTATGGATATTTCTTTCAACTCTGGCTTGGGCTCTTCGACCGGTACCACAGAAATCTCTTTAGACTCGTAAAGCACCGCAGGCGGGGGCGCATAGTATGAAGAAGGTCGGCCTTGTGCCATGGAGGAAGTTGTGGTGTCCTGACGCCTCGACATATGAGATGCTTTGATGCTTTCGTCATCCTCAGATTCCGAAAATTCATTGTCAGTCATGGTCAGCACGGAATGGAAGTCTTCCAAGGATTCTGAGGGTGTGGACATGCCAACCGCACTTTGGGGAGCATCGTGGTAATCATCAGCATCAGTCTCGGCGCCGGTTTCCGTTTCATTGCCATCGTCTTCATCCTCGTCCTGACCGTAATGAGCAGCTAAGAATTTTCGTGAACTAGTGACAGTAGTGTCTCCGGTGAGATTTGCAAGATGGGACATAGATAAAGTCCGCTGAGTAATCGTAGTGCGGCGATCTGCATCGGTTCCAGCACGCATCCGCTTCTCCTCATCATTTGTGATAGCAGGCCAAACCTCAACATTTGCAGATGACACCAAAGTCTGAATTTCTACGTCTGTTTTCTCGGGAAGTCTCGGGGCTGGAGGGGTCTGGGTATCTATATCGGCGGTCTCCACTAGTCGCGTCTGTACCTCTGCGTGCGCCATAATCGGAGAGGGTGGAAGCAGTTCGGGATCGGTATTCGTGCCAGTTGATACAAGGACTGGGCCTGGTTCGACGTGCGCGTGTTGCACGGCTACTTCGGCCTTGGATACAGCTGGCTCCTCAAGCGTCTGGATAGCCACTTCACAAGTTACTAGAGGCGTAACAGGTGGGTGAGGTGTTTCAGGTTCAGGTTCAACTTGTACAGCCGTGTCAGCCGTGTCAGGCGCACTATGGACGGGAGGCACGACCGGCTGAGTTTCGAAGAAATCTGTCTGACAACCGAATTCTTGTGTATCTTTGGGTAACGCCTCAGACAACAGCTCACTCTCGAGATGAGGTGCCATTCCCAAGCCGAGCTCGGCCGCCAACGCTTCGGGTTGTCCCACTAAAGAGGAAGGTCTGGCTTCCTGGTATGCTGCGCCTCGTCGTCGTCCGATGGTCCCGCCACGAGCAACGATGGACTGCCGCAGTGGACTACCGTTGTAGGGCAGGGAGGCCGAGGACGACTTACGGTGAAGGACATTCGCAAAGGCAGGGTCCATCCCGTCCACACTAACGCGATTCGACTGGACTTCCAGGGGAGACGGGGATCGTACTGGCTCTTCGGTGTCCTCGTCTTGCGGCTCGTCTCCCTCAACATTGACATCTCGTTCGTTGTCTGCCTGGTGGAACCTGATTGGGATAGGTGGGACCGGTGGTGGGATATCGGGTTCGGGAAGGTCGTCATCAAAATTGAATTCTGACGATGGGCTATTCGGAGCCATGGCCAGCCGCTGTACAAGCGTAAGCCCGCTCGTTCTACCTCCCCTGCCTCTTGTCTTGCCTCCGGAGCGATACGGTGTCGAGCGGAGCCTAGGTTTAGGCTCGGCATCCACGTCTTCGAATGCCATGTCATCTTCTACGTCTTCACCTTCACCGGCAATAAGCCCCGGAGAGGCCTGAAGCTTGCGCCTGTGATCTTTCTCCCTCTGCAAGGTGCCCTTGAGTGTATTGATTTGCCTTTGCGCATGTGAGAGGCGCTGTTGGAGAACCTCGAGTTCGTTGCTTGGATGATTCGATGCAAGGAAAGGCCGGGCGGGGGAGGGATCGGGTGATGAGTCTGCGAAATCCCCAAAGCCGTCGGCAGGGAACAACGCGGATGTGTCGAATTTCTTGCGGTTGTTAGTAGATGCCGGGACGCTGAAGACGTCATCGTCGCCACCGGGCGTGAGGAATTCCATTCCAGATCCATTGGGAGTGATAGGTGAACCAAAGCGAGGTAAGCGCTTCGCCCTAGCGGCTTCATTCTTCATTGTATCCACAACCTGTTGCAAATCCGACTTGTCACGCTGTAGACCCGCAGCGTGTTTTCGCGCGTGTGCTACGTCAGTCTCATGTTTGGCTTTCATTTCGATTACAGTATTCTTCAGCCGTTCAGCCTCATTCTTGTGCTGATCTCCTGCATCACGCGATGCGGACAAAAGCTTTGTGAGTCGTTTGTGCTCTGCTTCCAGACGTTGGGTACCCGCTTGGGAGTCTGAAAGTTGGGTGCGGAGCTCTTGAAGAGTGACTTCTAGGTTCCAGTTCTCCTCCTTGAACTTATCTGCAGGTCGAGGATCAACAAAGAATAACTATACGAGGTTGTTCAGCGAGACCGCTCACCTGTGCTCTGCTCTTGTTGCCTCAGAGCTGTCCGTAGATTCTCGACAGATTTCTCCAGATCGTCCTTCTCCTCTTTCATGTCCTGGATGGCTTTGTCGCGTTCAGCTAGCAGACTTTGAAGGCGCCGGACCTCCGTGAGAAGTCCACTTCCAATCTCAAATGCGAATTCTACAATGTCGTTCAGCGAGTGACAAAGATAGACATGGATAAGACACGCACCGACATCGTCAGCTCTATGAGCCGCATTCTTAGCGCGCCTAGATTGAGCGGCGGAGGTTCCAGCTGATGCTTTTGAGCGGTCTGTTTCTTCGCGTGGTAGGTCTGCGAAAGGAATGGAAGGAGAGGTATGCATGCCATTGGTGAAACGCTATCAAAGAGTGTGAGATACGCGAAAAATAGGCATGTATATAACGGCGTTGTGAAAGCAGGCATAAAATATGGTAGGGCTCGTTAAGTTCATTGACAACGTCACCATCCCACAATGCCACTCATAGAGTATTTAAAAGAGACACTCACTCTTTGGACACCGAACGTGCTTGAGAGTTGTGCGTTCTCGGTGTCCCAAGCCTGGATGGTGTCCACCAGTTCGAGATAGCGCTCTCGAGCTTCGGAGTCAATCTCATCGTCTTCTCCCTTATCTGCGTCGATCTCCTGGAGTTGCCTGATCCGTTCCTCGAGTTCCATCTGTTGAGCAAGCACGCGCTGGCCGAGAGTGGCGGCCTGCTCGAGTTGCTCCCCTTTGCTGACGAGGACATTTTGAAGGTGGAACTTCATGTCGCCTGCGGAGAAGTTTCTGAAGGCGGAAAATTCAGGCATTGCGGGCGGAACTGCGGTCCCACCATCGAATGTGGAGGCCATGCTTGCGCCGGCAAGCGGGAGGAATGAAAAAGGTGAAGCGAGGGCGGCCCCAAGCGAATGTGTTGGGTTCCCACGACTATGAAGGTTGAACTGGTCATGCAACCCAAAAAAGGCAACTTGTAGAAAATATTTGCAAATTTGTTCAGGGATAATAACGCAAATTGCACCTTACGACGCACATCCGATATTTCTCCACACAGGACGGTGTTAGGACCCCAAAAGTGAAGGGGCTTTATTTGCCCAGCAATATCCGACCGAACAGTGACTACTAGCTATGGTTTCTGCGAGCAAGTCGCCTCGGGCCCCACCGCTGTATTGCCTTCTTTTCCTACGTCTTCACCAGGTATTCTGCTCCGGACGGAATTGCACTAGCATCTAAACTTCTCGTTGCCCCCCGCAACGGCAAACAAGTACGCTATACTGTCCAACACACTCGAGGAACTAGAGAAGAAAATTCATCGAGCCGCTCTTCAAACCACCTCCACACGGGAGAATCGCCTAAATGATGGCTTGGGAGAAGAAGAAGAACCATCGAATGTGTACGAAAAAAAAGTCGGCAGGTTCCTGGATCAGAAGAATGTAAACAGCGAGATTGATTCTAGGCTTGCCAACCTTCTCCTGGAAATATGGCGCTCGCAAAGTCACATCTCAAGTTCTCAACTCGGAGGTTACTAGAACGCGGGTCCAGATGGTGGCCGGGTTCTTTCTCAATGCCTTTCAAAGGTTCTCTCTCGCGATGACGGTAACATCTACTCAGAGAAATGAATGAGCGGATGTCGATTCAGTCCGAAGCCGCGCAAGCTCAGGGCCGCCCGACACGCCCATCAAGCTCATCTCTCACACCGGAAAGCTTCGCCTGCAGCCTCCACACCCGAAATCCAGAACCCGTTAACACACCCCTCCTCCTCTACCTCAACATTGATCCAACGACACATCCGTGGCGTGGCGTTACCGCGGCGTGAGTCTCCTTGTTCAACCTTCAACTCAAAACACGTATTTCCGCCAAACCGAAACACCCTCGACCGAGCCCGACATGGCAACGCCGTCCAACGACTCCTCTGCTCAAGGGAGCCTCGCTTGATCTGGACCTAACAGATAGGTTACAGCCAGAAAATAAAAAATAAAATAAAAAACATGACGAAGCACTCTTCAATGTCACTCCGAAGCGGTTTGAACTAAACCAGGAACTTCGTGGGGACCAGAATATCGAAGGCGAAGAAACGGACGCTCATGCCTACACTTCTCATTCATCACCCAAAACTCGAAGTCTGTCCAGAAGAATCTCTCTCTCTCTCTGCGACAAGCAAACATAGCGGAGTCACACACCAGGTGGACTCATTTGACGCAAGGTTTTTCCTGTCAACTTTACCTGTAAACCTGATGCCCGAAGACCTGATAAAGTACAAGCTACAGGAGGCTCAGTCTCACCATCATGTAATAGTAAACACTTCCCATCTATACACTCTATTGGAGTGATGCCGTACCGTTTGCAGTTCTACCAACTTAATTGATCAAACACTTCCTCAGGAACGCCGGTCGAGTCATGAGCATATATCTACTACCAAAAATCGTTGTGACATGCATGATATAGCTCTTTTCTAACCAGAAAGCAGGAATAGAGGTTACAGGAACAAGGCATTACAACAACAACAAAAACGAAAAAGGAAAAGACAGATCTGCAGTACTTGATGATAATGCGATACAACGGTGAATCGAATCGAAACAAGGAGGACGTCGTCATCTCGTCGTAAACAATCGAAACCTCCCCTCCCCCTCTTCAGCTATGACGCGGCGAACAACTTGTATCTAGCCGCGCAGGCCGCGACACCAGCACCGTCTCCGTCGCAGCGCCACCAGCGCCACCACCAAACAACCGACCCTTCTCCTGGCGCGCCACCGCTGTCGCCGCTGCCGCCGACACCAGTACCGCAACCCGTGGGCTGCCCCCACCCCCACTATACCCCATCCCCGAGTTCGGCACCGCACTGGGCGTCCACGAATTCCGATGCACACTCTTCTTCTTCCGCACACTCGCCTCATACGCAGACCGCAGCGCAATCGTCGCACCGTTGATCCCAACACCCCCGCCGCCGCCGCCACCACCACCACCACCACCACCACTGCTCTCCGAACTCGACGGCGAACGCGCAGAGGCCTCTGCACGAGGAGACAGCACGAAGACCTTCATCGAGTCCGGAGGAGAGGCAGGCTCCGATAGCGGGGAGTACTGGTCGGCAAGAAGGACCTCGGGCCCTTGCTCTTGCTCTTGCTCTTGCCCTAGCGCCCCTCGCGAGGAAGGCGAGTCCAATGAAATATCCGTTGACGACGCTGAGCTCGTGGACGGACTATGGTGCGCATGGCGGGCCCACGCAACAGGGCATCGACGCCCCCCGCGTTCACGTTCACGTTCATGTTCGTGCGGGGAGAGACACGTAGAAGGCAGCGTCAATGGAAAGGCACTAAAGTAATCTTCTGGCCTCCGAGACGTGGGTGACGAACAGTTTATTTTCGCAGCCTTGTCGGGACTGGCAGTAGCAGCAGCAGCAGCAGCAGCGGTTGCTGTTGCAGTCGTTGTTGTCCTCGTGTCAGCGTCGGTGGCAGGCCCAGCATCGGGCGTCGACGCCAGCTCGGTGCAACGGAGTTCCCACAACTTGACATTCGCAGCACACTGCCGTGCGTATACCTCCATTTCTACAATAGCAGCAGACACACAGACCGTTCGTCAAATGATCGGATACACAAAAACACTCACCCCCCCGAGGGAGGGAAAAGAGATAAGAAATAAGAGGGGGAATGGGAGAGGGGGACTCACCAGGAATAGCACGAGCCGTCAACTCCAACAACGGTTTGGCAAAAGCATTAATGAAAAAAACTTGGCCTTTTGCCTCCGAGACGGCATCGTGTGACGGCTTGACAGTCGCAGGCAGCTGGAAAAGCTTTTCCAACGACGCTTGGGCCGTCCACTCCTCCGTCAACGCATTAGCCCAATACTGCGATACCCTATGTGGTCGGCTCTACAGGAATGAATCCCAATCCTCAGGAGAAGTAAAAATAAATAATAATACAAAAGACAACGGCTTACCGGGTTACTGATATCAGCACACTTGATAAGCGCCTGACACATCAACGTCTTGCGAGCAAACAAATCACCCCGGTCTCGGTACCCATCCACCAGCGCCCTAAATCTCTCCATAAAATCAACATGCACGCTCATATCCGTCGCCAGCACCGTCTTCAGCAACAGCTTCCGGAACTGCACGCCCGACTCCTGGCGACTCAACAGGTGGCTCATGCCATGACAATGCATTACGTGTAGAAGCAACGTGCAGTGCATCTGTTCCAGCGCAGACTTGTCGTCGTATACGGCTGAGAGCGGGGTCTTGGCATTTTTCTGTTCCCCCACCCGACCACGGTAAACCAATATGTATATAAAAAATTAAACAAACAAACAAAAAAGAGCCGAGAGGGAAGAATATTTCGATCAGCAAACATGTCATAAAGGAGGCAAGGCAAGAGGGGGAGGGGGAGGGGATGAATGAAAGAAAGAAAATTCACCATAAACACATTACTAAACCCAGGATGCCCAACATCATGCCCAATAGCCGCGATATACACCGTGAATAAATCCACGGGAGACAAACACCATATCAGCGGCTCTCCACCACCCCCACCACTACAAATCTTGTCCGGCCGCCACATCCGGTCGTCGCCTTCCAACAACACGGACACTGGCGGTACCATCCCCGCAGAACACAAAAACGTGTGCGTTGCCTGCAACACGTCAAGGGCGTGCTGGTAATTATGGTACGAATTTTGCGAGCGGTATATCTGGCGCAGGTGGTGCAAGAACGACGGTATGCGATCTGCAGGGTGTGTGTACGATTTTTATGTTTCCAATAATACTATCTCATGACGGGACTCACCAAGGGAAACGCCAACATCTTCCTGCAGGCCCTCCACACGGAAAAGGGCCTCAAACAGTATCAAGGTGCACGACAACAGCTCCTCCTCGGGGAGCTTGTGCGGCTCGAAATTCCAGCTATCCAGGGACCCAATCAGGCGTTTGCGTGTCGCACTTGGTAGCTCCACAGCAACGACGGGAGTGGTCCTATTTATTATCCGTAAAAGAAAAAATAACAGCAAGAATAACAATAAAAATAATACATACGATTCAGTATGGTGCTCGCTAACCGCCAGCAGGGTATGCATGTGCATATCGCTCAAGAGTTCTGCGTATCTGGGCCTACATCAAACCACATAAATAATAGCTTCTCGGTGGGTCGGTGGGCAAACCCTCTCCATAAGGTAAGAAGCCCAATGTAGCACAAGACGCACCCTGACTCGTTCATCTCACCCACCTCCCAGCCACCCCATCCGCGGCCCAGGCCTTTATTCTCCAGGGCGAGCGAGAGCCCACCGACATCGACGCTCCTGCGCCGCCCATGGCCGGCGGATGCATCGTGGTTAATCATTAGAAATTATCCTTGTCCGAAAATAACGGTTACGCCGCCGCCGCAGTAACGAGGAAAGATGGTATATAGATAGCCACTGGGAGCAAGCAAAGACAACTTGGAAGATCGGAAACGGGTAGGGATGCTTGAAATTGTGTTGTGTCGCGTGGGTTTTGGGTGGTTTGTGGGTTGGTGACAGGTGTCAGGACAGACTCGTGGCTCCCACCTGGCAGAGTCCGACCGCGTGCGCGAAGGGTTTTATTTGTATTTTCGGCAACTTGGGACCGGCGGCCGGCTAATCCGTCATCCGATCACGTGTGAACAAGTAATAGCGGCGGCAAAAGGACGTTTTCTGAAGGGTATACGCGGGTAACTACGTTGTCAGACAAAGCGAAGCTCTCGATTGGGGTGGCCAGAGTTATTTTACTCAAGTATATGACATGTACATGTGCATACATGATATCGACCCGAATTCGCCGACGATGGGAAAACTTTCCGTCTCGAGTCACACCAGTGACGCAATCGTGCACGTGCGCAAGGCACATTGAAGTTCGCGACGATGGGCGACGAGCAACGAGTAAATAGATATTCCGTCGTTGTTCGTCGTTCGTCGTCGTGCACAAATGAATCGAGACAAGCTGTGCTCTCACCATTTCAGTAATTATTATACTCGTACAATTGTACAACCGTGCACGGTGACATCGGTGTGCTCAAGAGGATTTTAACGTTCAAGCTCAGCGTTGGACTAGGCCTGACTCGACACCTCCCCAGTCCTATTTTTGAGCTCTGGCAACGGTTCAAAAACGTTTTTCCTGGACAAGTCACACAGTCAACGGCTCGAACGCGTCAAACCGTACACAGAGAATTGGATGTTCACATCTTCACAAGCATACACCCAACCCTTCACCTTCATCATGCACCAGGCATCACGGCTTTACTGGGCAAGACTCCACAGTAAGGCAGATATATATCACTGCGCATCTCTGTCAACCTAGGCACCTCCTTTCCAGTGAGAACTTTCTGCCAGGGGCCTTTGCAATTCCAAGCACAAAGTTCGGCCGCCAACAAACACCCCTACGACTGTCGAAGGGGTGTTTGTTCGACATCTGTCATCAAAAACGCGGTGACTTCAAATTGTCAAGACCCAGGGCTCGGGCCTCAGGTCTCAGGATTCAGGATTCAGGACTCAGGACTCATGCACTCATGACTCAGGGCTCACCACAGGGCCCAGCGCTTACGATCGACAGGTCCATCACGCACTTGTAATGATAACGGGGTCCGAACTTGCAAAAACCACCCACACACCAACAAAAAGAGGTCCCAAACAGAAATGCGCGTATATGCGAGTGGAATGAGTAAGTGTCATATCATTTATAATTATACAAATGCCATATTATTGAAATCACCGTTCTCATCCGCCACAGCAACTGGTGCCGCCCCACCGCTGCCGCACGCATCTACTCCACCCCACGCGCCATTAATTCATTAAAAAATGCCTATAACCATAATTTGTCCTAATCAAGATACAGTCAAGCGTCGGCACGCGCGTTGGAGAGAGGGAGAACATGAATACGATACTGCAACAGTTTTAAACCATATATGTAAGGCAATTCATGGCCGTGGGCGGACACAGACACACACGACTCGAAACGGTGCATAGATTCGGAGGGGTTATCGACGATGCGACGAAGACAAAGGAGCGGGAACACGGATCGGAAAACAAGGGACTCGGCGGACGACTGATAACGCGAGAGCCTACATAAGGAAGGGCGCCTGCGGGTTGGCACTTGGCATCGACCACCGGCGGGCCATGGATGCCAAGCTACCAATCTGCTGCGACTAACAACCCAAAAAGATGCCTCGCTATCAGCTCGCTAGGGCGAGATATATAATTATAGACTCACGTCGCATCCGGAGGGATTTACCGCGTAGGATGTCTGGCGGGTGTGGGTGTGGGCGTGGGCTTGGGCTTGGACTGGACCCGGACCCGGGCCTAGACCTGGACCTGGACATAGGCCAGGGATGTACATGCCGCTGGGCCAGGCAGAGTCGGCGGCACTTGGCCTGCGCATACGCATTCTGTTGAGCTCTACGGAGGGAAGGTGAGTGGGCCTAGTTGGGTATGTGATGGGCATAGACATTGGAAGGGGCATGCTCATGCTCATGCCCATGCCCATGCCCATGTTCATGTTCATGTTCATGGCTGTCGGTTCGTGTTGGTGAATTCCTGCTGCCGATACCGTTGACGGTGATAATGATAATGGTGGTGGTATGTTTTTGCGTGCGTATGGATGTGCCGCTAAGTCAGTAGGTGTTTGAGCAGCCGTTCCGTGATGGAAAAGACGAAGATGGGCGGACTCACTGTTGTGGAGTCGCGTGGAACGCCGGAGTGAGGCCGAAGGGAGGTAATCTTCGAGGGGAAGATAGTCGAGGTCCCATATAGGCGGCGGCGACTGCATTTGTTGCTCGAAGAGGGAGTCCTCCGGGCTAGAATTGTGCCACTCCGTCGGCTCAGAGTCGTCAAAGTTGTCGGCGTTGGCGTCGGCGTCGACGTCAAAGACCGGGGAGTAGTCTGAGGGGTCGTCCTCGATGGACGATAACGACGACTGCTCGTCGTCCAAGTCAAGCTGGAACTCGAATATGAGGGGCTCCTCCTTGAGCGGACGGGCTTCGCCACCGTACCAGGAGGAAGGGACGGCACTGCGTCCAGCGCTGTGCATTGCGAACGGGTTTAGTCGAAATACACCCATCATCTTGCGCATCTCCTTTGATGCCTGGGTTGCGCGGAGGGGGACCTCGGTTGGAGGAGCGAGGGCTTGGCTTGCGGCTGCTGCGGGAGCTGCAGCAAGCTCCATGATGAAGCAGTCGTCGGAGTCATCGGATTCGAGTTTTACAGGTGGGGGTGGGGAAGGTGTAGGGGGAGAGTAGAAGGGTGTGGGGGACCGGGAGTGTGGCTGCTGATCGATGGTGTATAGATTTGAGTTCCACGGGCTTATGTTGCTTGATTGCGAGGAATGAAGAGGGTATAAGAAATTGAGGGAGGAGGACGAAAACATGTTGCTGCTTGGGTTGGTCGCGGGGTAGAAGAAGTGATCGCTGAGTGGTAAATTGTGAGCAGACGACGACATATTATTAGAGGAGGTGATCAAGGGAAGATGGCTATGGGCGAGCATCTGAGCGCCGTTTTCCTGGAAAGCTAAAAAAGACCTTTTATAAACACCGGTGGAATCTGCCGATGTGCGCTCATGTCAGCACCTTTTTCATATTTTGCGTTTTCATTTCGTTTTATTCCCTTTTTTATTTTATTTTATTTTATTTCATTTCGGTGAGCAACCTGTACTGCACACCCAACCCGAGGATCAACGACCTTTCCATTTCCGGTAATCTTCTTCCTCGGATCCACAGAACCACATCTTCATTTCATCAACTTTCAATCTCAGCGGCTCTCGGGTTTATTACCACATCAGCTCTCTTATCGCAACCCCCCCTGCTCCCACTTGCCCTCCCTTCCTTCGCATCAGATCGCCGGGCTTGGCAATCATAGATTCTTTCTCCCCCTACCCCTGTCCGTCCTCATCGCGCTCTCACGTCCGAACAGCGGCAGATCGCGTCTCTCAGAGCCCGGGACCCAGTTACATGCATGCCATGCGTGCTGGGTGGAGGAGGGGTGGGTGCTGCTGCCGTGTCGTGTTGCGGGCCCTGAGAATCACCGGAGTCTAATCATTTGCCCAGTGCCCTCTCCCTCTCCCTCTCCCTCTCTCTTCCACACGGTACCTCCTCGTTTCAGACTAAAGTCAAATCTTTCCGCAAGGCAAAGGCAGTGTTTTAGATCGATCTAGATGATGGAAGTTTCTAGGTCGAGCCGGATATATTGTTATTTGCACTGCTGCAGTATAAGCAAATAACATATAGCTACTAGCCATATAGAGCCAACGCGTTTTCATTACATGTAATCGACGTCAATTATGCATTTCTGCAGTGCAACCGACATTAAAAAAATACAATTAAAAAAATTCACTCCATTGGACGAAAGCCTTTAATATCCACAGACACACAGACACACACACCACTCTCCGAGCTCCTGCCGCAAAGGCAGCCAGCAGAGGCCTAGGCTACACCGTACGTTTACAGGCAGTGTTTCCACACGGACCGTGTCGGATATCGGAGACGGGCACAGTCACCTGCAAAGAACTGCGCCAAGGTCCAAGTTCCCCTCGTGTGCCTGTCTTGCACACGCATGCACATGCACACGCACATGCCCTAGTAACCAAAAAAGAAAAGAAAAAAAAAAGATGCCGGCCGATGTCCGCGGGGGGGATGTGGGGGGAGGCACCCATATTGTGTCCTCTCGCCGGAGAAACTCCACCGGGGCGCCCTGTCAGCACTGGCGTGGCGTACCTCTCCCATAACACATAACACACAGCACGTCTGCGTCCTGATCGGGGGGGTTGTGGGCCCCGCACATTCGCCCACCTGCCCTCCCCTACCGCTCCCCTCCCCTCCGCCCCTCCGCCCCTTCATTCCCTCCTGGCGCGCAGCTCGTTCTTCGACGCGAACGCGCATCCTGATATACTTTTCACCCATCAATGACATCCACGCATCATGCACGCGCACGATTATTATATGCCATCCCCAATACTAGAGAAAAAAAAAAGAAAATTCAAGCTGCAAAACTGGTGTGGCCATGCACGTACGATCACCCTGTAGATGTATCGATCTCCCCATGAAGCTGCCTTGAAAAAAAAAAGGAAAGAAAGAAAGAAAGAGAAAAAAAAAGAACAACTCGGATGGCATGCACATATATGCAGCCGCGATTCGTTGCGTGGACGTCACACCAAGATCCTCCCCCCCAAATCCCATGCACATACACAGCACGACCACCCGTGCCCTTCACCGCCCCAGCCCCCCCCCCCTTCCTCCTGCCGGTGCCCGCGGAAGCATCTTTCTATGAAAGTTGAAACGTACCGGAAAGAAAAACATTGATTGAACATGCTTATACAGTGCCGGGATTCTCATTCTTCCACACACGCATACACACACACACGCACACACACACGTCGTACGTGAGAGGACTCGATCCTCGATCCGCGATCCGCGTGTACAGAAACAATTCATTCGGAACTCTCCCCTCCTTCTTCTCCTTCCTTCGCCTAGGATCCTTCCCCTTCCCCTTCCCCTTCCCCTTCTCCCCCCCTTCGCCAGAGCCTCCTCGCCCGGACCTCACGTATTCCATATCACATCAGAGATCATTAGAAAAGAAGATCAAAATCACAAAACCCAATCACACTTCAACTTCACGCCTTGACCCGCACCCCACCCAACCCCCCCGGCGACCAAATTAATATTGCTGCGCCGGAACTTCAAACTCAAGAGAGAGAGAGAGAGAGAGAGAGAGAGCTGCTGCGTCTATCGCAGCTCCATCCCCATCCCGTCCTAATTGTGGCACGCATCATGCATAAACGTCAAACAACACATCTTGTTGGCTATTCCCTACCGCGACCCCCTCGGACTCGGCCTCGGGGACGGTAGGACAGAACAGAACAGAACAAGAACGGGAAGGGACTCGGGACACCGCAGATAAGCAAAAAACTAAAACTAAAACACACAGGCATATACACACAGATACACAGATATCACAACCACCTGCCAACCCACAACCGACACATTCCCTTACGCACCCCGAGTTGTTGCCTATCCAGCCCCGCTACCTCCATCTTCCCAAGCCATCCTTCGCCCTCGTCCTCGCCCTCGCCCATCACAACTTCCTCAAAAACAAGCCCCGCACCCTCGCCAGCCCGCAAGAACTCCTCGCACACGTGTGCGGGCGTGCCCCCCGCCCACCATCGCCATCGCCAACTCCGCCGCCTCCGCCACGCACAGTCTCATGCTCATGCTCACGCTCCCTCGCCAGCAGCGCAGACAACGAAGCGAGCAACGCACTATGTGCGTCGTGGAAATGGAGCAGGTCTGAGAGTATGACGACGTCGAACCCTGTGCGTCCCGGTGGCAGGAGGTCTCTAGCGTGGTATGAGTTTTGTCGTGTGGTGCGTGAGTTGCAGTCCCAGTTTGTAATAGCCAGAAATATAGAGAGGCACGTTCTCAAACAGCAAATAACGAACAACGAACAACGAACAGCAAAGAACAAGAACGAAAGAACGAAGAACGGGGGATCGAAGGACAGAAGAAATAGAGAAACGGTGGGGGAACGTACGTACAAGAGCGGCGCAGTATCAGTACCCCAAGCGTGCCCACAGCAGTGCACGGCGCACCCCTGCGCGAAGTGCGCGCTGTTCCGTGCGACGTTGTGCGACGTTGTCGCGTAGGGTGTCCAGGATGACGTCAGCTGGGAAGTCTGTGGCAACGACCAGGACCGGTACACCGGTGCCAGTGCCAGTGCCAGTGCCAGTATCTGCGGCAGTGTCGGTATCGGTTGTTTGGGTCGCGGTGGTGGCTGCGAGGAGGGAGGGGAGGCCGCAGCCTGCACCTAGCTCGATGACTTGGAGAAATCGTCAGTGAGTGGACGGTAATATGGTGTGACGAAACGATACACCACACCTGTTCGATCCTGGAGCGGGATAAGCCCGCGTTCGATCCGTTCTGCGATCAGGAGGGCCGGGAATAAAGTGATCGGCTAGAAGGGTGTTGGCCTGGTGTGCATATTGTGGTTATGATGTTTTTTTTTGAGAGAGAGATGTGAGAGGTTCGAATTGAGATTTTTACCCCTCAGTTTTTTTTTTTGCCGTGCCGTGGAGAAGTTGACGAAATTAATATTATTTCTCTATTTAGCAGACACGCGCTCGGGCTCGCACCTTGCCTTCCTGAGAATCCGGAAATTGGGCATTTTACGCGTGCATTACGTTCCGAGTCGGTGTGGAAAAAGGAAACAAGAAAAAAAACACGCCGATGATGATGTTCAGCCGTCATAAATGGTTCGTCAACTTGAAGCTCGAAGGCGTGGAGTTTTGCAACATACCTTTGGAGCTACTGCCAATTGCAGTGGGCCGTATCGTACGGCGACCCCATCATCATCATCATCGTCGTCGTCGTCATCCATGGCGCTCAGTCTGGCTCCAAAAAGCCTCGTGAGCGAGCCGTTCACGATGTCTTGGGTGTCTTCGATGTCATAGTAATTATTAGCCATGGTCAGATCTTACGTCGAACAACCGCCAATGCTCCAGGTCGTGACGAATATTGTAGTGGCCACCAACCCGGCGTCGTAATCACCAACCACGCCAAAGCTCGGCGGTAATATTACAGCCATGTCTTCCGATTCAGACATGTCTTCCGATTCAGACAATTACAAGTCTGTAGCTTGACACGAACGAAAAATTCAACCGCACGCGTCTGCCACTTCCACAAACCAGGTCTGCTAATGTTTCTCAAGAAACAAACAGTTTTCAGGTTTATGATAAATCTTCAAGCGTGAAGCTAATGCCTTTTTCCTGCCCGCCCGCAGGGGCATTCGTTCTTCCTTATTATCGGTTCTGGCACCCGTTGTTGAATATTTGCTCGAAGATGCCAATCCATGAAGCCTTTTTTTACACATCGATATCCTTGTTTATCCGCACTTGGAGCATCTCCGTCGGACCTGGCATCATCTATAGCCTGGAATATCGGGGAAACACGAACAGTCGAGCTTGTGACTAATGCAGGATACACTGTACCTTGCGCAACCACAACAATCAATCGGCTCAAGTCTCTTGATATTACTGTAGGTTCTTGCGGTAGTGCGATTCATGTGGTTCAGACTCGTTTCTCCAATCACCTCTACTGTCTCGGAGTAGTCAGGGGAGTTGGCAGCGACCCCTGTGATCCGGTGCGTAATAGCTTGGGCTGGGAAGACTGGACACCTCACGGTTCAGTTCGCCGAAACGGGTGTGCCGTGATGACATGGTGGGGCGGTCAGGACGTCGAGCGTGCCTATGAGCTCTTCCTGAGAATATTCATTGGCTAAAACCTTCCACTTGTCCACACCAAGTCAGTCGAGAGGTGAAATTCGACCCCGTGCTTGGCAATGAATGTGGTTTATAATGAACTTGGACGTTGTATGGATGGCGTACTTGGTCATGTTCTGTCTGTCCTAGATATCCTGACGATCGGTTTTGGACACAAGTACCGCAGCTTGAGAAAGCGAGTATGAAAAGGATATTGCGATGCGTACAACAAGATATTGCATAAAGACTCCTTCACTCGGCTGCACACAGCTGAAACTCCCAAGGCATCCTCTGATGTGACAATGTCTCGCTGAACCATATCCTCCTTAGTCGGCACGTCGCATACACCTTGACGTACGACGCGTGTGAATACATGCCGCCCGGGAGCCGTGCCGCGCTGGCACTGGCTCTCAGACCGGGTGCTGAGCGGGTGCTCCCAGACCAGGATTCCTCCTCAATTTCTGCATCTTCGTTGTCGTGCTCCGGCACAACGAGGGTTCGCGAGGAGAACTGCGCGAGGAGTAGAGGTAGGTTCAACGTGACCGTTGCCCAGGCCGTCAGGGGCCTCGAGGACGGTGCGGGGAATGACAATGGAAGATGGAGGAGTGGGACAGACTGTGGGCTGTTGGGAAACTTGAGGCGCGGTTGTTTCTGCCATGATAGAATGGAATGCGTTAGACCGGGAGGACAACGTCAAATTTCGAGAGTCTGAAAATTCATGCCTCTCTGCTCTGCCATCGTTTTCTTTACGTACAACGCACCTCCACAAACGCACATCGTCAATAGCCAGAGTCCTCAGGGCCAGGGACACCATCTATGCACCCGCAGCAGAGAAAAACGTACCTGGAACGTCGAGCAGCGCACGGCTCCACGCCGACCCCTCCGGTCGACCACGCCCACCTCGAAAGCCCACGCCCTCCCCATGTTACGCACCTGGATGTGCACCCAAGGATGCGCCATCCCCAGATCCAGATCCAGGCCCTTGTCCGCGCCTGTGAGCGGCGGGCACCGGATGTACGTCGTGCGCAAGGTAGGGGACTGGATGTGCACGACGGTGTGGTCCAGGGCGTACCCAGAGAGGCCGGGACCCCCACCGTCGTGGTCCACGTCCGTGTCAGCGGTACCCGTGCTTAGTAGCGGGGGAAGGATGGCCACAGCAGGCGGGAGAGGCGCAGGTTGAGACGAAGCGTCGTGTAGGAGGTGGATGACGGAGTCTGCGGGCAGCGCTGGGTCCGTGTGACGCGAGAAGAGCTGAAAGGGTTCGCTCCCCGTTGAAGAAAACAGTGAGACGATGCTTGGCTGCGACGACGAAGCAAACATTCGAGTTTCGAGTTCTTACAAGACCTGTGCACCGCACGTGCCCACACCCGTGAGGCGAACGAAAAGCAAAACGATGGCAGGCACATGATTACATCATCATATAATAGTGTCCCCTTCGGGGTGACATACGAAAAAATTGGAACGATACAGAGAAGATTAGCATGGCCCCTGCACAAGGATGACACGCTTTCCCGGAGTGGTAGATCTACGGATCTCAATATTTATTTTTTACTGCTTTATTTCACGGAGTGTCCTGCTGTTTTTTTATTTATTTTTATTTTATTTTATTTGCTTGGCTTCGAGGTTGAATTACAGTATATGCAGCTAATAATACAGCATGATAACATTGCACGAAAGCATCGACGATTTTAAGCCCCATCACTTCCTGGTATAACACCCGACAGTCTCCTTCAATCTTGCCAACACCTCCCTCTGTCTAACCGGATGCTCAGGCATCTTCACACGGCCCGTCGCCAGCCCATACAAATACGCAAAATCGGCCTGTGCCACCAGTGGTAGCCTCGACGTCGCCGACTTCTCCTGCTTGTCCGCCATCCGCTGCTTGAATTGCTTAGCAAAGTCCTTGGACACCATGTCCGCTCGTTCTACGACTTCCCGCGGCACTCCAGCCAGGTTGGCGACATGTGTGCCAAACGATGATGTCGCGACGCCTTCGACGAGTTTGAACAGGAATGTGAGCTGGAATGGAAGGAAGAACAATCAGGACGTTGCATTTCCGATGAAGGCGGGGCCTCACGTCGCGTTTTTCGTCGTCTACCAACGTCTCCATGTGCATATTCCTAATGTTAGGGTGGTAGACGAAGTCATCCGTAAGCGAGCCGTAATGAGTAGCGAAAAATGCGAGAGGCAGCGTGTGTGTCGCGAGCTGGTGCAAGACAGCCTAAAACGGACAGGTTAAACGGAAATTCGGGTAAAGGATGGTTTGCAGCAACCTACCCCAGCGATTGCCATGCCGTCCTGAAACCAGCAGGTCACTATCATCTCATCTGGCAGAAATTGAGAATTTACGCACGAATGTCGATGTCCCTCTTCCGAGTTCTGATATCTCACAATAAGGACATTGTTACTCTAATGAAACTGAGAACAACTTACCGTCCAAAAAGACAAGTGACCTTGGCGTCGCATCGCGCAAGATTTTACAACTGGGTAACAGAATGCACATTAATGTGTCCAGCTTCTTGAATGCAAAATAAACAAACCACTCATCAAGCTCAACCTTGAAGGTACTGGCATTCGAAAACATGTTGTCATAGGCCCCCATACGAGTAAGGATGGCGTCCACGGGGCACAATCTAAAAGTCTTATCCACACGTGTGCCGATCGGAGGAGTTCGAGGAACTAACCTGGCTTTCCTTGCAGGAACAAGCATTCCTAATTGGGCCATAATCTGTGTATCGACTGAGATCCATAGCTGGGGCAAATAGGAATGCATATACAACACCGGCAGCCGTCATGCGCATAACCTACAAGGCGCATAACGTGAGGACATGCTCTCGAGTTTGAATTACATTTCTCAGGCTCACCGTTGACTTTCCACTATGAGATGGAGTTGTAAAATCAGTCGTCGGATGGAAAAAAAGACTAGTGATATTCAACTTACGCCATATTTGGTCCTGGCAATTTCACACAAATGTTGTTGAGCAAGACTCAATGAACACAAGAGTCCAGAGTTCAAAATCTGACCTGTAAGTAGCATCACCTTTCCCACACCACCACCCAGTTTCACGTCGTTGGGAATGAAATCGCCGTTCCTCAAGTCCAACGCAGCATGTCGCAACTCCTCGAAATCTAGAAGTGCCGAATCTCCTTCAATAAATTCAGGTCGGCAGGCAGGTTCACCAATCGCAATCGAAGACTTGGCCAAACTGAATAAACAATCTAGCTCCGCAAGCACCCGGATAGCACGCAGCCACACTGCGCGGTCAGCGTCAAACTCCTCAAAGAGTCGAAATTTGAACTTCTTGATGGCAGTAGCCCGGTTCTCGCGGGCTTCCTTCAAGCTTCGGATGGTAGGCTGAAGCGAAGGGACAACCCAGCGAGCAAGAGCCTTCGTAGATTTCTATGAGGGATATATTATGGCTCAGGAAATCATGGAATCAGACCTTCGTTCCTCCACTCTTCGTCCAGTTCTTTGGAACATCTTTATAACCTGCTTTCGTTTGGACCAGATAAATTTCCTGAACGACGGGTCAGTCACAATAATCAGGCATAGGCACATTCATACTTTATTGCCTTGGGCACTGTGCCAATAGCTCAAGGAAACTCTGCGAGTCACAAAATCGTCAACCACACCACGCCAATATATTAGAGGGTCTCACCTCAGTTTCTTCTCAAAGGCTTTCAGCTCTTGCTCTAGTTCTATCTCCAAATCTCGAATTTCGCCCATAACGTTGTCATATTCTTCGTCCCCGCCTTCCTGGGGCACTAGCTCGTCCATATCTAGTAATTATATTTGCTGCTGTAATGTGCACCCAGAGTAATCGAGACGTTTGTACCTTTTTCCCCAGACGGATTTCCATACATGCCCTCGACGTTCTCGATATTCGGCAACAAGTCCGGTGCAGAGCGGAGTAAGCCTAGAATGGTTTTCGATTCGAACGTTTCGGAGGAGTGCGCTAATCCATTAAGTCCTTTACTGAGCTTCTTAAACGCCTATCCCACAACAGTCAGATTATAACCACGAATGGCCATCAACCAGGACGACTCACAGCGAGGACTTTGAGGAAATCCTTGACTTTGCAGTTCTTCGCATGGATACGAGAGACAATGCGTTCAAGATCCGGTAGGCCTTTGGCAACTTCCATAAAGTCCTTTTCAAAAGTGGGGTGCTCCAAAATGTCCTGGACTGCATCCAGCCTGGCAATCAATTCCATCAGATATATTTCCATGAAATGACGAGGCAAGAATACCGCGAATTGATGTCTGAGATATCTCGCAAAGGCACGCATAACCAGATTCGGAACAGCCGCTTGCCTTGACCAAGTCCAATCAGGATTGTCAAGAACCAGTGAACTTCGTAGCGACAAACCAGAGGGCGTGATACACCTGCTCAATAATTTCAACAATGAACCGTCCTCGGTTCCTTCATTGTTGAGTAAAACCTATTACGTGAACGTCAGTCATGGGTGGGAGAGTACTTTGAAACGCTCCAGACCTCAATGTGGGCTAATGTCTGTCCATCAAGCACCAGTCCCTGGCCCCGTTTCATGGGATCGTATACATTGAAGTTCTTCATGCTCAAGATATCTTTGTCGATGTTGAGCTGGCGTAAATACCTCATCGAATGCCGTCAATACCGACATCTGCATGAGAAGAACTGGGATATGCTCGTACCAAATCGTCGACCCTAGGGCAGCTATCGCACTCTTGCACTCGGCCATATCCCTGATAGGCTTCGGGACATTCTCGCCCAACAAGTCCTCGTCATCCATGGCATCGACGTCGCCGGCGGGATAAAGCTCGTTCAATTCCTTTATAGTTTTCTCATACCCGAAGCCTTCCACATCTCGCAAGCCAGTCCACAGACAAGCAGCCGGAAGAATTGATTTGAGTAGACGCGTCGTAGAAACGGAGAGGGATCCCTGAAGGCTGCCAGCGTCACTAACCATAGTGACAAGACTGATATCAGTACCATACCTTGGTGAACAACAGCTCCTTCGGCCTCAGCTGCCTCATGAGGGTCTCCAACTTAGTCCGGCACACGTCGTCTTCAAATGCGCTCAAGTTGAACTGAGAAGTCGAACAATCCAGAACGCAAATCCCAAAGCTATTGGTTGCATCTGTACCATCGACGCATTTTTCCTCGCAGATGGAGATACAATGGCCGGCTTGGTCGTCCGTGAGTAGCTCTGCATCCACCAGCGTACCGTTCGTGTACACTTTGTTCAACTCGCTGGAATAGCGGTGGACAATGAGCCTACTGGAATACCTCTGAAGTATAAGCGATGACATACCGTCTCACAATCTTGTCCTTTGCCTTGTCTTGGCCCACCTTGCCCTTGGATTTATCCGCAGCAAGTCGCATCTCAGCGCCGAGAGCTGTCTCCGCCTGATCAACGCGTCCCACTTTGTAGCCTGTTGCGGTGCATTAATCACCTGTATGATGCCATAAAAGAAGGAATATTGACCTTTAGCGATGAATTTTCTACACCACGGTGAAATTGTTAACGACTGGACATTTCACTTAGGGATGGCACTTACGCAGCCCAGAAGTTAAAACTGCTTTCTGGCACGCCAACCTACGAGCGGGAATGAGGAAGTTTAAAAGGAATAGCGATGAAAGTCTTAACCATGGACATCTTGACTCTTTGGGTGATTTTCAGGTCGAAGTCCCTGTGGCCAATCCAAGCGTCTTCCTCGTAGAGCTGTAGATATATGAATATTGCTAAAAAGTAGCAAGTGACTCGAGCTTACCTCCAAAAATTTTCTATCATAACCAGTGCCATAGCATTAAATAAACGTAGGATGCCTCAGAAGCATGAACGCTCACCCTTTTTGAAAGAACAACACCTGGAGAGAAGGGAGAATGTGTCAGGTAAACTTAGATGGCAAAAACTTTACGGTACAACGCAACGGTATCATAATGGTTTTGTTTGATCTATAAAGCGGAGTCAAGTCAGGGAGAGCCAACAAAAATGGCCACTAACCTCCCAGAACTAATTTGATGCGGAACGAACAAAAGTCAGTAGAAAGATCAACGGCAGGCGATTCGTCTGGCCCACACCTGTTTTTCAAATGGTGTGAAATCTTGCCACGACTTCTTTGGTATCAACAGTGTCCTCGGGTCATACTTGGGTTCGCCAGGCCTATGGCCATCTTTCTAATGCGAAAAGCAAAATCAATGGTCAGAATTCTATAAAGTCATCTAACTTTACGACTCACATCCCTGACATCTCTCAAAAATGAAAATGGATCGTCCCCAGACTTCTTGTCGTTCTTTTTACCCTGTGCACGTCGCTCAGCAGCAGTCAAGAAAGACGCCCCACCTGGCGCTGACCCGCCCGAGGTGACACTCTTGGTTGACAGATCTCTCTTAACAGCAGGCTTTTTTCTGTTGCTTGCGCCTTCAGATTTTGCAACCACTTCCTCGTCTTCGCTTCCCAGTTGTGTGGACTCATAGTCGGAAGAGCGAGACGAGCGGGAGGAGGAACGCCGATGAGAGGATGCCGACCTGACGTCGATTTCAGAGTCAGAAGGAACAATGAAGGCGTCGTCATCCTCCTCAACGGCGGACGAACTGGATCGGTATATACGGGCTGCTTGCCCAAAACCGTTTAGCAAATCACTGGTGACCTCCTAGTACGGATACATACTGGACTTGGCTGGAGGTTTCCTGAATTGTGTTAACTTCTCTGTGAACGAAGTCAAATCCTCGCTTGCTCCTGCCTCCTCGTCCTCGTCCGATGAGCCAACCGATACACGCACTTTCTTTGCTCGGTCTAAAGTTTGTTTTCAGATACATCAGTAGACAATGTGAACAATCTTACCTCGTGACACAGAGCCCAGTACTCCGCGAGCAGGTGAGGAGCTCCGATACATTGATTGAGGTGTATTAACATGGCGAGAGTATTCCACATCCTCGTCCGAATCATCCAGCAAAATTTTGCGCTTGCGAGTCTAATTGTTATAATATCAGAATTATTCAACTTGCAAAACACTATAAATCAACATAGCAGAATTGCGAAAGAATAGCATGACAAGAGCTTTGTCACGTCCATTTGCTAGCCATCGAGGCTTGCGCCTCCGGATACCAAGAGCCAGAACTGTATAAACTCACTGATTTGACTTGAACCCGTTGTTTTTCCTCTTCCTCTGCAGACAGCATGTCGACATCAATAGCGTCACTTGTGGGCGGGGTATCAATTATGTTAAAGTCGGCATCGGAAGATACAGGGCTCCTCGCAGAAGATGAGTTCAAAACACGCGTATCTGGCCCTTTGGATTCTGGTGTTTTAGGTTCTAGACGCGACTTCGAAGACGCGAACTGAAGATTCGGCGCGACTCCTTCTACCCGAGTCGCCCTAGTGTTTATAGATTTCGGGGTAGGATTGCTCTTGTTTGAAGACTTTTCAAACCAAGACTTGAGGGTAACCTGCTTCTTGGGGTCAGTTTGTGACTTTGCTTTTTGAGGAGCCATTGTCGTATTAAAAAAAGCTGAAAGAATATTATTTTATCGCGTTGTTGCTTATTTGTTGATATTTACCTGCGGCCTGTAAAACAAATAACATGCATTGGTGAAAGAGTCCGGAACATCCAAGAACGCTCCTTGTTTTCGATCTGGATGACCTCTACTATTTACCTTGCTGCTGCTTCCTCAGGAACACTGCTGTTGCCCTAATAGCCCGACGTGAAGCCTATCAGGGCCAATTTTTTGATTTCTTCCATGGCAATATTGTTGAGCTTCCAGAGTTCTGACCCTCCTTTACTTCCAACGACAATATAACGTGAAGGGGACGGTATCGATTACTGGGCGAGCGAGCTGCTGGGCCTTGGTCACCTTGTCAAACGATGACGTGCGTTGGAAGTCACGTGTAGCTGGATGTTTGACTCTGTTTACTAGGCATAGACATTATTTATAATTTTGCAAGACAGTCTCGACACATGGCCGAACTTCCTCGCGACGTTGTCGTGAACAATGAAGAACCGACTAGTACTGTGGATGTTTCTGGACACAGTGTAGCGAGCAGCGTCGTTCCCACCCACGAGGGGAAAGGATCAGAGCCCGACGCACAGGCCATGATCATCGAATCCCTACGTGCTCAAATTCAGGATTTATTTTCTCAGGTCACACAGCTCAACAACAAACTTGTTCAATCTTACGACCGGGTTTCCGATTTGGAAGATAATTTGCACGTAGCGTCATCCACCATCCGTTCTTCCACACTCCGCATCTCTCACCTCGAGCTCGAACGTACCCAGCATCTCTCCGCCCTTAACACCGGTCTACTGGTCGAAAAATCTCATGTCACAGCGGAGCTCACTCGTCTTATGGAAAAGGCTACGGAGGAGGCTTCACAGCGGGGTCAAGCTGAGACAGCGCGCCACGATATTGAGAAGGATCTCGAAGACCTTAGCGCCAGTTTGTTCAGCCAAGCCAACACTATGGTAGCGGAGGCTCGGTATGCACAAGCTCTCAGTGAGCGTAAGGTCGAGCAAGCCGAACTTGCATTAAAAGGAGCCGAAGAGGCTGTCGCGACCATGCAGCAGCAGGTGCAAACAATACAGGAGGCAAAAGAAGAAGCTGATAGACAGGCGGACGAGATGCGGCTCATTATGGGAAAGGGAAAATTTGTTTCACAGGAGCTCCAAGGCTCTTCTGTGCCGCCGTTGCGTTTACTAAGTTCACACCTACCATATCAGGAATTCCTCCTCTTTGTTGCTCACTTGCGGTCGATACACCCCTCGTCGCCAAATCCGCCGGCTATGTCGACACTCTTACCTTTGCCCTTCCTAGCTCGGTTACTCACAGAAGATTCGTGCGTCATTATCATGCTAACGACGTTTTCATCAGAGTACTGACCACGTAGTTTCCAGGGAGCCTGCCGTCCGGTTAGATCTGGCACCATCCCTCAACTGGCTGTCCCGCCGCGCCGTCCTCGCTGCGATTCATAATAGCCAAATTGTGATCGAACCGGTTTCCGCCACGACGCTCCTGAATGAGTTGTCGTCGTCCTTTTATGCCAACTCTACTCCAATGATACCCGGAATGGGCAGCAGCAACACTAACGTTTCTTGTGCTCTTTGTGGGACACTAATATTTTCATCTGTGGACGGCCAGTCAAATTCCCACCCTCGGCCGCCTTCGTATCCTCTGTCGTTATCCCGCTCATGGAGTGGTTCGAATAACTCGACCGCAAACTCCTGGACTACATCTGCCCTATTTAAGAACCCACTATCTTACGCTACAATACAGCCCGTCAATAATTCTCAGTCTAAACAGTCCGCCCCGCTCTATCCACAAGTAATACACATCTTCCGCCTTTCCGTTCCCATCCCCACACCTACACAGATTGTTCCTATCCCCGCATCCCTTCCTCTATTCTCTTCTTCATCTCCAAGCACTTCACAACTGTCTCACCTGTCAAACTCAACTCACAATCACACTCAAACTCAGAGCCGGAACCAATCTACGATTTACCCGCTCTGCACGAACGGGTGGTGTTTGACGCGCTTGCGGACCACATGCTCACTCTGGGCATTCGTACGTTCCGGTGTAGTGGATAAGGTGTGGGAGGAGGAAATACCACTTATTCCAACTACTGTGCAGTCAAGACCCGGTGCAGGAGGGCAGGAGGCAGGTACAGACGTCGGCACTAAACCACCGGTACCACCCAGAAGGAGAGGACTATGGAGAATGGCTTCGGCATTTGGTGAGAGAGCCGCAAGCTGGGGAGAAGGGGACAGAGAGAAAGAGCGTCTAAAAGAGAAGGAGAAGGAAACGGTATTGGAGGGTGTCAAAATCCAGCCACCCACTCAACCTTCTGTTAACAACGCCGTTGCATCCCCGCCACCTCTTCCCAAGAGAAATCAAGGGAGAAGGATCCCACCTCCGGCTCTGGATCCATCTCCCGAGGTTGGCGTCAAGCCACTGCCACCACACATAAATGGTGTGAGTGCGAGCGACGCGGTGGCTACGCAGACGGCGGATGACCAACCAAATCTTGAAACGCGCGTCACTGCAACAGAGGACCACGCAGAACGAGAATCTCGCTCGACGCCCGTGCGGGAAATTCCCTCGCAATCCCTTCCCGACGGACCGTCTGATTCTCATGTTGCCCCGCTTTCTCCCACAGTTGTCCCTCTTCCGGAATCGCGTCCTGAGACACCAATCGCACTTTCCAGCAACGTTACTGGTAATCCCCAAGGCGAGGGTCCTGTGGTTCCCGTACGAACGACATCGCCCGCTCCACCACCCCTCCCCCGTAGGGCCGCTGCACGCGGGCCTCGTCCAATGTTGTCCGCCCGGAGACCGAAGGCGCAGGCTTCAGGCCCTGATACTCCCACACTGAGTACCGAAGAGCCCGAACAAACAAACCCTAACGTCACTCATACGGTTCCTGAAGATGAGAAACCGGTGGTATCCGTACACGATCAAGCGCAGGAAATAAATGGTGAACCAGATATCAATGAGGGGGATCAGGACTCAAAGGCTACTGAGGAAGAGAGGGAAGTGTACATTGGCGATGCAACTTGGGAGGAACGGACCTGGAAGGAGGTGGTTAAATTGAGAGAAGATGTATTCTGGGCGAGAGTTGGTGGGCTGCGTTGAATGGTGCTAGATCTGTGCCGTAACTAGTAGCTGTACATCCATTTTGTAATATTCGAACCATTCGGGTAATAAAACATATTGTTCACTCAGGCATTGATCCATTTTGTATGCCTCTGAACGAGTTCGGCGACAATATCCTCCTCTATTTCTTTTGTGTGACCGATGGTAGGAGAAGACGAGGTATTAATGCGGAGCCACGACTCTATGAATTCACTGTCAGTGTCAGTGGAGTTGGCATTGGGAATTGTGTTGGGTGTAGGACGCCTCGAGACGAAGACGACTTGATATTTCCTGTTGTGAAGATCGTTCCCGATGACGACCTGGTGTCCATAGCGTTCCAAAGCTGCGCGGGCTTTGGGTATAATAAGTGTATCATCCGTTTCCAGCTGGGGAACAATATCATTACGTGCATACGGCGAACACGCGTAAGTTGCAGAGAGATGACCTTGAAGGAAACAATGAATCCATCTCTTGTCCATTCATCAACCATGGGCTTCAAAATTTTCGGAACTTGGTCCATTTCGATATGCAGACTGCCTTTCCCGGACTGAATCTTATGCTCTGACTTGGTTGGTTATAATGTTGAACCGCGTCAGCTGGCTACTATGTTTCGCTGTGCTAGACCAAAACAGCCGCTCACCATGCGTTGTCTCGGTAAAAAAAAGTCACTGACGGCAGCAGCGAGATAATACATTGCACTTCGGCGAAGCATAGAGAGCTCCTGGCTGACGGCGCGCAACAGCCAAAGGTAATCGTTGACGGTCACGAAATTCAGCGTGTGTAGAGTTCCCGACTCCTGGACGGATTTATATGCAGTCAAGACTTCAAGGAGGTCAGTTCGTTTTGAGGGTGTCACGTTGATGAGCTCCGTAAGGGTGGGTTCAATTTCTAGAAAATCCAGGAAGGGATTGGTAGAGTGGGAGTAGTGTCGGCTGAAAGGTTGTAGACTGAACTGCCGATGCATAAAAATTACGGAATATCCCGCCTTGAGAAAGTATTCTGCAGAGGTTGCTCCTCGGGTACCGGCGCTGAAGTTATCGAGGAAACGCACGCTGGAAGAGCCGCAGTAAGAGCCGCAGTAAGCTCTTGCTCGAGAGCATACCAAGGTGCTCACACATTGAGCTCCAACGGAACAGTTGTCCCGCCACTCTGTAATCATTGAATGTAAAAGTCGGATACGCAAACGATGACTGCTTACCGTAACCAACACAACTCTCCTGCCACTCTCTACCTGTCTATGCACAAATGACTTGACACCAGATATGACTTCTCCCAAGGAAATTGGTGGTGGTTGGGTCGCAAAGTACGACTCCGCAGAGAAGGATTTTGAGTCTGATGAAATATCCGGCATTGACGCTACTGTGGTAGTTACGGGTCACTACTTGTGTGGACTGTGGACCTACCTATTTCCGCAGGAAAACATAAACACTTTCGGAGTTTAAAAATTCACAGTGTAAGCAGATGCAACCACCAAACTGGCGACCAATTTGAGAGGGAAGACTACGAGGCCAGATGCTGTGAATGGCGGGGTTGTACGGACAGGAACGAGTCGATGTCAAGCCTCCTGCGATTTTTCTGCTTTGTGCAAGGGTTCTTTACGGTGATGCAACAATCAATATCTATCCTGTTCGCCAACCTGATGGTCTTTAACAGAGTCGACCTGACGACTGCACCATGCGAAATTAGCGGTTGTAACATTTTGCGGGTTTGTAGGTATAAACCGTATAAATATTGTCGCGAGCACGACGTCGTTTGTAGTACTTGTTCGAATTGCAAAATTCATCTCTGACTTACTGTACTCGATCCCTTCTCTCGCTAGGGCTGAGCGCTGAGGTCTCTGACGTCTGGGGTCTGAGGCCTGAGGCCTGAGGTCTGAGGTTTGTGAGCGCTGAGTGAATCCTCAGTGCGGGACATGAACATCCTGCTTCGTCACGGTCCACATCAGCACCCCCCACCGGCACTCCAGACTTCCTGGCAAAAATGCCAGCTCTCTCGGAAAGCCGCGCGTCCCAGGCTCACCCTCCGAGGTCTTCAGACTGCTATACGCCGGCAACCTTTCCAGATTCTTTTCCTGGGTCGAGATGAGTTTTCCTGCGCCGTCATGCGAGAACTCTATACTGCCCGCGGTATGTTTGCCTATTTCATGCTAGATGCTTGCCAAGCAGTAGTAGAAGGAATCGTAATTCCAACTGTTCACATTTGTAGACGTCTGGGAGGGAATATGGATTGCGACATATCCAGATGAGAAGACTGGGAGGCGAGGGACTCGTCTATCTATTGGTACGCGTCTCACTTCCCGCTAATTCTAATGCTTCTTACGGTCTTACTGGATGTTCCATTGGTTATCAGCGCCACTAAAACTCCTGGGACAAACTCTTAACATCCCAGTCCATACAATCCCTCATGGAAAACCCGCCTTCAAATACTGGAAGGTAGTTTGTTTCTCTCTTCAACTTTATATATGTAGTCGCTAACGTTAACTCTCTCTCTAGCCTCCATCACCTTTTTCACCACCAGATCCACAATCACCACCCCCACATCATCTGTTATTAACAGCTTCTTTCGGGCGCATCCTCTCCTCGTCGCTTCTGCACCTCTTCAGTCCGAGCAACCGCTTAAACGTCCATCCGTCACTCCTCCCATCGTACCGTGGCGCCGCCCCTATTCAGCACGCGATCATGAATGGGGAGACGGAGACTGGTGTCTGTGTCATCGAGATGATGGAGAGGAAAAGAGGAATCGATGCGGGTGCAATGTGGGGGTGTACGAGGATTGTAAGCATTCCATCTCGTTTCAGAGGGGTTGTTGTAATAATTTTCATACAGCCAGTTCCGGACCAGACAATGTATGCGGCTCTGAGAGATACGCTGGCCATTGAGGGGGGAAAGCTGCTTGTCTCCGTTTTGCGCGATATGTTAGCCAACAAAGTAAATTCCGTCATTTTCACATTGGTCCATCTCACTCTTCCAAGGCTATTTCAATTCCTCAACCAACGGTACCATCCGCACCACGCGCGCCGACCATCACTGCCGCAGACTCTGTCATCGACTTCAATACCATGACAGCCAAGGAGATTGTCCACAGACATCGAGCCATATCCCACCAGGTGGATTTTTTTTTTTTTCAAGATAGATTTTCAGAGGTTGTTGAACACCGAAAATGTTATATTCGCCTTTCCCAGAGACCGCTAACTACCTACCTCCCAACGCATAAATCACTTCAACTACATTCTCCGTTCGTCTTCGAGGCGACTCCTGCGTCACCCTCGACGGTGGGCAGCGCGACCTACCACCCGCCCTCACGGACTCTCCTCATCCGATGCGCCGACAATTCGATCCTGAGCGTTCCAAGGGTGAAGCAGCAGGACAGGATGCTCTTGGATGCAAAGGAGTGGTGGAATGGGGTGAAAGGGCTTGCAGACGGGGTTATGGAGAGCGGTGAAGTATTGTTTTTGAGATAGTGAAGGACTGGGCATGCAACAAGTACTCAGTTGAACTACCGTCAACATCGCAGCTCGCCTCCCTTACCAGTTGGGATAACTTCATGAAAATCAAATGTGACCATTGCGGTCGGGCAAGTGAACAGCAACTGACCATTCAAGGAGAAACATGACTTGCCTTCGTATCTGCCTCTGTCTATTCATGATCATGATTGGGCAGAAATTGATGGTTGAAAGTATATACTACGAAACAGGCGCAGATACTGTTGCATTTAAAGGCACAACTCCCATCTCCCCCCACCAGCATTCCAGGCCCTCTCCTCTATTCTCAACACCTCGAGCGCTTCATCCACGGCCCATTCGCCCACACGTGCCCACCGCTCATCCGCCCGCCTCAAAAATGTTACTATATCCTCCTTCGTCGGGCCCGGCGCATGCGACGGAGCACACATCCCCCTGTGTCTCTGGGTGTTCGCAGACCGCGCCACAAGTGTACCGATAGCCTTCTCCACCTGCACAGCAAAGTATGCTGGTGTCAGTGAGACATATGCCTCCTCGTGCGGCTGTGGGTCCGACAGCACGGCCTCATCTTCATCTTCATCACAGTCGACCTCTGCATCATTTGACACTGCGGAAAACACGGTATCATCCACACTAAGGCCGGTGGAGTTAACCTTCCATAGCCCGCTGGTACCTCCACACCTCGCCTCCTTGTACACATGCACGGGGCCGTCCCAGAGGATGATACTCCCTTCCTCGTACAGCTTCACGATGGCCCAGCCGAACAAGCGTTTCATTTTTGGCGCATTCTTTTCTCGATTAGTCCCTTGCGATGTGGTTCCGACTTTGTCTCCGCGCCTCCGTGCTTCTTCCTTGATGAGTTTCCGCTCCGCCCGCACTCTTCGTTTTGCCTCGGCTTTGACCACCCTTCGCGCTACATCCGCCAACTCCGGGACACGCCGCAGATAAGACATGGTAAAGCCTTTCATACCATCTCTGCATTGTCCTTCTTTGCCTTTGGACCCATGGATCAATGTGGGAGCGGAAATCGGAGGGCGGGGCGTCTGATCCAACGTTCGTGCACTCGAACCAGAAGGTCGAGGGGTCTGTTCATTGGATAAGGCATGTGAGCGACGACATCGTTTTGGCGTTGCGGCATCTCCGACATGGGAATAACTTGACTCAGAGTCCGTGTCATAATGAAATTCTTGTGCGACTTTGACTGGGGACCAAGGAGGGGATCCATTGAATGGAGCGTTATCCATGAAATGCTTCAAATAAATTCTGAATGTGTTTGCAGTAAGGTCGCGTGAGTGCAAGCGGGAAGGATGGCGAAGCTTCGGAGGAGGTGGGGCAATATCTGGTGGTGGCACCAAAGCAACGGTGTTGTGAGGCAATGGGGGGATGACGAATGGATCCGTCAGTGAATATGAAGATTTGTGAAGGGAACGGACAAGCTTCCAATGAATAGGCTCGTCGTTGACCGATGTAAGTTCTACACGACGATAAAAATGTCATTATAAATGTAATATTATAGATTCAATGCAAGAAATCAGATATCGGTCAAAAATTCGTTGCCCATAATATCAGCCTACCTATGCGGTCGACGTTAACCTGTCTTGAATTGTGCCACCTCGTTACTTTGCCAACTATGCGAACAGAGGAGCCAACAGATGCAATAGGCTTCGGCGACATTGGCAGCCTTGAAAGAGGCTTGTCGGTTCGCCCGCGTTTCGCCGGTGAAAGGGGTGGCAGGGTTTGGCGATGGAAACAGTCGATGACGGACGTACCGTCGTCTACTGCGTGCGATGATATGATAAACACGGGTCCGCAGCGATGAGGACAAGGCAAATTCACCTGTATACATGATCCGCTTCTCATACACCTGGACTCCAACCACCAAACCAAGTATCCTAACGTTTCTGCATGGCACTCGACCCAACCAAAAGAAATCAGCATCTGAAGGTAAATTCAGTTAGCATTATGTGTACAACGTCAGGCTCGTAAACTTACCTTTAATGCCATTGTCTTTCATGGTCAAGACGTCCCTTACGAAACAGGGCGCAATGGCATCGCTGGTTAAAGTCCACTTCCAAATTTCTTCGCTGCTTGCTTTTGGTAAAATCTGTTCATTCCGTGAAGATGCATCTGCACAAGAACTATTCCGCTGCCTTTTGGAAGGCGATAAGAGTACAGATGGATTGCTCTGGATTGTTGTGGCCAGAATCATTGAGCCCAGATAGCAGTGAATTTCAGGCCAGTCTGAAGTTGGAATCAATGAAATTCATGCATATGGTTGGTAGAATATTGGGATTATAGACAGCACAGTTGAGCAGTTCAACAACGAGTCCATCCACAACAGTTCGAGTCAACAGGTCCTCCTCACGTGACTCCAATTTTGTTTTCGAAGTTTTGATTGTACGTACATGCAAGTCCGTATACCTGGATCCAAAATGGATTTTGTACAGCAACTTCTGTACTATTCTTGTTGTTGAACGTTGAACGTTGAACGTCAATCAGTGGTTTGTTGAGCGAACCATTTAGGTTAGTACATTTTTGAAAGTGAAATTGTCTGAACCAACTCCGCTTCACTCTCCGCACGACTCCCTTTTGCTTTCACTTTCACCACATATGCCCGACAGAACCAAAAAGCCATACAGCGTCAGCAATTCCTGCGCCCAATGTCCAGAATCAAACTTGACTTTACGTTTGCGTTATATAGCGTCCCGAGACTCGTCCTATTGGGTCCAATGGGAGTTGGCTCCACGACAAGGCGCCTACAGCCCCAAGAGCTGACATCAAGGCCTCCGTTCCGAGCAACAAACTTCTCGTTTCAAATCTGCACTATGAAATTACTCCGAAAGATCTTATTGTAAGCAACAACAAAAAATCAAATGACACTGCCGTTGGATTTTTTTCGCTCAACTTGGATCTCTCACAACACAGGCCATCTTTGGACAGATTGGCACGCTCATTCGTGAGCCACTAATCAGGGTACGAACCTCAGAATGCACCGAGTTCACCTGAAAGAAATATTCCGACACCTGAATTCGATTGGATTTTCGCACTTTAAGTACGACCGCAGTGGCCGCTCATCTGGCGTCGCCGTCATCTTCTTTGAAACCCCGGGGGAAGCCTCCAAAGCAAGAAAGCAATTCGATGGGATTCTTGCCAAGGGTAAATGTTAAATATAAATTCGCCTAGCTTCACCAATACCCGCTCTTTCTGGTTTTGCTTATTTTCGTTGTGTGTGGCAGGACAACCGATCTCGATCATCTACGATAACTCGCCGCCGCCAGCTCCCCGTGGGACTCGCCGCGTGTCAAGTGCGCCTTCCTCGCTTCTGCATAGAATACAGAAGGCACCGCTGCTTGACCGCCTGAGTAGGGACGATTCATTGGTCAAATATCCCACCGAAACGTACATGTCTCAATCTTCGCTATCTTGGACCCATCCTTTGATAATTTTGGATTTCAACAGGAAAGGAAATGGAGCCATCCGAACTAGAGGAGCTGGTGGTGCAATTCGCAAGAAACCGAAGACCGCGGAGGAATTGGATAAGGAGTTGGATGCTTTCATGGGGGACGGATCAGATGTACCTGCGCCACGGGGCTTGGCGCCAGTGAAAGCGGGGGCTGATGTTGACATGGTGTAACGCGTAATAAGAAACGAAGGCCGATATCCTGATTTCTTTGTGGTTTTCTTTCACCACTTACAAAATATGTAGTACAGTTTCCTTGTCCTTCCCCTTGATTAGAACCTGTTCCCACTATTTGTGTCAAACTGGAAACGTAACGTCCCAAATTCTAACACAAGCATCCGCACCAGCACTTGCGAGCTTTCCACTTCCGGGTTCAATCCACAGAACAGCATTAACACCTCCAGGTCCAGCATTCTTGATGGCGATGTTGCGCATAGGTTTTTGTACACTCCAAATATACACATGCGTGTCAAGTGAGCCTGAAGCGCAGTATTGCCCGTCCGCATGCCAATTGAGGGAATTAACACGCGCCGTATGGAATGACCAACGGGAGGTGATGACCTACGATCCATCAAGTTGATTTGAAAAACGTTTCAAGAGAAGGGAAAAGTTATAACCTTCTTTTCGTTCACATCGAATAGAACAATCCTCCCGCTAGACTGGACAGACCAGTCGTGTTATTCATAAACGCAGGGGAAAAGAAGTTAATACCCACATCACCAGCAGCTAGGAGACTGCTGTCAGGGGAAAATGCCAGAGCACTAACAACTCCAATGTTTCCGCTTAGGATGGCATTTTGCTTCAGGGACTTGCCATCCCATTCGTACAAATAAACTTTCTGGTCCTAGATAACCAGATTCTTTAATTATCAGGAAGGTTCGTGAATCGAGCCAAAAGTCTCACATCTCCACCAATAGCAACCAGAGATTTGGTTGCAGCCACTGAGTTTGAGACAAACTTTGTTTGCAGCTCGAAGATCTTCTGATTCGATTTGATAGCTTCAACACAGTTTGACTCGACGACAAAAATCGTGGAATCTTCGGTGGTAGCCATCGACTTGGGTTGCGATGTTGTAGAAACGGAGCCAGATCTGATTCATCATGAGCGAGGGAGGGATCATGTTTTTAGGATGACTGACGTGAACATGGTACCATCGATCTCTCGAACTCGATCATCATAGCCAGTGGAAACGATCTTCCCGTCTACAGTAGGTGCTAACGCGGTCACAAAGTTAGTGTGTCCTTCTCCGTCGATGTCGCTCACTTCTCCTGTCGAGGCAGAAAACGATAGTATTCTTCCGTCGGCTGTACCAGCAAGGAAAGTGTCTGATGACACGGGCGCCACTGCGGTGATCGACTTTTGTGGTCCCTGAATCGGACGTAATGAAGTCGACAACGGTGGAAGGTCGGACAAGAGACTAACCGTGATGACACGAGCAGGTTCACCACCGACTCGAGAGTCAAATACATTCAGATTACCGGACAGCGACAACGAGACAATATCCCCGACTCCACTCCAAGTATTTCCAACTTGCTGGTGATTGACGCCTGTTCCAACCTTCCATGTGGTAACGGCTTGACCCGACTGGACATCCCCTGACATATAAATGGGCTTTCAAATCGTCTCAATAGAGATGAAATAGGTCACACAAAGTTTGACCGTGCAATCAACAGAAGACGTGACAAGGTGATTGTCATCAGGACTCCACGAGCAGGACATCTAAGAAGAAAGGTCATTGGTATTCAAGCATTGCACCAGTGACTGCAAACTTACGATGCTCCCAGTGTGTGGGTCCTGAGTAATTTCACTCAGCATTTCGCCCACCTTGCCGTCGTAGATGAATATCTTCGCATCCGACCCGACGCTGGCAAAGTGATCACCAGAACTTGCATATCGAACATCTTGAACAAATTTGGTATGTGTTTTGATCGTCTGAAAATGTTCTTCGTATGGTTTCGTGATTGTGAGGAATGTTTGATATTACCTTGTCATATTTGTACGGGACCCCTGCGGAGGATTGAAGTCAGGGTAGTTGCGAAAGTCTGTCTGTGAAAGCTATACCTTGATGGAATACGATTAAACCATCGTCAGCCGCGGTTGCGGCTCGGAACGGTCTTTGACGGCGTATGGATACAGCATTAATTGCCTCGAATGAAAATTCAGATGGAGGTAGATGGAGGAGACCAAACCACTCACCTTGGCGTGAGCAGTGATTTCCCCCGTGGACGTTCCTGTGTCCATCATGAAAGCATGTCCGAACCTTAGTTCCAAGGAAAGTCGAACGCATACATCTCACACCAGAGGAGAGAGACGGACTTTTCTTTGCCATCTCCGACGGCTATTATTCGTTTGCTCTCGCCATCCCACTCAAGATCGTTACTAGTTGATTGAGACTGAAATTACGACAGAGAATTCAGGTAGGGGGAAGGAGACACACATTCGGCCAGAGATCACTTTATACTCTCCCTTGAGAGTCTGATCTTCACCGACAGTATCCCACACCCTCACTACGATGCTGAAGCCTCGGAAACCATTCAAAGGGGATGAGGGTGATTCTTACCAGTCCCTGAGATGTCCGCTGAAGCACAATAGAATCCAGTTGGTGAGATTCGGGCAACCGTTGTGTTTTGAACGTGACCGGAATAAGCCACCGCCAGCGATGAGTTCTGCGATGATAATAATGTTTAATTACGTTGGGGGGTACGGGGAAGACAGTCGCACTAACATTCAAGTCGCGAATCTACGCCTAGTGAGTATGTATGTACCTACACGATGAAGACTGCGCACTCACGATGACGGTTCTGCCATTCGTGTAAACAATCTTGTCTTTGCTGGCGCTGAGCTTGGTAGATATTCCCCGGGTGGTGTTCGGATTGGGAGGGCAGAGCCGGACTTTCTTGCAAGACATGGTGACTATACGACTGCAAAAACACAAGCAGTAAAATAAAGCAGCAAAAATAAATATTGAGATCCGTAGATCTACCACTCCGGGAAAGCGTGTCATCCTTGTGCAGGGGCCATGCTAATCTTCTCTGTATCGTTCCAATTTTTTCGTATGTCACCCCGAAGGGGACACTATTCTATGATGATGTAATCATGTGCCTGCCATCGTTTTGCTTTTCGTTCGCCTCACGGGTGTGGGCACGTGCGGTGCAAAGGCGCCGAAGGTAACTCACTTCCTCCAAGAGAGTTTGTGCCCAACAGCCTTCAAAACCAGTCACTACGTTGTTTATGTAAGGAAACTTGTTCTCCATCTAGTAGGGCACGACTTATCTTTATTTCCGTAATTCGGTTTACTCCACGATGATGTATTGCAAGGGCGTACTTATGTGATAATTATGTAATAAGCGTGTGGGTTTTTTGTTTGTGGTTTTCGTCGTGGCTTGTGGCCGATCGATTCCTTTAGGCTGTTGGGCTCGTCTCCGACTCTATAGAACATTCGTCTGGGGTGAAAACCTCGCCTTTTGTTGTCTTTTTCCTTTCAAATCCTCCCGTAGTTCTACCATACCCCGATAATCCACATGGGTTCTATATACGACCTCCAACCAGAGACGTCGGATCTGTACATCCCACAACCTCACCCATATCTCCACGAACCTCTCTTATACATATCCAATCTCCCACCTTATGTCACCGACCAAAACCTTGCCCTTGCATTCGTGTTTTGCGGTCCGTTCAGGCCAAAAATTCCTCGAGACGGAAGCAATATGCCGCTGGCGGGAACGATAGAATTCAAGTTCCTTGAGAAAGGTATCTTCCCCTGTCTTGGTATTTTATAGTGTATCCTGATCGTCATATATTGCTTAGCGGAGAAAGCACTCGCCACCTTACAATCTCGCTTGATCCCTGAACTTCAACCCCCAGTGCCCCTCATACTGTCTCCGTATCCACCAACGAACCCACCCACACCCTTGCCACCGCCGTCTGCTTCGCCTCGTCTCGTGAAGCACCTCCCATACGGCTTCACGGATTCGCAACTGTACGACGTCTTTCGACCATACGGAGCGCTCGCGTCGGCTCGCTCCCAAGCTGGTTTTGGGCCGGACATTGGCATAGTCGAGTTCTGGAGAGAAGAGGACGCGCGGAATGCCGAAGCCGCGATGCATTGTGCTGAAGTAGACGGTCAGAATATTGCAGTGCAAGTGTACCAGCCCAGACGAAACAGCGCAAATTTGGAGGGCTTCAGCGTGAACGCCCCTGCGTTCGTGCCGTCTGGTTCAATGTTTCCCTATCCTACCCAGGTGCGTGTTCTTCCTAAGACGGCCTGACAATGTTCATTTTAACAATCAAAAAGTACTCTCCTCCTCGTGCAACTCCATACCCTGTGAGATCTCCAGTTCAACCCGTCTCCTTTGTCCATGGCCCTGGTCAGCAGGTTCAGCTGGCTCCTTTGGTTGGTCCAGGCTCGAACAGCCATAGTGGCCTCATCGATCCATGCAACTTGTTTTGCAAAGTAAGCCTTGTTCAGTTTACGCTCATGTGCTTTGTGATGTTGAACACAAATACCTAAGAATTTGGATCCAGATATTGATTCTAACGGTCTGTTCACTCATTTCCGTCAGGTGAGATCTCTGATCATCTTTTGACGAGCAAAAGTTCCTGACCCGTTGTACAGTTTGGTCAAATTGTTAGGTATGCCGACACCTTTAGATTTTTGCCCGCGAATTGAATCGTCATTAGCGCCCGGGTAATGCGAAACGAGTCTGGTGAAAGTCGTGGATTTGGCTTCGTCTCCTTCCAGGCACCAGACCAAGGTCAATTATCTTCACTACCAATGTAACAGCTACTCAAACTGCTCATGTAGCTTCCGCTGCCATGCATGCCATGAACGGTATTCAACTTGGCTCGAAACAAGTAGTAGTTCGGCTCCATGAACCAAAGCAACTGCGGCAAGAGAAGCTCGCCCAGCGATTTGGCCATAATGGCCATCCAAGGAACTCCAGTGGGGCTACTAGTCCCGCCGCCAGTGAGGGAGGGGACAGTTATGCCGGCTGGCCAAGCCCGCGTCATCACGCGTCTTCTTTAGGGTCCCCGGTTGCTAGTCATTTTGATCGGCCTGAGCGTGGAAGGCGAGGATCTGGTAGTTATTATAATGTGCACATATTCCTCTTCTGATATAAATATGTTCAGCACTAATTGCAACACAGGCCGCACTCACTGGTACACTTAATTTACCCATGCGCTACGACGACCTTGCGGCATTGTCCCCCGTTGTACGCAAGGAGGTGCTAACAGGCGAACTCAGCAGACGGGTCAAGGCCATGGATACTGTCCCTACAGAGGACGTGGACGTCATCGTCGAATCCCTCATCGGTCTTTCACTCAACGAAGTCGTCCAAGGGATCCAGGATCCCTCTAAACTGGAGGAACAAGTCCGTAACCTCAAGAATTTGTTTAAGTCTTCCCAGGGATCATCACCCGACAAGTCGCCTTCGCCGTCTGCCTCTGCCTCGCAAGACTCCCGTTTGCTCGACCCCAATGCTCTCAATGCGACTGCGTCGGCCCCCGAGCACCCATCCACACCAATCTCCATGACCGCTTCGCTGTCCACGCCGCCTCGTACATCGTCGCCATCGGGCTCATTGCCACCCACCTCAGAGAGGGATCGCATGATCGTGGCCATCAGCAAATTCGAGTCAATCAGACAATCCGAGCTAACCGATTTACTTATGAGTTTACCGAAACGTGAACGTGCCATGTGCCTTTTCAATGTTGAAGTCCTACGGGCAAAGATTGCCGACGCGAAGAATGTTTTGGACAGTGACGATGCCGGGGAGGAAGAACAGCAAACACCTTTGTTAGAGACGCAATCTGTGAAGTCGTCACCTCAAGTGCCTGTCACGCCGCAGATGAAGAAGGCTGCCTCGACAACAGAGGATTCGCCACAGACACCGGACTTGTCGTCGCGCGGACCGTCGGCTGCTGCCTCGCCTGTCCCTGGCACGCCGAGCGGGACCACGCACACTATCGCCTCGCTTGCGAAATTACCTGCGATGGAGATTATCAGAATCGCAAGGTCGTCGTCAGCGACTGGGCTGCCGTTGCCCAAGGCCGATCCTTTGATTGCGAAGGCCACGGACGAGTTCATCGACGGCTTACTGGATAAACCGATACAGCAACAAAAGCAGCAACTGGGCGACAAATTGTATGTTTGCCTATCCTATGCTTGGTTTCTGTTTGTTAATAATCATATTCCACGCGATGACAGATTTCGTGTTATAAAGAATTTTGGTATCAAAGGAGCCGTACGTTGATTCCTGAAACATCTTTTGTATCTGGTCTTAATCCTGGCCATCTGAATCTGTTGCAGCCCAAGCTTACTATCACTCTTCTGGACCAAGACGATCTACGTGCTTTAGCACACCTCATGAACAGCTACCCTTCGGTGCTCAAGGAGAAAGCGCTACTCGCTCAAGCCACTGTTGTTGCCAGCAAGTGAAAGGCTTCACCGCCACGCAAATATACTTTCATCTATCGCAGCATCTACTTCTTTCTTCGTATCCATCTGAACTGCTACTACTCATACAATCATTCCTCTCCGGGCCCAAGGATTTCTTTCAACAAACTACATAGGCATTACCAAGAAATGCCTCAGGAAAGAGTACGCTGCTTCTCACATATTACCTACCTCTCTTCTTTTCCCTTCCTCTTTCGCTTTCATTTCCGTGTTTTCTGTATTCCGCGTTATGAAGGGTGATTGATTCCACATACAATTTTCTTTTACGACGATTTACGACTTTTTTTTTCCCCAATATCTTTTCTACACAATGGTGGCATTTCCCCTTTGTGATTTGAACATTATTGAACGTGAAGTCTTCCTTCGTGCTTGTAAGATAGCCGACTTTCATACTCAAGGCTTTTAACAGGATGCGTGACTTTAGCATGACTTTAGCCAGTATTTCGCAATACACATTTTCTGCAGGCTGTTTTCAAAAAATCTAACACCACAAAATCCACGGCATTTCCCATTTCTACAACTCTGTGGGAACAGAATTTTGGTAAAAATTACTAAAATGCCATGGGATGATTACACAAATGAGTTTCCAGTGTACCAGCCTTCCCGATTTGTCCACACGCGGCTTGGGCAAGTAAAACACCGAGTTTTGCCAGACAAAATCATGGAGATGCTGGACAATATGATTGTTTAGGAATATGGTATCTTATACTAGCTCTCTAGATACATATATATGCTCTTGATTCCAACGATCCTTGCTCATCTGGCTTTGATGGAATAAACAGGTTGTCACAGCGTGTCACAGCGTGCTTGTAACAAACACCACGTGATCTCCGCGTGACAGGTTCACTTTTTCTACCTCCACGATAATGTCTGCCACTGATGCTGACGACGTGTTTCAAGAGAGTGCCCCGGTGATTGTCGACTGCGATGTTCTGGAAGCGGCCAAGGAGAACATCCAGCCTCTAGCATCGGGTCGCCGCGTGACCGCCCTTTCAGAGATATTGCGGACCCCACACGGAGTTCGAGAGGCAAAGCTTGCAGCTACCCGCAATCGGTTGCGAGTAAATGTGGAGATCGCGCTCGACGACGAGGATGACGACCCCCTCGAAGCGTACTGTCGCTTAGTCTATTGGACTGTTGAGAACTATCCCCAGGGTCACAGCGCGGAATCCGGACTGCTGGATTTGCTGGAAGAAGCCACCCGAGTCCTCAAGGATGACAGGGGTGGAAAGTGGAAGGGAGAGCTGAAGTATTTGAGGCTTTGGGTGCTTTACGCCACTTTCGTTGAGAAGCCAGTGGTCATTTACAAATTCTTGTTCGCAAACGAGATCGGGACTAGTTTGGCGCTGTTGTATGAGGAGTATGCGGCTGTTCTGGAGCGTAATGGGCGGTGTGTATCATTTTCCGCTGCTCTAGTTGTGATGGCGCGCAGATACGACTGAAAAAAAGACAGGCGCGCAGATGCGGACGCGGTGTTCATGCTTGGTATCGCACGACAAGCCTCTCCCCTAGATCGTCTCAAGAATAGACATGCGGAGTTCCAGAAACGAATGATGTTTTCTTCATCATTGCCAACGGCTTCTACTCCAGAGGCGGTCCCATCTTCGTCGCGAAGAACGATATTAGGCACTACAATGTTGTCTTCGACCGGGGCTCCTCCATTATCCACATCTACGCGCTCACCCCAACCCCGCAATGACGTAGTCACCCCTGCCGCTCCGTTGGTCTCAAACGCACGTCTTTCGGTATTCGTCGACCCGTCAAGCTCAGAAGCACAATCTGGAGGCCCACCGACAAACCCGTGGCCAGACATAGGCACCCGGAAAACGAGAATACAAGAAAATATTCCCGAGGTGAAGAAAATGGTAGGTTCAATCATAAAGCAGCCGGGGCGATCGAAACGGGTTGCTTCTGGCACAAAGTCTGGTTCGGGAACGACATCCCAGATCGTACCGTATAGAGACTGGCCTGAGGAGGTTAATAAGTCTCCTCCGTCGGTCCCAACTGAAGTGGCGCCGAAAACACCAGCGAAGTGTATTGCTGTGTTCATAGAAGGCAACGAAGGTGTTGTCCCATCCACATCGGCCTTTACGCCTTTCCGTGATGAAGTTAGTGTTTATCTTCCTCTATGTCACTGTATAGTTCTGATCTTATTTAACCATCTGGAATACGTAGCCTATCGCCGCGGGTGACAATCTCACGGCAAGTACATCGGCGGCGTCGATTGCGGACTCGGTCATGAGAGCGAAGATTGGTGCAGTCGTGATATCTGAAGCGGAGGCGTTGAGAAAGGATCCCTTGAAAAATTATAGGAACATAACTGATAGGGCAGATAATTGATAAATCCATGTACAGGAGTTGCCAAGAGTTTGCCAGGGTGTACCTGAGCAGCAATCCAAGTCGTAATGTATAGCGCTGCCGACGGAGTTCCTTGTACATGATTGGCTTAGTCAGCGCGAGAAAAATTTCGACACTGGGCGCGAAAGCATCAGACACAACCACTTCACACACTCCTTTACTCTAGGTCTTCAATGATGGCGGGCACAGGTGGACCACTCCCCGCAGGAGATAAGAACCACCAATTTTCATTTGCAACATTTCTGCCGCGTGGTCTACTACGTCCCAGGGCCGTTGCAATATATGTCGCCTCCCTTGTTATTCTCGGTCTTTTCTTCTCGCCAAAATATCTATCTGAACTCCAACATATTCCCTCAATTGGCGAACCCGTCGCGTGGAATGATTCTGATCATGCTCTGGCCCACAGTTCCACTTCTTTAACGTCACCTCCATCAAAACTCGACCCGTTGGATCCCCTTGTCTCTCTAAATGGTCCGCCTACAATGTCTTTCCGAGGTACACTCATTTCCTACGTATACTCTCCTTGGACTCTTTCGATGTTTTTGTTTCAGATAACCTGCGCAATGATACCAAATATATCACATCTTGGATAGCAGCCGGGTGGAGTGAGTTGGACATCTTCTTGAGTATTACCAACTTTGTCTGACCCGTCGCTTCAGCGAACGACGTGATGACATACGTGGGCCTCCTTCTCCACGAAGTTGCTCACTCTCTTAAATCATTCATTCGCACAGGTTAACCTTATCTATCTTGGCATGATCACGGACCGCATACCTATACTGGGACCGTTCACGCCGTCTCATGGCGAGGATGGCATCATTCTCTTCAGCGAAATATTTGACCTTCCTCGGCTCCGGGAAGCGCTGAGAATTCCTATCCTCGAGTGGCATGAAGTCAAGAATGAAACCAGCGAAGTTATTGATGATTTGGGCTGCTGGGGCGTGTGGGAAGCAGTACAATATGACGACCACGAACCTCGTGATAGCATTATTCCTGACATCGTAGGATTGGGTGGGTGATGATCCAAATTATTTTGTGTTCCTACTCTTATTTTTGGAACTAACTCGGGTTTTATAGACATATCCTATACCAAGGCTCCCGATTATATCAAACTGAGGCCAGGCAATCCCCACGATAAATGCAGTACATTCTGGTCGCTGGCGACCCTTGCCTTCCCCACGAGGCGGAACCAGAACCTCCAGACACCCCTTCCGTCACTTTTGCATGAAGTCTCTCTCCCACCCGATGAGCAGCTCCTCTGCTTTGATTATCTTTACTATGTTTGCGCATTCGAGGTGAGATTATGTGGTCCCTGCCCTTGGCTCTAACTCAGCGCGCTGACTGCCGCTTTGTAAATAATAATAAACAAGGGCATCGACTTTGGAGAAGATTACAGTCCAGCCTTCAGACATGTAGCCCGGTACCTGTATTGGACTCCCAAATTCGAAAGCCTCGCGGGCAGGACTCTCAAGCAAGCAATCGGCGTACAAGATGACCAAGTGATTCCCCCGGTAAGCCAGCCACACCCGCAGCAATCGCCTACCCTCATGTGTAGAAACAAACTACAGTATATCACAGTGCACGTGCGCCACGGCGAGTTCACAATGTGGTGTGAAGCCCCCATCAAAGATTGCTTTGCGCCGCTTTCTGTCATCGCGCGACGCGTCCAAGAGGTGAAAGACGAGCTGCTGGAGCGTAAGGGTATTGTCGTGAACCACGTCATCATGACGTCCGACGAGAGAGATCCTGCGTGGTGGAAGGGTGTGACTGATATGGGGTGGCTGAAGGTCGACCATCAGGAGAACCTGGCGAAGTACGGACGCTGGTGCGGATAGCGTTTTATCCCTTGTTTTGTTGTGTATATGGCTAAGCTGCCTCTTCGGCGCTCCTCGTTGTCAGGTATCCTCCGTTGATAGACGCCGTCATACAGTCACACAGCACTGGTTTCGTGGGGACCGACAGGTCCACGTTTTCCATGGTAGGCATATCCCCGCAGAGCCTTTTGGGTGAAAACTGACTTCATCCCTCTGTAGATGGCGGCGAAGCGAGTGACCACTTGGCATGACGGCTCAGTCCGGATGTTCAAATGGGGCAAACCAGGCGCGGATGATCATTAAATGTAATTAACAACTTGAAAGCTTGAACCATTGTTTTTGCTTATTCCAGTCACAGGCTGTCTTCGTAGTTTGTGATAGACATCATACCTGATTCAACGAAGTTCACTCAATAGATAAAGCGTCTAGAATCCATGGCCGATTATTAACCTGCTCCATATTTCCATTGGCGACATGGTCCAAAAACAAGTCATGCTGACTCATGCACATTAACGCTTTTCTCCGGCTGCTGAGCTGCTCGTTGGATTGCCAAATGGCTCCAAATGCAAAACAGTTGTTTGAGACAAATTATGTAACAAGTCGAATCGATAGAGTTTTTCTATGAGTCTACTGTCAAAGTCCATGGTTATCAAGTGGAAACCACGACGGGGACAGTTCCAGTCCTGGCGTTGTCGTGATTTTCAACAAACCATTTGACGGTCTTCTCTAGAGCTGACCAAGACGAGAGAAAGAGCATGAGGTTATGGAAAGCGCAAAAGTGAAGCGTTTTTGAAGGCCGCACCTGGGTGGAAAGGGGTGAATTCGAAACCACCAATGAGCCGCAGGAGCTTGGCATTTGACGCCGGCTTGCGGAATTGTCCGTCAGATTTGGTGGTATCGAACTGGGTATGTCATTGAGGAAGGAGAAAAAACGTCAGCGTGTTGGAGACACTATGACGGAACACGCTGACAGTATATTCTCCTTCAAATCCCATGGCTTTGACGATCAAGTCGGCTACATCCTTGATGCTCATACTCTGATCTTCCGAAACTGTAGAAATATTTTTTTAAATGATTTGTCCTCTGCTTTATATGTACTGGGGGGACTCACCAGAGAAAATGACTGGCTCAATGTCATCGTACTCCCTCAACATCCAGATGAACAGTTTGGCAAGGTCGTAGGAATAGATGAACTGGCGCAAGGGCTTGCCGGTGCCAGCTACCACGAACGGCGTCTTGTTCTCTACAATCAAATCTGTTCGTTGAAAAAATAGGACAGATGATTAAACATTCACTGACTTTTCGCGAGATAGCATTTATGGATCAATCCAGGGATGACATGAGAGTCTTCCAGATCACTGTGTAATGCGATTTGTCAGGTGCTCAAAACCAGTTTTGAAAGACTAATCACAAGTTATCATGTGGACCGAAAATATTGGTCGGGATAGCTGCTGTGAAGTTGCTTCCGAAGGCTTGGTTGTATGCGCTGGTACAAAAAAAATTTGTTCAGCTAGATCGTTTTGGTAAGAGCCCTCCGCTCGACCTCACCGGTTCTGAACATCCACCAGTCGCTTCGCATGCGCATATCCGAAGTTGCTCTCGTGGGGCGGACCATTGTGCAGTTTGCTTTCCTCCAAAGGATACTCCACTTGGTCAGGGAATATGCACGTCGAGAGACAGGAGACGAGCTTTTGAACTCCGAAGAGGTGAGAGTTATGGAGGACGTTGTCGTTGATCAGTAGATTATCTCGCAGGAAGTCCAGCTATCCAAAAAGAAAGGCAAAGAAGTGAGTAAATCCAAATCGGAAAGAAGAAGTGAGTTGAATGCACCCTGTATTTCAGGTGCTTGAAGAGGCCGCCGACGATCGCGGCCAAATGAATGACATGGGTGGGTTGGTACTTCTCGAAGAGCTTTCGTGACTGTACAGGATCTCTGTGAATATTTTCAGGACAATAAAGTGGTTGCCAGTTTTTCAAAGCACTGAACCTGAGATCACCATCCGAAGAACCCAAGAAGACCCACGTCTCGCCCTCCTTCTTTCCATACCTCGAGCCCATTTCCTCAGATTCAACGACATGTTTGATAGCCTGCCCAACGAGTCCAGAGCCACCCGTAACGAGTATAACAAACGCCATCATGGAGATTATCCTGATAGAGTTCTTCAATGAAACAGAAACTGGAAGTCAATCCGTCGGCAAAAACCTATCCTAGACATAAATCGGAGTTGGAACCGAAGAGCAACAGGCACATTGCCATTTTATTAATAAGATTTTGTGAAAAACATCAGATCCATTTATGTTTAGTATTTAGGATCTGCCCACTGTTCTAGACTTGTTGTGTCAGTTCGCCTGCCCCGCAAATTTAACGGTTTTATCACCAACCTACTCCTTAACTTTGCAGCAAATGTTGACAGCTGGGTTCCCAAAAAAACTCAAACCGACAAAAAAAAAAAGTAAACTGATGTCCAAATCAAAAGAACAATATTAATCGACTAATAGAACCATCTTTGTTTTTTTTCCTCTCAATGACATATCACGTGACTTTCACTGATATAAGAACGACGGATGAAGCAGATTTCCAAGGTATAAACTGAAGAGGGATTGACGAGGGTGTTGTTTGAGCTGTCGGTGCAAGAAAGAGACGTTGAATTGTTCGACAGTGAACTACTGTAGTACAATGATCCGCTGAAAGTAAATCAATCGTGAAATCAAGAGAAATGATGGCTGCTTTACTTGACCCCGCAGCCATCTAAATGTGAAACTCCAACAAGATGATGCTTTCTTGTCAGTGTGTTCAAGGGACATAGCGGAAAGCGGGGGCCTAGAGAGGTTACGAATTACAAGATTAGTTGGTGTCCAAGCTGGTCACATACATTATCCGCCAGCTTGCGGGTATCCACCGTATCGCCCGGTGTAGGCTTCCCATAAGCACGATCCCTCCTCGCATTTTCGCGACGGTAGGAAATCTACACAGTTATTGACGTCAAGTCCTTTGCATAAAATAATTTCACGGTGGATCCCGGTGCTTACCGAAAGGGCAATCGCACATAATGCTGCGAGAAATTCGAGAACACATATCACTGAGGCAGACCGAAGTAAGCGGGACCTCATACAAAGCTCGGGTTCACTTGCCTGCAAATCCTTTGCTGAATGGAAACAAATCATTCAGCAACCAAGAAGCAAAAAAAAAAGTCCCCAATGATCCTACATGTATCTGGGTCCTTCTGCTTTGGGGAAGACGTGTGATCCAAGGATACTTCCACATTGACCAATTGCCATAAGCATAGGTATGCCGGTTGCCTTCTTCGTCTCCGATCCAAGATTGTGCGCAACTACAATTTCAAATAATATAGCTGAATCTCCTCGACGAGGAACGCAATGAACGCAGCAACATACACCATGCAATGGTTAACCCGATGGTGGTATATGTTCCACTGGTGATGCAGAATGTCGCGAAGTAGCGGACGTGATTGCGACGCACATTCAGAAGTAAACTGTTCATGAAAAGGCCGTTCAGCCCCAAATTCACATCAACTAAATCCAAACCCACAGATAACCAATAGCACCAATAGCACTCGATATTGCCATAAATATACCTCTGCTTTGCATTTTATCTGAGGCGAAGGAAAAGAGGATGAGAACAATCGCAGCAACGGCATAGGGAGGAACGGTCATAATTTGCGCCTGGGAATTGGCTTTGGAAAAATGCCCCCGATAGTCAACAGACAAGCACAGTTACAGAGAGTGCGGGCTCACAGTAACCGAGTGTTGTGATGATGGTAGGTAAAAATGCAGAAATAGATGCAAGGGCGCAATTCAGGCCGAAGTAAATGACACCACCAAGGTAAACCTGCCAGAGAGGTCTATGAGCGGGAATTGTTAAACGGACAGTGGGCGTAGAAGCTAACTCTCCAGTCCCGGAATGCCGCGAATATATGGCCTCAAGGGCTCTTGTCAGGATAACCACAAATTGAAGCAGAGAAACCCAGCTCACTTCTCTCCACAATTGCACCGATATCCCCGCATGCATTTCTATTCATTCTCTCAAGGGCCAATTGACGTTCGCGCTCATTAAGATAGGACGTTGAATCAGGACGGTTTGGAAGTAAAAACAAAGTCAAGACACCAAGAAGGACTGCTGGTATGCCCTAATCAAGTCAGTTTGTAACAAAATTGGAGAGGCCAATCCAGAACTGACCTCAACGATGAAGAGAAGTCTCCAAGTTGAGAAAGCAACAGAGGCTTGTTGTACACCAAATGCAATAAGACCACCAAAAGCACCCGCCACGGCTAGGCATAATTAACCCTCAACCAGGACACCACAGAACGCCGAGCAAACTGATGCTTACCTGCGAATCCGAACCAATACGCCATCCTTAAACCCATCTCGTGCTTGGTATAAAATAAGGCTGGCCAGGAATAGTCAGCCATGCAATATTTAGACAAAAGAATGGACGTTGGACTCACAGAAGTAGAGGGGAATCGCAGGCCCAAAGCCCGCTTCGAATACACCCAGGAATACTCGTGCTACAAAAAGACTACCGAAATTGAAAGCCGTGGACTGCATTATTAATAAACCCTCGTCAAATCTAAATTTCAAATGATACATTATGGAACTTACCATCAAAGTAGCACAAAGTCCCCAACCGAGAGCAGCACACGCCATCCAGAGGCGAGGAGGATAGAGTTTGGATGTTATGACAGCTGGAACTTGACACAAGATCTAAGATGATATGATGAAGCAAGGTTGAGTGCGAGGAAGAACAGCCGGCCTCACGTATGAGAAGAAAAATGCAGAATTGACCCAATCAAACAGTTTCCCGGAATGGTCGCCTCCAAGAACATCCGTGGGCAATCCCTGAAGGCGGGCGTTTCCCAAGTTTGACCTGTCCAAGTCTAGGATTACAGTTGGGGCACACATAATGATGCACCTTCAGAAGATGTAACGCACATGCCGCAAGATAAAGGAGGCACGTTATGGGCAAGATGCGGCTGTCAAGTTTTCGCACCAGTTTCCTTTCTTCCAAGGTGTGTTTAGGATGTGCTCCTTCGAGTCCTTTCTCAGAGGGTGATTCGGCCTGTGCCAACTCGCGGTCATTCTGTGTTTTCTCGTCAGATTGGTCCTTGAGTGACATGGATGTTGAGTGGTTGGAGGGGAGGGGGCGGCGAATGATTGGCAAAGCCCACCTTTATAGTTCCGGGTCGTGTGGGAGCGAGTTCGGAGTCGAAGCTCAGAGTCCAGTGACAACTTCGTGATTGTTTGATGGAAGATGCCTCATATGCAAACGCGTATGGCGGAGCTCCGCGAGGATAACATCAAACCTGGTTATACCAGATCCCTTGTATCGAATGCAGAGAACTTGAAGATCATGACATCAGGTGACTCTGCACTGAGATGTACGTTCCACGCGCTTGTCGGATGTATCCACGGATTGGACAGGTTCAAGTTCTGGTCTGATATAGCTATAGAGTGACTGTAATCATATTTGAGACTTATTTTTTAGTGTTCCATGGGCCATTTTGAGAGGCCCATGCGGACAACTTCAACTCGGAAATAAGAATAATATACAATGATCGAAATCCTAGTCACGTGGATCAAGAAAAAATGCAGAAATGAGCCGATTTCTCTGAACAGGTTCAAAAGACAGTCGGCCCATTCCAATATCAGGGCCTGCTCTTTGACCCCCCGTCGACTTTCACCGGTGAGTGCTTGGGATTTTCTACTCTGTCTCAAATGCCACTCGGCGCCAGTATTTTATTCAGCTTCAGCTTGAACTAACTTTGTTTTTCTGCTTTTCGAGCAACAATTTATGGATCAAGCTAATTTTTGTCACTCTAGCACTGCAACAATGGCTACGCTAGCTGATGGCCGTGTTGATGAGCGAATTGAAAATTATACCAAATTCTGGCAAACCGATCTCAAACGAGAGTCAGAGGCCGACGTCGGAAACCGGAGAGACGAGTATTCTTCCGTTGTCAATGGTAAGTCAACTAATAGTCATTGCGATGTCAACTTGACGCTGTGTGAAGGTTACTATGATGCGGCGACCGAGCTTTATGAGTACGGCTGGGCCAAATCCTTCCATTTCTCCCGCTTTTTTAAGGGTGAAGCCTTCGCCGCTTCATTGGCCCGACACGAGCACTATCTTGCAGCGATGATGTCTCTCAAACCAGGCATGAGAGTCCTGGATGTTGGATGTGGTGTTGGCGGACCTGCCCGTGCAATCGCCAGGTTTTCTGATACAAACATCATTGGCCTGAACAATAACGAATTTCAAGTTCGGCGTGCGAGAAAATATACACAGCAAGCTGGTCTCCAGAATCAGGTCACATTTGTTACGGGTGATTTTTTGAAGCTCGTTGAACAGTTCGGGGAAAATTCGTTTGATGCTGGTACGTGCGGCCTTCCTCGCCACATTTTCTTAACAGTAGTGGACTCATTAAATGCACAGTTTATGCCATTGAAGCAACTTGTCACTCACCTACCTGGGAAAGCGTTTATGGCGAGATTAAGCGAGTACTCAAGCCTGGTGGAGTCGTAAGTCGCAAGGTCCTGATCATATAGCTTGAGACCAACTACTGCTTAGTTCGGTCTATACGAATGGTGTATGACGGATTCGTGGGATCCTTCTGTCCCAGAACACAAAGAACTTGCTCACGCAATCGAATTTGGAAATGGTATTCCAGAGATGCGCCCGTTGCGCAAAGCCCGTCAGGCGCTTGCAACCGTCGGTTTCGAGATCGAGCATGAAGAAGATCTTGCTGAGCGACCAGATGAGGTGCCATGGTATTACCCGCTCGAGGGGGACATTCGCAAGGCGCAGACTTTCTGGGATTACTTCACCGTGTGGAGGATGAGCTGGAGCGGTAAACTAGTGACACATAACGTCGTGCGTTTTCTGGAGTTCTTTGGCGTGATGCCAAAGGGGACGTGGGAGGTGGGCGAGGCATTGAAAGTGGGCGGGGATGCCTTAGTGAAAGGAGGTCAGATGAAGGTAATGTGATGTCGTTCTGATTGAGCGTGGAAATTCTGAACCCTGCTTCATTCAGCTCTTCACTCCGATGTATCTTGTCGTCTCCCGCAAACCCCTTGAACAAAATTGAGCAGATACTGCTCACAAGATACCTTACTTCGTTATTACTGCATATTAGTTTTAGTATCCGGCATCTTCCGTTGTCAGCCAGCGATCCTATGATTGGGATACATTCCGTCAATGAGCGATCCCATTAGGATACCTGTCTACAATGAGCGATTCTCGAGTGCGGAAACCCCGATTACCCAAGCCGTACACTGAGGAACAACTCGCTTTTCTCCGTAGTCACCTTCCTGAATACGAAAGACTCATAGGAGGCGCCAGAGGAGATGCTAAAAAATTCGCTCTCGCCCAGGTTGAAACATTCATATCTCGTTTTGGACTTCCAGAGGAATACGAGGGAGTGGGGGAAGCCAAACTGACAAGATTTCGGGAGGTTCGTCATTCTTTTTAGACCAATAATGAATGTTACACCTGACGGTCCGGTAGCAACTATATAACTGGTTTAAGAATACGGTAGGGAGGACGAGGAGAAAGCTAGAAGGACGGCCGAGATCAAGCAAGAAAGTAGTGAATTCGGAGGGAGGTTCGTGGTCCGTCTCATTATCTCGCTAGTACTACTCAATCCTGTTCTCCACCAGGAGCCCAAAGTGCCGTTCCATGGAATGCTGCATCGACGGACGACAATCCTGGGTGCCTCAGTTCAAGTTCCGTCGATAGGTCCCATTCATTCTCTCCAATACAATACACAAGTCCGCCGACCCCTGTGGTCAGAAACTCTGGCCCACCACCCCATATAAGCTTGAACGTCACTATTGCAAGCCTTCGTGATGCTTTCCTGAATCCGATAGTGGATCCCGTCATGCTCTCGTCGATGATCCAAACGTATGCAATCACCAACCCATCACCGATACCTCTCACTGCTGTTGTCCAGGCACTATTTGACGCTATTTCGGACACCTCCACCCAACCTCCGACGTCTCAGACACCCTTCCACCACCGAGATCCGTCCTCATTCCTCCGCCGATTTCTTGATGCCTGCTCGTATTTGCCATCCACTGTAGTTCATGCTGGTGTTTCGGGCCCACTATCAGGCCCCCGTGCTCTGCAAATTCAGATACGCAAGTTCTCAATCTGGAACTCCAGGGCTCCGTCTTCTTCGCCGCACACGTCATCGATTACTGATGAGATGCAACGCATCGCGGCTGACCGTCAGAGCCGAAAGGACTACATCCAATGGGCGCGTATACATGCTGCAGCGCTCGAACTGGGTATGTTGAGCATGGGGCACTGCGATGAGACAGACAGTAGCGGTTACGAATATGCCGTGGGTCGGACCTTTTCTGAAATGATGGCTCGGGATGCTGTGTGGGAGTCGGATGAGGTCGAGTGGGTTGCAGGCATTTTTGTGCTGAGGGCGATCATCAGGACTGCTCTGAGGGGAGATCAGAGACGACGTGGTGAGTATGATGCGTTATTGAGGAACTATGAAGAGAGGTGGAAAGAGATTAAGGATGAGGCGAGACAAGCTATGGTTACGGTGAGCGGTGTTGGAGTTCCTTATGATTTATGCCAATGATTTCTCTCTCAGGACGTGTTGTTGGGTGCGAAAGAGGACCTTCGACTTCTTGGTGACGCCTGTATGTCTGAGACGTGATTCGGGGACAACCCGGACAACGGGACGTTTTTATTCGTTGAATTTTTCCAATCCATAAATAGTCACACATGGCTTACTAGGGTGCCCGACTGGAAAGAATGATATACAGATGCACTGCTTCAGCCTGAGGCTACAGGATTCGGACGAGCTTGTTCAGGTAACTTTCTCGTGAGCGCTTGTTCTCGTCTGCAGTGATTTGGCGCCGCTTCTTGAATTCTATGGCTTCATAAGAGTGAAGTGAAAAAAAAGGGTGACACGTGATTTTGGAAGGAATATCACTGGTAAAAGAATGAAATCGATGGAGACTATTACTAAAGCAAGTAAAGGCTGGAACGTCTGCTGATGTAGCGAGTTTCAAGATAAGACAACAAAGGGTCCGAATCCCAGTCCAAAAATATTTTACTACGTATACTATCATCACCCCACACATCGGACAGGCCCAGCTTTCGGCCAGTCACACAATGTCACAGTGGCATATTTGAACCCCGCCTGTCAAAGCGTGACCAATTGCCTTTTTTTCTCCTCACCACAAACTTCATTTTACACCTAGAAAACACTTCTAAAATAACAATATGATGTATTATATGTCTTGTATCAAGTTTACTGTGGATTGAGTTAAAATCGAGTGAGAAATTCGAAGTGGCCGAAAGCTGGGCCTGTCCGATGTGTGGGGTGATGATAGTAATATTAAAAAGAGGGTGAGGGTGAAATATCCCATGTGATGCTCCCTCCCAACTACAACTACACACCAACGGTAGTCACCCACGGATCTGTCATCCTAGTTCCTTTCCAGAAATACCATCTTGCCCTCCCATTCTCATTCCCTTGCCTGCTCTCACCACCACCACCACCACCACCACTTCCCGACGCCTTGGCAGCCCTGACCCCCAAATAACTCATCGACTTCCTCAACGATCCGTACACAGAGTTCGCACCGGACCGCAACGCCGGCCTCGCAACCATCTTGGACCGACCAACCACAGAACCACCCGACGAACTCTCCTTTACCATCTCCTTTGACGGATTCGCGCGAACAGCATCCCCCAGTATATCCGCCGCTGCTTCTGGACACTGTAGTGGGTAAGAGGGAGAGAACGGTGGCGGCGACAACACGGCGGGGACAGAAGTAACACCGCCACCATCGCCGAGATCAGGACCAGTCGACTCTTCCGAATCCGGAGGCGTAATCACACCCGTGTCCTTGTCGCTCCCAACCGACGACTGGTCGAACAAGGTAAACCCTCGCTGCGAGACACTACCACGCGCGCTCTGTGACTGCTGCTGTTGTTGCAGTGCCCCAAACGACGATTTCGAAGGTGTCAGCGGCGGGGGCGGCTTCCTGAATGCAGACAAGATCATATCCGTCTCCGTAGGCATCAGCTCAGGCGGCTCCCTGAATGGCAACAAAGCACTACGGCCTTTCGTCGTCGTCGTCGTCGTCGTCACTGTCTTCGTCGTAATAGTCCCCGTAGTCCTCGTAGCAGCACCACCACTGCTAGCCAAAGAATCCGGCAACGACGACTTGTGTTTAGGTCCGACGGGCCTACCGAGCTTCTCGACGTTGGGCGCAGATGCACTGCGCGGCCCCATGGGGCTAGCCAGGGCGACCCGTCCAGTGACGACGCGGGAGCGAGGGCGTGGGGCCAAACCGAGTCCGAGTCCAGGACGAGCTGCAAGGCTCAACTTGGCGAGCCCAGCGCCGTTGCCGCTCGACCAATTGGATCCTAACACCAACACATCCTGAGGCCCTCCAATCCAAACTCGGGGAGCGGAAGTGTCAGCCCTCTGCTTCTGCCTGGCGGTGGAGGTTCCGGGCGGCGGGGACGGCGGGTCGAGCAAGCCGCGCAAGAGCATTTCTGCGATAGAGCATACGGGGGCAGTCGACTGTTCGTCTGTGGTTGGTGCGTATTGGATGGACGAGCCGAGGGTGGATGCTGGCAGGAAGTAAGGCGCTGCGCGATCGGTAGCGGTGCTGTCAGCAGCAGTGGAAAGGTAGTGACGAGCAGGGTAGGCAAAGGATTGGAGGAAAGATTCTAGGGATTGGATGAGCTTGGTGCGGCCAAGGCCCATGTTTGCGCCAGAATTAGTTGAGTGGTAATAATAGCGTGGGGATAGGGGGAGAAGATGAACGAGATGGGCTCTGTCTGCGGGCAAGTCTGCGAGAGTCGGGGAGGGACCTCTTGAACTGAGTGACTGCTCTTCGGAGGAAGGCGGGGAGGGGATGGAATGGGTCCAGCCACGGAAGATAGAGGCACTCCAACGATTACGGTTCTTGTTCTCTGAGAAATCTACCCGAGAAGAGGAGCGGTTTGAACTAGGGACGGACACAGCACAGAGGAAGGGGTGGCTGATTGTGGTTACGAGTATTGCCTGCTTCAAGAGGGATTTGTCTGCAATGTCAGCGGGCAAATAATTGAAGAGGGCGTCAAAGGGACGTTGGGATGGATCGACAGGAGGCAAACCGCCATTGAGCAGTTTGCTGAAACCCTTTGAGGAGATGGATACTTTGGACCACTTGTTCTGGGGCGGGTTCAAATGCTCTGAAGATGACGCAGGGGAGGGTGATACATCAGAATTTTTGCCATTTTGATGACGGGAAGTGGGTGGAGAATCCAAGTGAAGGTTTGCGCCGTCGTCGTTTTCAGGAAGCTCTACGACGCCCATGACACGATTCTTTCGCCAAATGCGGGCGACACGTTCTGCGCGCTCAAGAGCGGAGACGAGGAGAACTGCACCTGCATTTTGTATTTCTAAAGGGGCGGGCAGGCGAAAGACACGGATAGCAGGGAGGGCAGAGGGAGGGATGATTGGCGGTTGGTGGACTGCAAGGATCAAGAGAGACGAAGAGAGAGACGAAGAGAGGAGGAGTGGAAGCAAGTCTTGTTCAGAGGGCGCTGTGTAGGCAAGGGTGAGTGTAGGGAGGGGAAAGGGGGAGAAAAGAACGTACCACCGAGCACGAGGATGACAGCAGGTCTGGAGGGAGCGATAGTAGTTGCGACTACTTTTTCAGATCTGAGGATCCAAGGGTTTGCAGGGACGTCGTCTGTGAAGATGAAGGATGGAGCTGGAGAGGAAGAAGAAGACATACTGGAAGGGAGAAAAGGGTTGGGGTTTATATAGTCATGCCAGGTAGCGGTGGTCGTCATCGTCGATCGCATTCATCGGCGCAATTTCAATTCCCGGCTTGCTTCCGTGATCGGTCCGACTTCAATACAATCTAGATCGATACTCATCGATACTGGATTATAGTCCACGCGCATACAATCATGCATACACGCATACATGCGTACATGCAGTGTCTCCCCTCCCACTCAATTGCGGCCATCGCAGGCCGTGTGGCGTTGTCGGAATCTAATAATAATCCGTCCCTGCCAAGTGATTCTCTAATCTTATCCCTGACGGAACTGCCAGCATTACATTTTATCCACATCCACATCCACATCCACATCCACATCCGCCATGACGCTCTTGAAAGCTTCATCGTCATACCGTTGCAATCGGTGACCACCACAAAGGGTGAGACAAGAAATCGATATTGGAAACAGGGGTAATACCATTCAAGTTCGGTATGATGAGTGGTCGGCAATTCTTTACTCTTCGCAGTGATCAGAGTCCGCGCCTGTCCTTCCCACCGACTCGGACTCGCTTGCCTTCAGTTTTCTATCCCTCAGTGTGCCGGCTATTGTGATCGTGTTTTTGCCGCATAGGCTAGTGACGTGTAGGTTTTTTTCGAACCACCTATGCATGCACGAATTAGCTCCATCTCGTCATTCCGGCATTCATATCGACTTTGTCAACGATGGCCTTCCAAGCTTTCCATCAGTTTTCACCAACGCGCGTGAAAACGTTCAGTTTACGCTCTAACTTCGTGGGTCGTATTAGCAAAAACGAATCTACTCTTCATAAATAAACCCGCTTCGTTTATGTATTGAAAAGAATTGATTATTATGTGGGTAGGTTCTCGTTCTGTAAATCATTATAGGAATGGTTGCTGCTTTTGGAAGCAAAAAATAATAGTTTTCGATTGCCTCCCGTCTCAAGAAGCAGTCATACCTGCCCAGACCATGAAGCCTTGAAGACCCCAACCACAACCTGGCCATGGTGTCAATCCTGACTGCTTGTCAATTTCATACGCAACAACATCAGACATAACCTCCCAATCAGCATCCCAGTCATGGGCAGACTCCGAAGCAACCAGATCTTCTACCTCCGTAGTGACAATGGGTGTCGTTCCGCGTGGAAGTTGAAGATGAACACTGGTCGTAGTCCTAGCTTGAGACTCTGAGTCGTTCGCGGCTTCGGGGCGGATCTCCTTGCATAGAATACTTTGAAGTTCGAACAAACAAAAGAAAATGCGTCATACACGTTCACTAGGAAGCCAATATTTGTTTACTTCAGCGAAAGCGCTGCCCTTGCAACATGTCGCTTCCCAGACAAATGATCGCGTCTCGAATTGTGATGCATTGTCCTGTTGCAGTCAGTGCACTTCCACCTTTGACTCAAAGGGGTAACAGCAGCTTGAGGGGCCATCGCGATAGCCTGAGCCTGAGGGACAGCAGAGACAGAACGGTGAGAAGTAGCGGCCTTCTTTTGGTGACTCTTTCCAGATTCCTGGGGTAGTTTCGCCATCACTTTCAGTAGCAAGTGCAAGAGGCAAGAGGAGAGGAAAAATCACGTGCAATTAGCTTACCAATCACGTGATGCGTTTTGGTCACGCGTTTTCATTACCGTCTCAGGCTGCTCCAACCAACTACTATTAATTTCTTTCTTGCCAATGGCTGGAGCTTTCAGCGGACACTTGATTCACTCATCCTCGACTGCTTCTTCTTCAAACCAACTGCAAACTCGTGCACCTTTCAGCCAACCCAGCAGTCCATCCAACATCTCCATCCACAACGCTCTGTCTTTCAACCCACAAATGCATGGCACATTCCAGTCTCAACCCTCTTTTGCAGTGTCTCAGTTTGGCTTTGTACCACTATTGCAACCATCATCGTCACATCTATCAGTAGAGATGTCCGATGCCACAACACTCAAAATCGCTGCTTTACAGGCAAAGCTTAACCAGAAACTCGGCCCAGAATACATTTCACAACGTCCTGGCCCAGGTGGTGGCCCAAAGCTCACTTACGCTGAAGGTTGGAAGATCATCAACCTCGCAAACGAAGTATTCGGGTACGGAACAACTTCTCTTCCTCGATTTTATGATATTATTTTACATATTATTTTCTTCTTTTCTTTCTAACATCCTTGACAAAATTTGCCTGTTTCGCATCAAAACACAAAAAGATTCAATGGATGGAGCTCGAGCGTTGTCAATTTGACGACCGATTTCGTCGACTTCAACGAGGAGTCGAGGCGCTATACTGTCGGTACCACTGCTGTCATTAGAGTTACGCTGCGAGATGGTGTGTTCCACGAAGACGTCGGGTACGGGATGTTGGAGAATTCGAAGAGCAAAGGCGCTGCCCTGGACAAAGTGAGCTCCATTTCCCGCCTCAGCCCCACTCAACCCCTCTCCGGGCCCTGCTCACGCTCATGTAATGGTATTTTTCCAGTGCAAGAAAGAAGCCGTCACAGATGGCCTCAAACGCGCTCTTCGGAATTTCGGTAACCTTCTCGGTAATTGTCTCTATGACAAGTCATACACGCAAGAGGTAGTCAAAATCAAGGTTCCGCCGCCGAAATTCGACAAAACCGAGCTCCACCGTCGGCCAGAGTTCGAAGAGGCCAAGCCTGACGTGCATTTAAATGCAGACCCAACGAGCACTACATCGACATCCAACGCTCAGCCCCAATATAATGCCTCGTCGTCGACGTCGTCATCATCAAAACTTCCAACACACCAACAGAACACCAACCACAACTCGGGCCCCAGCTCCAGCTCCAGCTCCAGCTCCAATGCCGCGCCCAACGCCCACTCTCGTCAAATAAAATCCGAACACCAGCAGCTCCAGGCGTCCGCATCAAGACCCCACCCCGCCCTCCCTCCACATATGCGCTCCGAAGTTCGAGCAAGCACACCCACGAATAACATCAAAGGAAAGAGCGCTGTGGTTACACCGCGTAATACAGGCTTGAACACCCCTGTCAGAACTCCAGATGCCAAGACACCGTCAGCAAATCAACCTCGCCCCCACTTCCTACCGTCAAATGGCAAGGGCCAAGCTTCAGAGCCACCGCCTCCACCACCACCAGCCCAGCCTAGAGTAGTAACGTTCGCCGACCCTCCCCATCAAGTCGATGCGACCATCCCCACCATCCCCACCATCCCCACCACCACTCGCAACGACTCCTCCGAATACTTGCTTGGCGACGAATCGTTCGCATTCAACTCGGACGACGACGTATTCTTCGCTGGGCTCGACTTGGGTTGCGAGGGTGATCTCGGTAGGCCAATTGATTTCGAAGAGGGCGTGGGGCCAATGGACCCTGAAGAAGGCTTAGGTGCCGTCAGTGGTGCAAGCGAGTCATCCCCCACCAGTGAGGCCTGTGATTCGGCCGCGTTGGCAGGGTGGCAGAATCAACTTGGTGGTGGTGGTGGGCATGGAGGTGGGCATGAGGTAAGTACCGGAGTGAATAAGCAACAACGTATGGCAACGACCACGACCACGGCTACAACCGCGACAACCCTATCCCGTCAGCCCCAGTTACCCCGCAACCAAGTCCACGGACAAGGACAGGGACAACGCCTTGAGTCTCATGCTGCGTCCCCGGCTCCCCAGGATCTGCAGGACCACCACCACCACCACCACCACCAGCAACAACAGCAGAAGCAACCAGGCTTCCCTCCTACCAGCGGGCCCATAACCCCGAGCGCCAATGCTGCCGCTGTCGCCGCCGCCGCCACCACGCATAATAATCAGAAGCAAGCATCGTCCAGCGCAAATGGCCAAAAAAATCAAAACCAAAACCAAAACCCTCTGACGAGTACGAGTGCTGCGGCAATCGCGAAACGCCCGGTCACGCCGTCCATGGGCGGATTTCACTTCCCTCCTGGAATGGTGCGTGTGATCAGTGATTTTGCGATTTATGATCTTACTCGCTTTTGGTTTTCGTCGATTTTTTTTTTCTTTCTGGAGCGGCGATATACTCTCTGTGTTCTTGGCCACCGGCTTACTTTGTCTTGCCTTGCAGAACCCCTTTGGCGCTCTGCCTCAGAGTAGACCAACACAACATGGGCCTACCGCGTCGTCGAGCATTGGTATGAAGAGACCGGCGGAGGATATGATACAGTACGTTTCTATAATAATCTTTTTTTTTTGCAAGCGTTGACGTTTTGATGATCATTCCATTCCATCCTTCCATTCACAGCACAAGGAGACCCCAACAAGGCATGGGGCTGGCTCAACAGCGGGTTTCGTTGAAGAGGGAACCTTTGGGACAGCTGGACGTTGGTGAAAACGGGGATGTCAAGAGAGTGAGAAGATGAGGGCTTTTTTTTGTTTGTTTTTTGTTTTCGGTCGAAGCTAGGATGCCCTTATCATCTACCTACTACCTTTCCCAGGACCAATCGGATTCTAAACTATTTATCTGGATGCAGTGAGAGAGGGCCTTGGGGATTTATGCTCCGTGGAAGATACATAAGGTATACCCTTGGGTACCGGCCGTGATGATCAGCGCCGCATGGGCTAACCAACTTGACGAGAGAGTAGTGCATGTAAGCGGCAGCATGTTATTCAACTAACAAACCTGTGCCTTGAGTCAGTGCTCAGCGACCCGACAGAGGACATACGCACAAAGACAATACCAAGAAAGATAGTTGAACCACTTGCATTCACATTCCACGGATCTGACAAGGAACGGGAATTCAAGACTCGGTTTCACTATGGCGTTGGCGAGAACTAAGAATATTGAATATAATCATTGAAAAAATATTCGCAACAGTATATCACTCTAGGGCTGAAGTACAGTACCAAGACAATGTTCGTTCTCGAAGGCCGGATTCGTAGTCTGACCAAGTATGAGTCCCAAATTATAGAAGTGTAAAATAGTTTATTTCGTGCCAGTGGTCCAGATCCTGATTGTGTTGTCATCGGAGCCCGAGATGATATACTGGCCATCAGAGGAGAACGCTACGGCGTTCACGGACTCAGTGTGGCCCTCCAGTGGCGGTTGCATGATTTTTCCCGTGGTTGCGTCCCAGACAATAATTGTCTTGTCACGAGAGCCAGATGCGATGAGTTGACCATTCGGTGAGAATGCGATGCATTTGACAGACATCGTGTGCCCGTCCACTTGAACTCCTTTGGCTTGTGCGCTTTTCTGGAGAGGGCCCAACACAACCTCGCCCGTCTGCATGTCCCAAACCCGGATTGACTGGTCTAATGATCCCGAGGCAACCCGTTTTCCGTCAGGAGACACCGCAGTAGAAACAACCCCGCTATTGTGCCTATTTCCAGGCCGCAAGACAACCTGCCCCGTTGTCGCGTCCCAAACCCGGATTGTCTTGTCGTGAGCGGCAATTATGCAATGACCATCCAGCGAAAAGGTAACGGAAGCAACCCCATTGGAATGCCCCATGAGCGGTCCTAATACCACATTCCCCATTCCCACATCCCAAACACGTATGTGATTGTCCTTGGAACCCGAGACGATACGCTCGCCGTCAGGCGAGAACGCAATTGATATGATGTCCTCGTTATGCCCAGCGATACGCTTGTCCTTCAATGGTCTTGGCGTAACGTTGGTTGCATTCAAGTCCCAAACGAGGATTGTAGCTTTCATCCCAGCTGAAACTATCCGCTGACCGTTGGGAGATATTGCGACGCAATTCACACGTGAGCCGTGATAAAATGTGGCGATTCCGTTCTTCGAATCTGCGTTCCAGACACGAACAGTCTGGTCATCAGAGCCCGAGACAATCCACTTTCCGTCTAGAGAAATAGCGACGGAAGTTACGCACGCACTGTGGCCCAATAGGGTAAGTGTTCCCGCGAAGACTTCAGTCTTGCCGGTGTAACTTGAGGGACTGCGATATGCTCGAGGATAAGGGAAGGAGAGAGGAGAGATCCTGTCACCAGAGGGAGAGGGCTCTGCGAGCCGTGATTCCGGCGGGATTGGCATGAGATTCGTCACAATGGCAGGTAAGGAGATCCTCTGAGATGACCTGCGAAGATTGAAGATTGTGTCACAAACATCACTGGCGCTTGGCCTCTCAGCAGGGCCTTTCACCCAACAACTCGAAGCCAGTTTCCAGACCTGGTCAGTTAATCCGGGAGCTTTATCCGCATCTGGCCGCTCCGGACGAACATCCAGAACCACGAAATCTATAAAATCCTCATAATCGATATTACCCAAAGGGATTTCATTTGTAAAAACCTGCTCATGTCATTGAATGAAGGCGTGGATCAAAATGAACCAATTACCTCATAGATGGTCATCCCAAACGCATATATATCAGACGGTTCATCCAGTGAAGCGCCGGTCAATCGCTCTGGTGACATCCAATTGCGACTCCCGATAATGACGGCTTCACCACCTCTTCCTGTACGACTTGTAACATCTGCTTTCACACGAGATAGACCAAAATCGCAGAGAACTGCCTTCTCGCTGTCGTCGATGAGAACGTTCACCTGACATTTGTTGAGAAGATGTGCTAATGGAAACTGTGGGAAGGACCCTTACGGCTTTGAGGTCACCATGAACTACCTCCTGCGAGTGAAGGTATACCAGACCAAGAGTGACATGATAGAGCTAAAAAACGACAATCAGATTCAATGGGTATACGAAAGAAAGAGTCATTACAATTCTCAATCGATCGCACTTCGGGTGAGCCTTGACGTAGTCTCGAGCATTTCCATTCTTGTAATAAGGCATGACAACAAAGGGCCGATCATCCAACACGTTCGCACCGAGGAATTCTACAGGCGGATACTTCAGGGGAACACTCTGAAGGTTTTTCGTGAGAGCTTACGAAGTATATGGGGATGCATTAACTTTGACCACGTCTTTGTGTCATGGTTGAAACTAAGTTGGCGGCCTAAGACAAGTAAAATTTACTTACAGCAACCTCACTGCGGATAGCCTACGGAATTATGAGAGGGAGAATTATGTAATGGATCCAAGTCTACCTCTGAGCTTGGCGTGAGACCTCCATCTGCCTTGAATATCTTCAGCGCAACCCGAGTCCTGTTCCAGGTCCCTTTGAACACTTGTCCGCTATAAATGTCGGGATTAGCGATTCACACGTAACTAGAAATAGACAAGAAAAATAGGACTCACAAACCTCCCGACCCAATTTCTCGACCAAACTCGACTTCGAACGAAGTGATCATCCAGTGCTCCAGCTTTACTTGTTGTCCGCTTGTCGTGGACAAGAACTTGAGGCTGTGCGAGAAGAATCGACGTTCCTGTTCCGTGCACGATGGCCGAGAAATTTGTCGTTGAAGAGATGCCATCATGGCCATCATGCTGCTGTGTTGTGCATCTTTGCAAGCCAGATGAGGCAACTTGAGGAAATCCTTGAATGAATGACATACTTAGCATTTCCTTGAGCTGGTTCTGATTTTGCTCGAGATCGCGGAGTCGTGTGAGCAGTGTCTGTTGATCCAGCCTACGGGCGTTGTCATTTTGTGCCTGCCAGTTCTGAACATTTATGAGCGACGATATCTGCCATTACCGGTCAAAACCATACTATGACAGACAAATGGTGGCGACACGACATACCTGAAATGAAGCGACCGAGGCGCTGAGCTTTCGGTGGTATCCTTCGATACTGAGAATCCGTTGATCTTTGTGGAGGAGAGATTTCAGGAATCCATGAGCAGCTTGTTTCAAGACAAAGGCAGCAATCTCATCGAGGAGCCTGCGGAGTTTTTGATGATCGGACGACACACACAAACGGAGGAAACTGCATACTTACTTGCTTAACTCACGAAAAGCCGTGGAGGTATTGGCTTCGGAAATCCTTCCATCACGATATTCCCTATTGATGGTTCGCAGCAGCTGGGCGATTGACTGGGCAAGAACGAGCAGTTGCTGTTTGCTCGCCTGAACTTGGTCTATGCTTGACCATATGAACCTGAAGACGCCAAATGCAGCGGATAGGAAAGGAACAGGGCTTAGGGACAAGCAATAGTGGACTACGTCCATACGAATGAAGGAGACCGCAAAGGCGCTTCCATCTGAGTCATATTGCCGGTGAGCGGTGAGAACTCGAAGCACATATACAGCCCGCGTAGCCACATAACCGGAAACTGGGCGGTGCTTAAGTACTGATATAAAGCTTCCTGCTGACAGACCTTGACAACAAAAAAAGCTGTAGCCAAACAATTGCAAAAAAGCTTCATGAAATCGTAAAATATACAAACAGCTAACCAAGAATCGAATCCACCCAGTGGGGGAGATCTCAAGCTCCTGTTGGGAAAAAAGGCCGAGAGTTCAAAAATCCCTCCGCCGTATGCATACTTTACAAGCTATCGGCTTCCTGACAAAGCCCTCACGTATCTCCAACTGTCATGTATCACAATCAGTTTAACCTGTCCAAAATATTTGCGAACTCTCGGACGCACGGGTTTATCTTCCTGTAGGGAAAATTCGTACCGGCGAAAGATGGCCGAGATGATAATTTTTAATTCTAAACTTGCAAGGTTGCGACCAACGCAAACCCTGCCATTTGTCGAGTGATTAGCAACTTACATACGAAGAAGGTCAGAGATAGGAAGTGATTTGCCTTGGGCCATATGAGAAGGGGTTGAAGGCTTTCTGGACAGCAACATAGTCCTGTTCGAACCACCGCTCCGGGCGAAACTCCTCGCTATCCTCGCCCCAAATCTTCGTATCACGATGAATGGTATAGGTCGGCACGCTCAAAATAGTACCTTCGTGGAAGTGTGTGTCCAGGAATATTAATCCGCCCTCAGGTACGACGCGCGGGAGACCCAAGGACAAGGTGGAATATAGACGAAGCCCTTCGTTGATGACAGCCTCGAGATAAGTGAGCCGCTTGAGCCGCTCCAATGTCGAGACAGTTTCGTCGTCAGTGCCGAGGTGCTCGTCTAGTTCTTTCTGGAGTTTGGCTTGCACGTGGGGATTGCGTGCAACGTAGTGAATGATAGCACAAGAAGAACTGTGAATAACACACCAAAATCAACTCATACATACTGTATTACTCGGATTGGAAAATCGTACGCGGAAATCGTACTTGAACCTGCAATAAGCTGTGACAATGCTTCTGCAGTCAAGTCATCTTTATCCATTGGCTTGCCCTCATCATCCTTACCTTGCTCCAATTTACTCCATAGATTTGTTCTGTCTGTGGGCATTGATAACCGCTTGGTTAACATAACGTCGGTCATACTGAGCAAGTTCTTGGAAACTTGATCACCCTCCCTAATCCACACCATGGTGCGGATAATGGGGCGCAACCACGACGGGAGGACTCCTGTTCTTGCCGAGAAATCGCTACCGTCGTTAGAAAGTTTGACCAAGGGAATGTCGGTTAATTCTCCGTGAGGCTTTACAATATCTTGATCAGCTATAGCAATAACAGCCGAGTCCTTCGCAGCTTGTATCATGCCAAAGGGAGAGCCGAACACAAAGTCACCTGGTATCGGTCTATTTCGGTTTGGAGAATGCACCACGGAGGCTCGACTCACCGATAATGTCAAATGCGAGATAATTACACCCTGCGGTTAAGTAAGAGTGTAGTTAACGTTGAAACGACGATGGAGTAACGCACAGGGCAAACAATCAAAGCACAACTGGCCATTTTTACCAGTCCATCCGCCCTCGCCCTCCGTTCCCGAGACACCATTTGAAGCCAACTCACACAATCGGTCCCATTGCTGTATGAGAATACCGACATGTAGGCGGACTTGCGGCTCGAACTCAATTACCATCCTCTGAGAAAATATGTGGGAAATTGTCTTGCGCTTGCGAGCATGTTCGGCACGGTCACGAGTGGTGAAAACTCCTTGCCGGATGACCACGAAGGAGTCGTAAAAATCTGACTTGAGAGTGCCATTGCCGTGTGCATATATGGCTTGAATGGCGTCAGGGTGTGCGATGGACAGATGATTTGGAGCAAGGCGCACGAAGGTCCCTGAAGACAGACGATTTCAGTAGGACGATCGTATGAGAGGCGATGGTCAACTGACCGTACTTCTGGTGCAAAGCGTGGACGACCTCTGAACGATGACCGAGTGCAGCTGCCAAGCCTAGCCACGTATCTGAGAATTTGGCGATGAATGGGCCAGGATATGCACGAAGTCCGCTTGGGTCGTATATGTAAGGCAATACGTGACATATCATCAGGAGGAGAAGGGCAAAAAAAGCCTGTGTTGTCACATCAAAGCCTTTCAGTGTCTCCAAGATGGCACTCATGGCGAATTGGAAAGATGGGTTGAGGGAAGGTTGGAGCTTGAAGATTTATGTATTAGTATCTTATTGAGAAGCCACAAGTCAAAGGGAACTGACGGTAAGCGAACAACCGGAAGCTTCGCAAGGCAGCGCCGCCCAACGCTCGCATATCACGGCGGAACTTCGCCACTGACACTATGCCTTGGGTTCTCACCGAAACGGTGCTCGTCCGACATCAGGCGTGATGACCTATTTGATTGATACGGCCAAAGTAAGTCATACGTAGTTCCTTTGCGACGTAGTAGTAGTTCCTTTGCGAACGGAAATTCCGACTCGGAGCTCTGTGCGGGAGTAAGGAAATTTCGTGTCCTCCCGCTACAGGACTCGGCGAGGATAAACTAAGTTTGGTATGTCACGTGCATGTGGCGGTGTTATGTCACGAGCAAAAAAAGCTCAAATCGGCCCCGCCAATGCCGCAAAGGGTCCAAATATGAGTAAAAAAAAACTGATGTACGATTGTTCGTTCTTCATTCGCTGAGGTTTCGACGCCTTTACTTTTCGTAGGGTCATCTTCCAAGTAAGAAAAAGCAACAGGAGGCCAATCTGTCAATGAAGTGTTGTCAAAATCGTAAATTCAAATTCAAGTTCATGTCTGCTCTCCACGCAATCAAGAAGTTTCGTCTACACGAACTAAATGGGCTCTGCAGCCATATAAAACGTTTTGGCCCACTCACGCCTCCAGGGATCGCTTCCCAGTCCGATACTCCACATCCAGCACCAGAAGCGGAGGCAAAAAATGAGTCCGCCAACAATATTAACAATGCCCTTCCTCCGCTGCCCCTCCATACACTTCCAAATCCATTTTTACCGCGCCTGAATACGAAAACTGGTCGGTGGATACCGCCAAAGTACTCCCTACGGCGTCAGGCGGAGCTCATCAAAACAGCTCAAGCATGTGGCGCCCTTCACCTCCTGCCTCCTGGGCCCAAGCTCCCCAACCCTGGCCCTCCTCCTCCATCTGCCTCAAGTTTGCGGGAAGAGTCTTTCAACAGCAAAAAGGACGTGAAGGCGGGACGACATTGGGCTGAACCGGTGACATGGGATGGTGTGATAAAAGTCAAGGCGAATCCAGAAGGACTTAGTAGGCTGTATAGCGGGAAGAAGCGCATGTTCAAAGGACACAAGTGGGAGCGGATGATGGACAGTCGAATGAAGAAGAGGAAGGTGTTGATGAGCGGTATGAAAAAACGTGTAACGAGGTACAAGGAGGTACGCAATGTTCTCTCTTTTTCTCTGCCTTGAGCTAACACTTGAATCTTGTCTTTTCGTCAGTATTATCGCCGGAGGAGACCGAATCCCCTCAAACCCGCCCGCTCTGCAAAGGCACAAAAATTACCATTCTAGTAGACTATATGGATTCACTTTCCTCGTTAACTCTGAGCCGTGAGATTCGAATAACCGTGCTCCTCAAGTTCGCCGTTCGAAAGTCGTTTGGAAGAGCAGCCCACTTTGCCGGTATCACCACCACCAATGACGTCCACATCTTTATCCCCATCGTTGATATAGTTACCATCTTGCAACTCGGTGTCCAGAAGAGATTTGGTGTTCAACTATATCGGAGGCACCAGTTTAACAGGCAAGGTTGTCGGTGGGTGTAAGAACCTGAGAATGTCAAATTACACCCACACAATATATAACAGTATATATAACAAGTATAGATCCACCACGAAATGATTAATGATTATCCACCCAACTTCTGGCTGTACTTCCTCAACAACAACCTGTCCACCCATCCCCCAGCCGGAAATTCCTTCTCCCACTGATTATGCAAATGCACCGCAAACACTTTCCCCAAAGCCTGGTCCAGGCCACCACCCTCCTCCATCCCCAACCCCATCGTCCACTTTCCCCGGGAATTGTCGGGGACAAACGGGTCGGGAAGTCGGTTGTCCAATCGGCATGACCGTGCGTCACTGAAGCAGAACGGGAGCACTCTGAATGGGGGAATGCCTGCCGCGACAAGCCGGCGCCAAAGTTTGAAGTAGAGGAGGGAACCCCAGTCTGAGGAGCCGAGCCGTGGGGGTTTAGAAGTGGCCATGATATGAAAGGCTTCGCAAAGGTATGGCGAGTGTTGACTGAAGTGCATCAGGGCGCCATTGAGCGGTTGATACTTTTTGTCTGGAACAAGTTTTATTGATCGTAAAAATCTGAAACAAAAAGCCATGATGGCAGGAGGGCAACTTACCATAGCAATCCCACTGCGTAACAAATTCATGTTCTAACAACGGCCCCAAATCTCTCGTCAACAGCGAATCCATGTCTACCCACACACCCCCATGCGTCCAAAGCAACAGGAGCCGAATCAGGTCGCCGTCCACCCAAGCTTTCATATCCTTCCTCGTCAGCAGCTCGCTGCCCTCCAATTCCGTCCCAGCAGCAAGCTCAGGAACATTCACCACGCGCAAGGCGAACGCCTCCGGATAGCGGTTCGCATACCCTCCGAGAATCTCGTTGGACCCAAGGTCGCCGTTTGACCAGAGTATCAGGCGTGAGTGGGCAGAGTCCTGCGTGGCGAAGAATGATTTGAGCATCCACTCTTGTCGTGGACCAAACGGCGCCAGATCCGTTCGCCAATAAGTGTGGTACAGGGTCCGACTATCCACTGGGACGTGTCCCGATTGCCAGCGGCCAGTACCTCGCACCGTCCCGGCAAAGTCATAGCAATCCAACCCCATCCTCAAGGGCATCCCAGCCTGAACCTCATACGTCTTCTTCCCGTATACATTCTCGCTTACATTATATCTTTCGCTGACTCGGGCTGGGTCAAAACATCCTGCAAGTGGGGCGATCGTCTCGATTTCCTGGTGCACCCACTGACGCAAATAGAACGCCAGCTCTAGATGGGGCTCGTAAAAGAAAAGGCCCAATACAACGATAGCGAAGACTACCGGAAGGGCAATTTTGAGGAAAGCGAACACCGAACGCGGGCGGAATAAGAATAATCGCGTTTTGGCATTTGGGTGGTCTCGCGAGCTGGAGTGGGATGCGAAATGGGGACGAGGGGGTGATTTGAAATGGCGTGTATGAGCGGAAGATGATGCGTATGGCAAGGAAAGTGAGTGTAGTGGAGAAGAAGATGACGACGACGACGATGAGCGACGATGAGGTACAGAATCTGCAGAGGCGTACATTGGTAGACGTTGATACCCCCCTCGAAACATCATGAAAATGACAACTGCAGTCGACTCCGACGTGGGCGTGGCGAAAGGTTATGCAGGTTATGAGCCGCTCGTTTCGTCGTCCTTGAGACTTGCGGTGACAACTGGGAAGTGAGAATGACTCTCGGTCCAAGCATTTGGTCCAAGGCCTTCCCCTCAACATTGACGTTCACTAAGATAAGTGCACACATGTCCAGATTCCAGACACGAAACTGTCACGAAGAGAATGAAGGGGGAGTTATAAAGGAACGTAACGTATATAAAAAAACGAGGAGAGGGATCAGCGGCTATATAGCCTGCGGATGGTACGACGACGACGATAATGATATGGTCAAAATTGGATGGAGCGGGAGGTGCGAGCCAAGAACCTCTATGGCATTGTGGACAGGAGGGAGGGGAAGCGGGGAATCGCAAATGGAAATAAAAAAACTAGCCGTATGTGACAGAAGAGACCGACCTCCTTTCAAATGATACCAAGACGTTTGAGCCAGACGCGTGAAAAAAAATAGATGTTTCGGATTTTGTCGACTTGCGCATTCCTCGCCCTCATCCCAACCTTTTTAACTCCGTATCCTATCCCAACCATGATACCTTCTCCATACTGCCTGCCTCTAATCTCCACCACCACACACCACCATCTACATCATCGTGACGGGGCGGGAACGCCTCCACGGTAGGCGCCCGTTCCCCTCGGTTGCTGCGGAACCGTCCCGTTCGGTCGCGGTTGATGTTGCTGTCCATTACTCTGATACACAACCTGCCCCTGTTGAGAAGAAGGAGCGCGTGGCGGTGCAGCATGCTCTTGCTGTCGATGTGGCTGTGTCTGTTGCGTAGCCTTCTGCGTAGCTGGCTCCTCCGCCGAACTAGGCGAAACATATAGTCCCTTGTCAATCTGCTGAGGAATCGGCTGAATCTCCGTCCCCAGCTCCTGCTCGATGCGATATAAATTGAATCTGTCCTCATACGTGACAAGGTTGATAGCGAGTCCAAAATGCCCAAAGCGGCCAGAACGACCGATACGGTGGAGGTAAGTCTCCGAGTTCTTGGGGAAGTCAAAGTTGATGACGACATTGACAGCTTGGATGTCGATGCCACGGGTGAGGAGGTCAGAGCATACCAGATTACGACAGACACCGTTGCGGAAGTCGTGGAACACACGATTACGATGTGATTGGAGCATCTTGGCGTGTGAGTAAAAGCAAGAGTAGCCGAGTTCTGTCACTTTTTTCGCCAGTAATTCAACCCGGTTCGTAGAATTGCAGAAGATGATCGACTGGTTGATTTGTAGCTGTTGAGGGCAAAAAAAATTAGATTCGCCATTACGCAGTGCAAAAGGAGCGTCGGCACCTTTGAGAAGAGTGTATTCAAGCAATGCACCTTTTGGCGCTCCTCGACATAAGCGTAATATTGGGTGACGCCGCGCAGGGTAAGTTCGTCCATGAGGTTGATCTCATAGGGAGAGTCCATATGTTTATCCTGCATCATCCATCAAGATTAGCATATCTCAAACTCGAAAAGAGGGAAATCAAACCAGTGACCTTGAAATCTTTGACTATCATGGGAAATGTAGCACTGAAAAGCATAACTTGGCGGCTGGTGGGGAGGAAACCCAGTAATTGTTCCATGACAGGTGCAAATTCGGGGGAGAGAAGCTTGTCAGCTTCGTCCATGACGAAAACCGGACACTCGCTAAGGTCGGCGACATTTTTACCAGCGAGATCTAGGATACGACCAGGTGTGCCGACGAGGATATGCACGGTCTCGGATAAGCGCAAAATGTCATCTTTGAGAGTGGTCCCTCCTGTGGTGACCATAACCTGCACGCCCATGTGTTTGCCCAGTATTTTGCACACCTGAGACGTCTGCAGCGCCAGCTCGCGGGTGGGTACAAGAAGGAGTGCTTGTATCTTATTCTTGGACATGTCGATCTGCTGGAGGGAGGGAATGACGAAAGCAGCAGTTTTTCCGGTACCGTTCTTTGCACGGGCAAGAACGTCGCGTTTGGTGAGGGCGATGGGGATGGCCTCTTCTTGGATAGGTGACGGTTTCTCGAAACCGGCTTCGAAGATGCCCATGAGGAGTTCGCGGCGGAGAAACATATCTTCGAATTCAGTGCCTTTGGTAGCAGTTACATCTTCTGTTTGGGGACGAAGATCCTTTGGTGGAGGACGAAGGCCAGTTTTCCAGGACTCGTTGTTTGCAGGACTGGCGAGAAGAGAGATAAGCTATTATTAATAAGGGTGAGCGCGTCGAAGGAAACTGGACTTACGAGGACGATGAGGAGGGACCGGTCTGCGACATCGTTATAAATTGCACGTGTGCGCTGTGGTATTCGAATTGATCTAGTTGGAGAAAAGAGAAAAGCTATGAGAGTTGATGTATCAAAGCTCGGTGTTGTCCCTGTTGGGTAATACTGCAGTGGGGCTCAGGTGAATGGATTTTGTCTGGCCAAGAGGGTAATTGGCAGAACAACGCTGGTGAGGGGAAATAAGCAGTCTCGAGTATAAAATACGAGTAGTGCGCTCAGTGGTCAGTGCAGAGTAGAAAAAGGACAAAACTCCGAGTCCGTCAAATTTGATTCTTGGTTTCCCACGCTCCGCTTCAATCAGACCCTAGCCTTGCAGCCACGGTACAACAATACCGTGACGGAATCGGAATTCGCAGCCTCTCCTCAGCGTCGTAGCCGTTGTTCAGGTAACTCCTATTAGAACGACTTCTCTCAAAGTCCTATGTATGACAATTCAGATAAAGATAGTTGTTTCAGGACGGCGCCTTGATTCAAAACCCGGTAGACTGCACAATTGTTTCATTGATGTCTAGGTGTATCTATCGGTGAATATAAAAGTGCGATCCCGATGCAAAAGTGTCTCAAGAAAAATGCAAATGGTGTCTATGCCTCCTCTATCAACTCGACCACTACGCACCAAAACACTCTCCCCCACGGCTCTTGCTCGTCTAGGCTTTCAGAGGAACCATCACTCTCTTCCCCAAGAATCCCATCCTCCTTTCGCTCGCAGCACACGAACCTCACCGGTTGTCCGTCCCAGTATTTCATCAGGTCAAACGTTATCCCGCCCGGGAGACGCAGCGCTAGCATCGGATTGAACTCCAGAAATCCGTAACAAAAATCCGTGGTGATAATGTCCTAGTCCACAAAATTATACGCCAACGTCCAAAAAGAGTCAATGTCTGAGAAGCTTTACCTCTGGACCAAACTGGATCTCCATGCGGCGCTTGGGGTCGGAAAAGTGCGAGCGGCGGTCGCTTGCGGTTCGCAGACGGAGAGGCTGGTCTCTCCTCTTCTTTTCTCTCTGCTTCGATTTTGGGGAACCGTTGGACAGCGCCGACTGGAAAGAGGACACAGAAGACAGCGAGGAACCCGATGACGACGAGAGGCCAGATAAATATATTTTGTCAACGTGAGAAAGATGTAGTTGGCTTGTATCATCTGTGATTGAATCTTTCGGTGGGAATGAAGTGGGGGGCGACCATGACTTGATATGAGGGAAAGTGGCAGCTTTGGGGGTTGCATGTACGTCAAGATCGATCAAACGGTCATGAGAAGAGGACAAAGAAACGGAAGGCGAAATTCGTTTGTGCACCAAGTGTGGCATTGTGGCGATAAGAGGGGAGAGCGCCCAAGGTTTTGTCGTGGAGGTGAGGTCATGCTCTAGCGTTGGATCTATGAATCTAAAACATGTTGTTCAAGTTGAACAGAATTTGCAAACTTTTCATGACTCACTTTGCGAATGTGAGAGCAGCGCCGAAGCCCCAGGGAAGTTTCAAAGGCCGATCAAAGGTGTTTCCGAAGAGGATGTCGTTTGCAGAATGTGGTTGCAAGAACCTGCCTTGACGACCGAATGTACGAGTGATCCAAAACGCTCAGAGGTGGAACACAAGGAAAGCACACCTTGAACCTGAATGCTCCAGGTGGTGCCTTTGCGATCCTCTCTCGAAAAGTACTCGCTATCGAGAACCTGTCCCTCTGGATCTGTGAAACCTTTCACATTTACAACGATTTGACCATGGAAAAGGGGCGAGGAGATTGTGTATGGAGTGCTTGTATTGACGCAAGCGGTAATGGGGACGACAGTAGACGGGGAAGAGCCTGCGAGGACTCTGAGACGAGGCATCAGTACAAAACTCGGTGGCTCAACACGACGAAACTGACCGGAGCAAAAATGTCGAGTTCGGAGCTGCGCAACCAACGTCATTTGCAATATTATGTAATATTTTCTGGGATTGAAATACTATTACGTAATATATTCAATCCACCAGCGAAAGCACGCCCAGCACCCAAACCGCCGAACCCAGAGTCATGCGCACCCAATGAAGCCGCCTCCACCGGAGAAACAGTGCCTCCGCCTCGTTTTCGACCTTGCTCGTCTCCTCTGTCGAAGGAGTGCCTGTGTAGGCACGACCCGCCTTGTCTAGCGCGAGGAGCTGGTTGTTGACGGGCAACATGGCGCGGATGGTAAAAATAGGTACGAGGATGCCCAGCACAGCAGCTGGGATGAGAAGTTGGCGGGAGGAAGGAACAGTCGGGGAAAGGATGGCTGCCGCGGTGAAGGCTACAGAAGACGTGATGATGGAGCCTGCCATGTGGAACTGGGAGAGGGATTATAAAATGAAACATGGGTAGTCTGAATCTATGATATTCCCCTGTGCAGTGGGTACCGACTGACCTTTGCCCTTTCATAGTACCACGCAAACATCGCTACACGTTGCCTCACCGGAGACTTTTTCACCAGCATGGGCGGTACTCCGAACGCTTCGGCAGCAAGGTTGCCAAAGATAAAGTAAGATGCTGCACTGACACCGACAAGCAGGGCTGCGGTGCGGGGTTCTAAGAGCCGTGCAAAGAGTACCTCCGTCAACGAAGACATGATGGAAGATGAGGTTGGTGATTTGGGGGACAAGTGGAGAGACGGGTTAGTATTTAAGCACACGCGGTGAGATCGGCATCTGTTGACGCGTACCCTGCCGAATCGGCAAAGCTGGGTACGATTGTCGGATGACTCAGTACCCTTCTCATATGGGTACTAGTACCCACTAGTACTGCTGTCTTGCTGGCGCAACCTCGGAAATTTCGTCGGGTTGGCGCTCTAAACTTATAAATTCATAAATATTTTGTAATTTCAAGTTTACGTCACAAATCCCGGCGACCAACGGAAATCGATTTCTTATTACTCTGTCTTGCTTTGCTTCAAGTTCATAGTTTGCTTCTAATTTCGTAAGATGATACGAATATGTCGAGCGGAGGACGGTGAAATATTCCAGGTTCGCCAAATTCTAAATACCAGGCTCATTTCTCACAAGCACATTCTCGCAGGTCAATGGAACGGTTCGGGACATAGAACGGTGTGTCTCTCCGTACTTTCAAGCTCACCAACCCCACTAAATAACACTTTCACCCAAGAGCTGGGAGTTTAGAGTTCTTCTTGCATCAAGAAACAGGAGTCGACCAAGATGCTATACTGGCGTACTTGTCTGACGGGCGACGCTTGCGAAATGATAATATCCGTGAACTGGCTGGTGCCCAAGATCAGGTATGCTCAATCTCTCCTTGCTGCACTTCTCTCTCCTCACTCCTGTTTCAGTCAATCTTCGTTTTCAACAAATATTACCTTGATTTTGATTTGGACGAGGTCTTACGGGAACTAAGAGCAGAACCGCCTCTCCAACCTCCAACGGAAGGTGCGTCAATCAAGAACTAATCCTAATTTACTCTGTCAGTGACTTCATCCGCGTAGACAATATTGCTGCCACTCCTCCATTTCGCCCTTCACAGCTTGCGACCTCGTATCTTCGTACCGCGCACACTCACCATGATCACGTCAACCATATTCTAGTAACCCTTCATTTTCAGCACGAGGCTGTCCGTATTGCCTCGAGCAGCCTGGATCTAAATGTTCTTGCCATAGCGGATGCATTCGAGGGTATCGCTGTTGGATCGCGGGGGGAGCTGGAAAAGCAGGCTGCATTGCTCGCAGGGCTGGAGGCTGATTTGGATATAATCAGCAGAGTCAGGATACATGTGGAATTTATGTCACCTGCAGTACGAAAGGCTATCGAAGGAGGAGAGAAACCCAGAACGCTTGGGGATTATGTTTCGATTGTGAAGATGAAACAAGTCGCAGAGACGTGCACCCGAACACATGGTAGGTGTATGTGAGGTTAATTTTCACCCAATATTCTGAATTTGTTGTCTCAGATGAGCTTCGGTCTCTGTTTGCGCAGACAGAGCAAGGGCTCACAAGACTCTCCGAAGGGGCGACCCTAGTCCGCTCGATCGTGACGGATATACAGTGGGTTTTCTTGGTTCTCTTTCAAGCAGCCTATTTAAACGGGACTAGTTTACTGGACGATGCCGAAGCGTGTGTTCGTAGATCAAAAGATCTCTTTAACAAGATCACAGATGCTGTAGCGACTCTGGAGAGTAAGCAACTTTGCAAAACTCGGACATTGCTCATGCTCATGTCAGCAGGTCCTGCCTCCAATGCTGATGATCTCTTGCAAGGTATCTGCACCCAAATGGTGCATCGTTTTCAGATTTGCTGATGCCTGGGGCAGAGCTCAGACAATTTGACACTGTCCTCCGGGAGGAGTTGAGATTCATCACTGACATAAAGGTTCACATCTGTCTTGCGGAATGTACCGATAGCTTTCATTCACCTTGCAGTACAGAATGCTTACACAGAGCAGTGCATTGGTGCGCTTCGACGTATCAGCACTCTGAACAATGATTTGGTGCAACTCCCTTCGATGTTGAGTGGGCTCCAAGCAAATTTCCGGGGAAAAAATAGTTTTTCGCACATTCGGAGACTACACAACATGCTTTATGCCTATGGCGCCACTATCATCGAGGTCGTCAGGCGGAAGGAATTTGGTGAGCGCAACACTTTTTGCTGAAACATTGTAAACTTGATGTATACTCCTCAGCTCGGTTCTTCTATCAGCGGGCACAAAGCATTCTCGAGGTTATGGCGAAGCTTTCGTGAGGATTTTGTACCCTTGTTTGGTTGTCCTCTAACTCCTTTTTCGGCGATTGAAGTGTCAGTGAACGCAAGCGGCGACAAATTTATCGAGGCGAAGTCCATGGCCAGCTACCTTTTGACACACGCGGCATGGATGACCCTGTTCCCTCTATTGACTTCTCACCAACTGGCAGTGTGGATTCGCCATATTCATTGGAAAGAGAGGACGTTGATGGTAGGGATTTATCCTATTAACTTTGCCGCCACCCATTTATTCCTCCTCTGTTCAAGGTTTCCTTCGCATATTGGACGAGCTAGAACAACTTGCGCAATCCAGCAACGATCCCGTTTCCCTCAGTGCTGTCAAAGAATCCCGAGCTGGACTTGATAAGCTGGTTCTTAGAATGGATAGCCTTGAATCTGCATTCGACCGTATTGCAGAACGATCATGTATGTGGTGAACAACTCATCCTTCAAATTGGGCTCTCATATGAACATCACAGTGTTGTCGGCATCGTGGCTCTCCTCATCACGCCGTCGTTGTACGTGTGCTTGTTACGCTCCCAGCCTCTGGAGATACTGACATCTTTATAGTTAATGAAGCAGATGAACAAGCATATCAGGATCTTGTTGAACAACTTCGTGAGACTCAACAATCGATGTCTCATAAAGAAACATCATTTCAACAGGAACGCAACGAGCTTCAAGCCGAGATACATCGCCTCAACTCCAGTCTTCACACCCTCAATGTCTCAGCAATCACTGAACAAGAACGAGCTGATAAGATGGAAAGAGATCTTCACCATGCTCGGGGTCAGGTCGAAAACGAGCTGGCAGCTCGTAAGATCATAGAAGACCGGAACTCGGAACTATCATTGGACGTTGAAAACCAACGACAATCGTTAGCAGCGGCGCTGGCTGACGCTACTGACCAGGCCAAAGTCGCCGAACTCTTGCGGCAAGAATTATCCCAGGCTCGTGCCGAGTTTGAGGAGGTTAAGGCCCTCGAGGAACGGAATGCTGCCAAGGTGGCTAGCCTGATGGAAGACCAGACCATTACTTTGCGGAATTTGGAAGAGGCTCGGGCCCGTGGCGAAGACTTGGAGTCCCAAATTCAATCCGCGCGTACTGAGTGTGAAGAGGTCAATCGGGCGTTGAAGGAGGCCAGCAAAGACAAGGATCGTCTGCTCCGCGCTCAAGCCTCTGAACACGATCGCATAATTCGAGACCACATTGCGGAGGCTGATGGTGACCGTGCAGTTCTAGAACACCAGTTCTCGGAACTGAGGGCCATCCATGAAACTACCGAACGCCAATTAAAAGATGTTCGCGCTCAAATGGAGGTATCCAATGCGGACGCAGTCGGACTCCGGGAGGAACTGCAGCGTGTAGAGCATGAGCTCCGCGAGGCGCGTCACATAGAACGTGTGCTTAGGGACGACTTGAAGGCTGGGAGAGCCTCACAATCCGACTACGAGCAGCGTCTTGAGAACGATAGCCGTTTGATTGCTCAAATTCTAGACGTTGCTATGGCTTTTCGTGACTCCCATGTCAAGGCTTTGAATACCGCTCAAGCTTTGACATCCCACCCGAACTCGACGTCCAGGTCAACGAACATGGCCGACTCCGGATTCGCCTCTGCCATGCGGCACGGCATGATTGGTCAACCTGATGAGCCTTCGCCAATCGACCCTTCAGACCCACCGTCTGCACTGGAAGTTTTGCGTTCTTTTGACCATGACAACTTCTTGGAGGCCCTTGGTAAAACCGGCTCAACAATTCGTAAATGGCAAAAACAATGCAAGGAATACCGAGAGCGAGCCAAGGGGAAGATATCATTCAGGAACTTTGCCAAAGGAGATCTTGCACTTTTTTTACCTACACGGAATTCGGTATCCAAGCCGTGGGCGGCTTTTAATGGTATGTGAACATTTGAAGCTGTGGAGTGATGTTGATGTATTTGAATCCTAGTTTCATTTCCTCACTACTTCTTGCAAGCAATTGGCCATTTGGCGGAACAACTCAAGACTCGGGAATGGATAGTTGCCCGAATCACCTCTATAACGGAACGCGTCGTGAATCATCACGTGAGTCTATGAGATGAGTGTCGATGTTGATAGCGGTATTGATTTTGGCGCAGGATCCAAGCAGTAACCCCTACGGCTTGGGTGACGGAGTAAAATACTACATGCTAGAAGTGGAGGACTGGACACAACCAGCCCAGCACCATAAGCGGAGAGTTGCTTCAAGAAAGCCCACCCCCACCCCCGACAAAGAGACCAGAGAGTCTGCCCTAGCTACAACTTCCACTTTGACTTTGCATCCCGGACCTCTTCAAGCAGAAGTAGAGGATTCATTTCGGGCGACGCGGCCACCAACCTCCCATTTATTTCCTGTACGCTCGAGATCAAATTCCTCTCCAACTGCCGGCCCCTCTTCGCTTTCTCGACTTTTGGCTCAGGCACCTGTGGAGACTGTGTTAGAGACCATACCACCTTCACGATCCGCATCACCATCGCCTCTCGTCTCCCCACTTCCACTTTCGCCCACGCGTACGGGTTCAGCCCCTCACGGCAACGCACCCAGCGTTTCTTCGCCATTGCGTCCGGGATCACGTGCATCAAGGGTTTCTTCGTCGTCAAGGTTCTCAGTTGGTCGTATCCCACCACTGGGCAGTGCTTCATCATTGTCATCGGCCGCTGCGAAAACTGCACCTACAACTGCATTGTCAGATGCTCATTTATTGTCTTCGCATTCATCCGAAGGCAACCCTATCACTCGCACTGCGTCCCCTTCCCCCAATGGCTCCCTTTCTGAAGGGATGTCAAACCTATTGCTTAGACGACGGCGAACCACTTCTTATCATATACCCCGACCATCACCGTTGGTAACTACCTCAACCGTGATCGATGCAGGTCCAGCCAGTGCCGGTGTTAGTTTAACAGCTAGCGGCACGTTGGCTAGTCTTGCCAGCAGCTGGGGAGTTTCTTTTGGTCGGAAAAAGAAAGCTGAATTGAGCAACTTGGCTGCTGAATCGGCATCTGATTCCAGCGCGCCGGAACCGTCAGCGAGTGAATTATCAGCGAGTGAATTGTTGAAGCGTTTTTAACCTTGATTACCCTCGGTCTTGACCCTTCCATATAGACGCCATTTGTAGTCGGGGCTTATCAGAATATCACCATCCGCATGTGGTTAATATTTGTTTTTGATATGATTTGTAGCCAATGTGGACATTTTCAGTCGGAACTGAGTGTTATTTGTATTGGTTTGTACCCAAAAGTTACTTTTCTTCCGAAGAATATTCTTAGCTCGTAATTCGTATTTGATCCAATACCGAGGAGGCTTGTGTTAAGGCATTGCAGGGTGTCTCACCCGCAGTCGTCCGACTTGCCCGAATTCCGATTGCCCTTGTCCCTTTGACCGGATAAGTGTATCAATAAATCTGCCCTCGATGTGTCAATCACGTGATCACTATCCTTCCGATTTTCTGATCATAACTTGTCTCTCGACGAGTCGGAAGTACATTTCAAACGACTCCTTCCCGAAGAAACGTGAATCCTCTGGCCCAATGTGAAGCACCTCAGGCATGTATCGTCTATCACCTGCCAGTCAAGGCTTACCTCTTCCGATACTCTTATGTGGAGCAATCATCCAAAAACATGACTTCGATCCCTAACCTGTTTTTGAACGTTTTCCCGAGGCCCAACTACCAGCAATGGGTGGAGGACCCGTTTCAGCCAGCGGCACGACAGACTTTAATCATTTTATTGACTCAAGGCGCAAGTGGTACAACAACAGACGGTAGGAGTTGTTTTCTCTTATTGAAAAGTTCATGTTTGATGTCTTGTCGTCTAGGCTCATCATCTTAAATGCTTGGATTGTGTTGCTGTCAGTTCTCAGTCTTGGGAGTAATGGCGAGAATTAATTTTGCTTTCCGTTTCTAGCCTTATCACCTCTTCTACAAGTGGATACGATGGAAGTATGATGAACGGTCTCCAGAGTTTGCCCCAATGGAAGTCAGCATTCAATAACCCAACTGGAAGCAAACTGGGACTTCTTAACGCTATTCAAGTGGGTATTGTGAACTAGTGAACGCGCTGCAGTTATTGATTAAATATCTAGAATATCGGTGCCCTTGCCGCGTATCCTATCGCTCCATACTTTTCTGATGGTCTTGGGAGACGACCCACCGTCTTCATCGGCGCGTCAATTATGGTTGTTGCTACCGCTCTGCAGACGGCCTCCCAGTCCGTAGGCATGTTCATTGGAGCACGGTAAGCTACACTTCTATACACCTCACGTTCTCTTACGGTTCTCTTGTAGGTTTCTTATTGGTTTTGGCCTTGCTTTTGCTGTAAATGCGGCCCCGATGTTGGTTACCGAAATTTCCTATCCCACTTATCGTGCACCGCTCACCTCGTGTTTCAATTCACTTTGGTACTCCGGAGCTATCATGTCAGCCTTGGTTTCCCTTGTACTCTGACATTTTGTGCTTACTATCGTATAGCGCTGCTTGGACTACATTTGGCACGTTTAAGCTCCACAGCTCCTGGTCGTGGCGTGTCCCTTCCCTTCTCCAAGGTGTTCCTTCCATAATTCAAATCGTCCTCATTTTTTTCGCACCGGAGTCACCTCGTTGGTTGATCAGTAAAGGCAGGGAAGCGCAGGCCTTGAAGATTCTTGCTTATTATCACGCCGATAGTAACGAGTGCGGTGCCATTTCACGGCCTTCTTCGTCATGGTATTTATTTTTCTATGCAGAGAGGACCCCCTAGTCAAGTACGAGTACGAGGAAATCAAGGCTTCCATCGAATTCGACCGTAAAGTAGCGGCCAATGTTGGGTGGTTATCTCTCTTCAAAACCGTTGGCAACAGAAAGCGCCTCAGGATCATCATTGCCATTGCTTTCTTTTCCCAATGGTCGGGTAACGGTCTCGTTTCATTCTACCTTAACCAGGTATTCGACACCATTGGAGTGACAGACCCTACTACCCAAGTAAGCCACCCTTCATATCATTGAAACCTAATCATCACTCAGTTTCGACACGCAGCTTCTCATCAATGGTATTCTTCAAATCTGGAACATCTTCTGGGCGCTTTTGGCAGCATTTCTAGTTGACAGACTAGGTCGTCGCCTTCTATTCCTTACCTCGGCTTGCGGGATGCTAGTCTTCTTTTTGTTGCAAACCATTTGTTCAGCGCAGTTTGCTCTCCACGGAACTTCCCAGGCAGCCCATGCGGTCATTGCCTTCATCTTCTTGTTTTATGCGTTTTATGAGTAAGTTCACATTCGCCTATACATTGCCGCAGACATTCATGAATTGTATTCGATCTATAGTATTGCGTTCACGCCACTCATTGTTTCGTACACCATTGAGATTTTACCCTACCCACTCCGCGCCAAAGGTTTTACCATCTTTAGCTTCGTCGTCTCCCTTGCCCTGGTCTTCAACCAATACGTCAATCCCATCGCACTTGAAAAGTTGGGATGGAAATATTATGTTGGTTTTGTTTGCCGTTCTTGTCGCTCACTTCCTGACGTCTGACGTACTGTTTTGCTACTAAGATCGTCTACGTTTGCTGGCTTAGCTTTGAGCTAGTCTTCCTCTATTTCTTTGTCGTAGAGACCAGGAACCGAACCCTCGAGGAGACTGCCGCGCTCTTCGATGGTGAAAAAGCCACGCAGCAGATCGCAGGGCAGGCTGCTAACCAGGCAGGCATCCCTCATCGTGAAATCCGCTTGGATGATGAGAAGGGTTCCAACTTATCCGGCACAAGCGGTGCTCCTGAAAAAGAAGTGTAAGACGGGAAATCTTTCAAGAGAAATTAGATTTCCTTACCACGAAACGTTGTGTAATCTTCAAGAGTTTCCTGATATATCACATTCCAAAAATAGCAACATAGACCAATGCTTGGAGCAGCCCTCAGTCACTGGGGCTGTTCAAACATTCAGACCTCTCCACTCCTTTGAGCCTGCCACATTTTCTCAACGCAGAACTTCAGGAACGCCAGAGCGCTTCGATTGACGGTAATACGTCCTGGCCACCTGAGTCTGTAGTTACTGGATGTGAAAGTGTCAGACCTACCGCCGAATCCACCCAGGTACTTACTGCGCACTGCGATCAACACCGATGGAGGAAACTCGTCCTCGTTCGCATTCGGTCCTGCAAATGAGGTCGTCAACTTTTCAAGTATGTGATTGTGCATCCCACTAAAAGTCTTATTTATCCGCCTCAAGGTCCGAGCCAGCAAGATTCTCCAAAAAGTCAGTAATATTCGGGTGAGAGGAAGCAAAACTTCGAAGGGGGACAAAACTCGGAATTCGGAAGGCCCGTACATGAGGGAACCTTGTTCGATGGATGTTTTGCACAAACCTTTCATGTCGCAACCAACACTTGGTCTTCAAATGCCCAACAGTTACACGGAAACCGATACCTCCTCGCATTCGCTTTCTTCTCGTGACTCTTCTTTTCAACCGTCGAGACAATTACCCTCCAGCAATATAGGTCACCCAAACGCACTAAATCACAGGCCCTTCTCTGGGCTGCCCATGGAGGAGCAAGAACAGCGTGGCTCGCATCGAATAAATACCGAGATCCCCCGGGGAAGATATGATTATGCCAGCGATAGACGGCTCCATCCTATCGATGGAATACCTATGTCTCTCTCTGGGGCCTCAGACACGCGTGTTGTCAGCGGAAGATTACCTTTACCCATTCAACGGAGTTCCGCAGGGATTGTATCGGGAGACGGTGCGCATCCGAGTATGCGTGGGCGTTTTTTGGAGCCCACAAAAGCGATGGCTACCAAAAAATGTTCCTTGGAGAGGCCGCCTAGCCTTCGCAATGAAAGCATGAACGCTAAATCCCAGACCAATACAGCTTCTGAAGCTTCAACGAGAGAATCAGGCAGACTTTTCACCAGAACTGAGGTATCGCAAGCCACCACTTCAACCCCCACACCCCGCCGATCTACCCCCGTGATCTCCAACTTACCTCCAGCTTCCCTGAACCGGATTGGGAGCACTCGACTGACCCCTTCCATTGTCATCCGCCATCCTCCGATGCCTATTCTTCACTTGCCGACATTTTCACCCCCAGTTCCGCCACCATCCCCCCATATGCGATCTTCTACTCGCTTGCGTAGCATGCCCGCCTTGCCTGCTGAAGGACCAGGCGATCATGACGTCGAAGCCGATCATGAGAATGCCGGACTCGGGGATTCGGACGAGGAAGAAAATGGTGAAACGGATATGGATTCGAATACACACATGGAGATAGGGCGTGACGATGGTCGTGAATCGTTGGAGTCGACTCAGAGCAGTCAAAGTGGTCATCAGGCTCCACAGCTCGTTTTGCCTGCAGTCAACACATCACTTATTGATATCTTTTTCCTCGATCAACCTTACGATTCAACATCAAAGATACACAGTCGAGACACAAACGAGACACCCACAGTAAGTCGACCACTAGACTACTTTTCGTCCCGCCCAGATCAACACGAGAGCCCATCACCCACCCGTACTCCACGACAAAGGGACATGCATTTCTCGCCCTTCTCGAAGATGCAGAGTTCACTTGTTCAGCAACTCCCTATCCCCAGAATGTCGCTACCGCCTCTACCAGGTCCGATGTACAGACATCCCTCAATAAGCATGGTAAACATTGGGTCAATGTCGAAGTCGGATGCGATTGGTGCTGTTGCTGTAAACTTCGAGGGCGAAAGGAGAATAAGTGTAGTCCAGGGGAAGGGAAAAGCTCGGGAATCTTCAGATGCAACAACTCCTGTGCCCTCAGCATCGACATTTACAGAACAGCAGAAAATGGTCAGTGAAGTGCCGTCCAATCGTACACTTACGCCTTTGCGACGGAGGGGGTCGATGCCGACTTTCAACCAGGCATCTGTGCCACCACCTTATCCAGCCTTTGCCCCACACCCTATGTCAAGACGTAACATTATCATGCCACGGGACGAAGAGGGGATGGAGAGATTACCATCATACACCAATTCTATCCACCTTATCGCTGTCATGCCGCGGAAGATGGAGTTCAGTGCTCCTGGCATCCAAGCGAAGGATCGAAAATGGAGGAGAGTTCTTTGCGTTTTGGAAGGGACAGCTTTCAAGGTGTATCAATGTCCTCGTGAGGCAGCTGGGGTAGGACCGATAGGGCAGTGGTGGGAGAAGAGGGTGGGAGTAGGGGATGCTTCCACAATATCGACTACTGCTTTGTCGGGCAGTCGGATGGTTGTGGAAGGCCTGAACCCAAGAGACACAGAAAGGCAAACTAAACCGAACCTGGATGTGTCACAAACAACCCGAACACCTCAACCGGACACGATCCTTCACCCCAATATGTCTACAGGTCCGGGAGCCAATAAAAACCGCTCGTCCCAATCTCGTTCGCGAAGTCGGAGTGATGTGATACCTGACCTAGATTCAAGCCAGTCGTCACTAATAATGGACGTTCCCTCCTCTCAGACAGGTCATTCTTCCTCGAATCTCTCTGCAACAGCCAGTGCGACGACGTTGTCATCATCTCGCTCTCACCTTTTACTTGGTCCCCCTCCCTCGGACGCGACTCTTCAAGCGAAAGCAGGTTTGATCCGTGCCTATACCATGCAGCATGCGGAGAGTGGGTTAGGCAACGACTATATCAAGAGAAAGAACGTGATTAGATTGAGGCTAGAGGGCGAGCAGTTCTTGTTGCAAGCCTCGGATGTGCCCGCGGTGGTCGAATGGATCGAGGCATGCAATGATGTGTCCCCTACGGGAGATTTGATTTGCTGATTTGGTTATTTAGGGCTTTCAAGCTGCTGCTAATATAGCACTCGATTTGGACGATCGTGTTATGCCTAAAGGACCGTTCCTTCCAAGGTGAGTTGTTGCTTGGGCTAGCTGCATTTCCATACTAACCGATATGGCCCTGTCCAGGAGGAGGAGGAGACGACCTCGTCGAACTGAAACAGAAGGCACGGCTCGACCTCCAAATGACTATGGGCCTATGAGTTGAGCTACTGTGACTCAGAATTGTGTTATTATCGCCATAATTTGTCGTCTCGGACCCTTGTGATACCTTGCGAAATCGATACCAGCCCACTATTTACTTTATACTAACTTGCGATGGGACATGGCAATGCAAACGAATTCTGGAGCAACGTGAAAGTGGCAACATATTCCCACGGTGCTCCGACGCCTGCCGTTGGGTTTTTACTCTTCCTCATCAAACCCACCATTATCTGTATCGGCCAGCTCATCAAGACTCTCCATTTCGTCCTCGCTTGCGCTTCTGGTTACGCTCTTATCACAGGACATCTCTCAACACGCCAGCTCAGCTCCGAAAAATCAGTCTCTTTGTTTTTCAATCATCACATCAACCGAGTGTTTTTGCACTGCCAATTTACATTGTCTCCCATCGTCACTACTTATTCACGCACGACCCAACGAATTAATCCACGACCTGAGACTAGCTTACCATGGCGGAATCAACGACCGAGATCGATCTTGACTCAGTCATCGACCGATTATTAGAGGGTGAGTTGACACCTCACGAGTGTTCGCTGGTAGACAGGGAAGGAGGAATTGCATGGCTGTTGTCCGACTGTTAGCTGCCACAAGAGTAATGCTACTCTTCAACGCTACTCTTCGATGCCCGAAGACGTTCTTCTACATGGCACATGGAGGCTTTCCCTCCCACCGTGATTATCGGGAACCAGCCGTTGCGATGGCATTAACGGCTTGCCCCAATCAAGCTGGTTTTATTGTTTTGCTTCGGACCGCCTTTGATGACGCTGACAATATTACCTTCTGACGGTACAATTTTCGCTCAGTACGAGGCAACCGACCTGGGAAACCAGTCCAACTACAAGAGTACGAGATCAGATACCTGTGTACGAAAGCGCGAGAGATTTTTATAAACCAACCCATTCTCTTGGAGCTGGAGGCACCCATTAAGATTTGCGGTTCGTGCTTGATTTATTAGCATTACCTTCCATTGACGGGATTGGTGGTTTGTTTGAATCAGGTGATATTCACGGCCAATACTACGATCTTCTGCGTCTCTTTGAATACGGAGGGTTTCCACCAGAAGCCAACTACCTTTTCCTTGGCGACTACGTTGATCGGGGCAAACAGTCTCTCGAGACCATTTGCCTTCTCCTCGCATACAAGATCAAATACCCCGAAAACTTTTTCATCCTGCGAGGCAATCATGAGTGCGCGAGCATAAACAGGATTTACGGGTTTTATGACGAGTGTGAGACCACCATCCCATCTGCTACAGAACTCCTGGCTGATCGCGCACAGGTAAACGCCGGTACAACATCAAACTCTGGAAAACATTTACGGACTGTTTTAATTGTTTGCCTATTGCCGCTATCATCGACGAGAAGATTTTCACAATGCATGGGGGGCTAAGTCCTGATTTGCAATCGATGGAGCAGATACGGAGGGTCATGAGACCCACAGATGTGCCCGATACCGGTTTGTACTCTCAAGTCGACACTACCCAATCTTATCCTCACCTGCTACACCTATCTAGGTCTGCTTTGTGATCTCCTATGGTCAGATCCAGACAAAGACATCACCGGGTGGTCAGAAAACGATCGAGGGGTGTCTTTCACGTTCGGTCCCGACGTAGTCTCGCGGTTCCTGCAAAAGCATGATATGGACCTGATCTGTAGAGCTCATCAGGTTGGTGTCGGTTCGTTGATTAATAACCCCGTGTTGTTTCCTGCCGGGGAAGGTTGAAGCACCGTCTAAGTGTCTGTTGCTAATCTATCATATTCTGCAAGGTCGTCGAAGATGGTTATGAGTTTTTCGCTAAACGACACCTGGTGACGTTGTTCTCAGCACCAAACTATTGTGGTGAATTCGATAACGCGGGGGCTATGATGAGTGTAGATGAGACATTGTTGTGTTCTTTCCAGGTAACTCTTGTGTATTCTTTTCGTCTGTCTTTGATTGAAGCCTCTCTTTACAGATTTTGAAACCAGCTGAAAAGAAGGCGAAGTATCCCTACGGTGGGATGAATGTGGGGCGACCTGTGACACCACCGCGCAAACAGAAGAAGAAGGATGGCAAGATGGGTTGAGAGGCGACAAACACATCCACACCTTCAGCTTCCACTTGTACTTCTCATTTTCTTTTCTTTCAGTTGTTGGTTTCATTTCAGGATTGTGGATGGTGGTTGGTCAGTGTGAGTCGGTGTGACAAGTTACTTGGCATGTCGTGCAGCTGCCGCAGAACTAGGGGTGGCATGTATCATGGTCGTGACCGAGAAGTTGGAGACGTTGAGGCGAGAGAGGAGATTAGAGCAGCGTTGGGAGAACGCAAAACAAAAATAACAGGACCATCATGCCAACTTGCATACTTAACGCCACGGCCTGTTCAATTCCTGCTTCTCAGCATTTTCATCGTTCTCCTAATCCTGCGAACTCCGAGCTTGTGAACGCCCTATTCCCTACTCTCATCATGACCACTTTTCGACTGCTGGGTGTTGTTCCGTTGCATATCTTACCAGTCCCCGCTTGTGCTCTTCCGCTGACTCTCTGGTTTCTTATTTACTTCCTTCCAGCGTTATTGGGTCTCCATCCAGCGTTTGCTCTTGTTAATGTGAGAATAGGATAGTCGTATCATATCATTCACCATTGTCCTTAGCTTTGTCGTATATATTTCAAATCTAACCCAAAGGCCGCCGGCATAAATATTAAATTGGGGTCGGCGGTAACCATTGATATGCGGCTGGAACAATTCTCCAAATTGTTATAGTATGCAAAATGCTGCAATGAACTTTGGAATTTTATCTCAGCAAAGATCCCTAGATGCATGTGAAGAAATTGGAAGGATGTGTTCCTGCAATTCTGGGTACAACTTATCATATAATTTCTCATAGAGTCTTACATAATGTTTCCAAAACAAATATTATTCCCTTATAAGGAGTAGATCGGCAAGTGTAAACAACTGCAAATTTTTTATGTTCCTGGCCAAAAACAAAACCTATACGCTCATTTCCCATCACGCTCTTTGAAGCTCAATCATTAATATTGCTGTAGTCGCTGGTGTTTTTGGGCATGCTCAGTCCTCCACCTTCACCCAGTCCACAGCGCAGGGTAGAGGAACCCACGGTCACTTTGGTCCTGGATGAAGGCGACACCATTCACCGCTCTCTGCGACGTGAAGAACGAAAACGGGCAATCGGTCGACAAACGAGATGCTTGGTCCTCCTAGTCCCCTTCGTCCTTGTCCTCATCACCGCCTCCACGCGCTTCCTCACCCACCCAACCCTGTTCGATGTCTTCTCGAACTCCCCTTCACCGAATTGGCAGACATGGACCGAAACTATATCCGATTGGAGACCACATAAACGACATCCAGATCCATTGTCAGTTACCACCTTTCAGACGGCGACGCAGTCGTCGTCGACCTCATTACTGCATTCCCCTTCGCAATCTCTTGCTTCAACCACAAAACCTACTGCTACATCGACGCCATCTACGAAGCCGCAACTTCCTACAATTCCAGCAAGCCCTCCCAACCTCCCAACGCCATTCCCCGAGCCGTTCGACACTTCCTTACAAAACAACTTTTCCTCCGTTAGCTGCTACAACTTCTTTCTTAACATGACCAACACCGCCCCATTCCGTTCCTGTCGGCCGTTCTCGTTGCTACTACAGAGTTCTCAAGCCTTCATCCAGGTCAATTATCCCACTGACTTATTGTGATAGCATTACTGATCTATGAGGACGGGATGCTTCTCTAGCAGGCTCAAGCCGACATCACGCTGCTCAACACTGTGATATGGGGGGCTTGTAACACCGCTCTAAGCGAGGATCAATGTGAAACGAATATGGAGTGGTTTGCGTCTGCGTTGCGGACTTCGTGTGCAAATGATCTTGCTGATAGAAATGCAATGGCTCTGGATACACTTACCGGTACGTTTTCCTTCCTCTTGTTCTTGCCATTTTGCCGACCCGAACACCTAGGCCTGGAAGCTTTCCCGCTGATGTACAAGACAGGGTGCCTCGCCGATCCCACAACCAACGCGTACTGTTATGTCGAGGCAGCTGTCAACTCTAACCCCTCAGACCTGTATTTTTACCAGCTGCCCCTTGGGATCAATCTACCGAATAGCACGATGTCGACGTGCTCGGGGTGCACGAAGAGCTTACTGGGGCTGTACGCCGCTGCGCTGAATAGCACAGAGCTGGCCAACCTGAGCGCACTGAAGTCAACGTACGGATATGCTGCGAGCGTTGCGTCGACCGAGTGCGGGCAGGGGTATGCGGTGTCAGTGGCGAATGCCGCAAAGGGTTTGTTTCCCATGTCGTGGATAGACCAATTTTGCTCGGTCGTGGTCGTGGTCGTGGTCGTGGGGTCGTCGTTGATGCATTGATGCCTTGATTTTGTGCTTTCGTGATTTGGTTCGGCCCCTGCGTACACATGTCGGGACATGTGTGTGTGATTTTCTCTTGCTTGCAATCTTGGTTAATGGATTGGTCGGAGGAAGGTCTTTACTTTGGATCAAAAACTTGTTAGTGTTATTTGTACCCAGTCGCACAATCTACCCCACATTTCTAAACCGTTATTATTATTATTGATTTCATAAAGTAACCCTATGACAAATTACCAACGATGACTAGTCATTGAGTTTGACACTGCATCAGTCTCATCATTTACTGCAAGCTGAACACAGGTTTGGGATCAAGCGACTAGGGGATGTTGAATGTTGACAGCTCAAGGGTGGCGGTTTCCAGGGAGGCCTTCAAGTTGTTCCAAGTGAAATAAGCAAAAGGTGTATGACTGTACTGTCACAATCTGAAACGAGCGTCGGGTAGCTAGTACCATGCATATGGTTGTACCGCTGACAGTTATCAAGTTTGCCCGTCGCCGGCATGCCTACGGTAGAGTGGGCATCCTCCTCACGACCTTGCCTTCATTCCGCGCGTGCACCATGAGTTTCGCTAGCACGGACGAGCTTGCCCAACGTGCCGGCGTCAGCCTCTTCCCCGTCGACCAGTAGTAAATGTCCCAATCTGGCTCATCAAGCAACTGTGGAAAAAAATGTAACCAGCAGAGAAAATAGATACAGCGAAAAAAAAAAAAAAACATCAGTTCGCGTTGCACGGCAACATACGGGATGGAGATCGTTCGTTACCTTGTCGTATTCTTGTAGTTCCGCCTCATCCATCCCGCGCAAATGCTCGTGTGCGAACGTGCTGAGGAGGAGATCGCATTCTAGCGTGCCACGTTTGCGGGACTGGTATACGAGACGGGCGCGCAGGGTTGCAAGCGACTCGTTGGGGCGCAGCAGGGGAGTTGGGTGGTCAGCGGGGGTTACCGTTGATGCGAGGTGTTCGGGAGAGTTCGGAAGAGGCCAGGGGTCGAAGTTGAGGGGTGTGGTGATGGATATGCGACGGCGTTGAACCTTGTAGAAATGTCGACCAGGCCGACGAGGTCGGAAGAGAGCTTCGAGCATGTTGGGTAAGGCTTTGCCAAATACGTCCAAACAACCGCTGTTTGATGGAAGATCCCGAATGCACTGCTTTTCGGAGATTGGTTCAATCACCTATCGACGAGGCTATCGTACTCGTACTAGCGAACAGGGCTAAGCGATCAACAGACCTTTTGGATATCCGAGTCCATGTGAACGGGTTTCGCGACATGATAAACAAGGTTTACCCCATGGCCATAGTAGTAAGGCGCACCCTTCATTTCCAGCACAGCCTTTTTTTCGTACTCACATCAGCTATTCTCAAAGTGGTTTCGCCTTGAGGACAACCTGTCTGTTGACGGACCAATAGGATTGCGTCTCGAGACCGCAACACATTGACTTCCGGCCATGGTCTAAACCAATTTTTTGACAGATCGGTCTCAGATTTCCGGTAATTAACTCTGTTTTTCTCCACCCTCGCAACCAACACGCGGGCGGGCCAGATTTGCCTCCTCTGTCCTAGGACCTATTCCTCCGTTACCACCCTTGGCACGGTGATGCTAAAAAAAAGGTTGCATCAACAATATCACCGACTTGTCAACGCAATTCACGGAAGAGAATAATTCGATTCCGAGACACTCACTCACGCTGTTGTACATCACAGGGAGTTAGCTGTCAATCCCTTCACTGCGAAACTTTTGGGCACACACACGAGCCACATGCCGGGGGGTGGAATGGAATGGAACCAGCGAGCGGATCTGTGGGCCAACGCCGAGTTGGCGGTGCGCCTAATGTTCCATTTTTTGCCATGATCAAGCTCCATGATGTCAATGTTGTTTACCCAGTAGTGCACTGCCTTGTGGTAGCTTCTTTCGAGATCTGGGGTGCTGCATACTCGCTTCAAGGGTCAAGCGAGCACCGAGTGTTCATCATCAATCCAATTTCTTCAGATCCCGAGGACATGCAAGGTCATAACTACGAAAACTTGGCAAGTGGGTCCCAATAGGTTGGCGTGTATTCAAGATGACCAGGCAATGACGTTGTACCACGATCCCAAGGCCACGAAGTACATGTAGTGATGGGAATAAAAATTAAATTAATAGAGATGGTTTCCCCACAGATACGCCCTAAACCTGTTAGAGTCACGGTGTACGCCTGACCCTCCCCGCCCCAAAATCGCTGCGGTGTGAAAGAGTAATCGAAATCGATGCGAACCATATGCATAAAACCTTGGGCTGGACATTTAATCGTGCTGTGACGCGATGCCTCCCATTTCGTTTCGTATCTCCAGCCTCATGACAACGGGGAGGGATAGCTAGAATGGGTGGCTGGCATCCAATGTCGGCGTATGTTGTCCATAAATAGTCGTGTGTGTGGGACGAGGGGCAACAAGGGTCTATGATGAAAGATGGCCGTAGTAAGGAGGAGACGTGGTGGAGTCTCGGGGCCATCGCGTCATCGTCGAGCTAGATATCTCCAGTACAGCATGTTTGGTGGCTGGGTGCCAGGAGTTGAATTATCTGCGATCGACGTGCGATTGTTAGTACCGAAGGCTAAGCATGGAACAAGAGAACTCACGATCTCTGACACACTCCCAGATATCGACGCCTCGTCTACAGGGATCCCATGTTCCACACTGGCTGTATAATGTCCAGTGTAGATTGAGCTCCCATATTCTGGTAGCGTTGCTGATGACTGCTACTGGCATTGTTGGGGTGTAAGACGAAGGAGGCGAGAATTGATTGCAGAGGGAGGAGGGGATTGAAGTTGAAGATTGAAGATCGCAAAGGGCTTGGATGAGTTTTATAGCCAGAATGCCGAGATTTCCCGATGTCTCTGTCATACCGTTGACTTGTGAGCACAGCCAAGGCTTGGTTGCAGCCCAGTGACAGTGTGGTTTCCTTTTCAGGAACGGATGCAATCACGTCTAACCCTGATATCTAGCTATCTATCGATCGAATGCCCAGGGTGCAAGCAACACCGCCAGGAATGACATCAGCTCGACGAAGAAGCTGAGCATATGTACTGTACCGTACAGTTGAACATAGTTTTTTCCCTTGCGTAGTATTGACTATACTACACCCGGCGGTCACAAATACGCCGATATTATGGCTGAAACATTCAAGTTCGCTTGATCACCAAATCCCCAGATCGGAAAGCTTGTGGCACTGGCAAGGTCATGATCACATCGTGCTTGGAGCTTGGTCTGGTCGCAGTCGGGACCATGGTGGTGATGGCCTCGAGGTTGACACGCGCGACCAACGAAGGCTTCCACTCAGCGTGCGGCGTGTCTGCGAGAGCATTGACGTTATCGATTGCCGGCCCGTCTCGGTTGATCCGAGATTGATATCATTCGGCACCATTCGGCACAGCTCTCTCTCGAGCCGTCGAGCCCTCTTAATTTTTTATTATGAAACCTGTCAACCTTGTTTGAGATTATTATAGCAACACTCTCTTACGCGGTAACACCGAAAAAAGTTTCAGCGCGAAAAAGAGGAACCCGAATCGGAGACAGCGAGCAGAACGGCACAGGTTGGTAAGTGTCTAAAAGTAATCATCCTCTTGCACGCCTGAGTAAAACAAAGCACTAGCTTGAACGTCCAGATCATACCCCATTATCGGTTGTGAAACCATTCGAAAGAACTTGCACACCGGCTTCAATGGCTTTTCGACAGCCGGTAGCACCGTATAGTTCATGGTAAAATGATCATGATCGTGGTCATACAGGAGACTTTGACGTTCCTCCAACAGGCAGTCCAGACTTCTACAGGCGCGTCGAGCCAGAGAGAAGAAATCGCTTTCTAGAAAGTAACGACGTAAATTTCCACAGAGAAACGGTGTTTTTCGTGAGCCGAGGTCCGAGACATCGTTGAGCTGGCTGCCCTAAGCGCAGGCCATCGTGATACTTCACCCCGTGTGAAAAAAAAACAGGGCTAGAATGTGGGCAGACCGCCATTACTGTTATCCGAGACGACGATGAACGCAATATCCGCTCTAGTCCCTGTGATTCGCTTCGGGCTAGAGCCCCAAGTTAGTGTATTTGTTCGTGAACCCAAGTTTGAGAACCTGGATACGATCTGGAGTCTTGGACCAAGCTTTTTGGGAAAAGGGCCAGACCATATTATAAATAAGACGGGAAGCACGGAAATTCAGCAAAAAAGGTTATGCGGTTACGGTTGACCTGCCGGTGTGGCTATGCTACGCGAGTTCTTTCTTCACCGTGACCATGTACATGAACTCACCAAAACGGATGGCATGTCTCTCTGTGCATTCTTATTGCGAAGTGCGGCTCTACTGACGATGCCGTCCAGGTTGCGGGCTATGGTGCCTTGGTCGCGCTCGCTGGCATTGGGTTTTACTACGTGAAGAAGAGGATTGACGAGAAGCGCAAGGCGCAGATGGAAGCACAGCGGAAACGTTAACATGAACTATCAGCAAACCATGATCTTGATAACCACGTCTACAACCTTCTGAAAGCTAAGGCCTAAGGCTACACATCGATCGTTACCCTTGATTATACGTATGTCCGTTGCCATGATCAATGCACGGATATTACTTATACCCTGGTAGCTGTGAAGTCGTGCGAACACCGTTAGACGTGTCCCTTTCAGGATGGAATGACTTGTCAACTTGAGGTTCTAACTACAGCAGTATGAACCTGGGTGTGTATTTTTTTTTCAATATGGTACCGCGGCCCTTGCCAGCACCACACGCGACAATAAATAACGAATCTATCTACCCATCACACCGGAATCATATCTTTGTCTCTCTCTTGCTTGATCTTTAATTGGTCAATGAGGTAGGCTAGAGTCGAAGAATTCTCTTGGCACCTAAAATGAAGTTGTTGCCGTTTCAGCAGCAAGCATGACAAAAAAAAACTCACAATCGCGAAATCGACTCCTCGACATCTGCTAACGCCTTCTGTAGCATTCTAAACACACTAGCATGCTCCCCGGAGCGATCTCGCAAATACCGTCCGTGAGCCATCAGCAGTGCGTTCACCCACACCAAGTCAAATTCCAAGTGTGGGCTCCTGTCCAAATGCTCCGCCACGAATTGCAAAAGCACTGCTATATACATCACGGGCACTTGTCGTGCGACCAGTCGGATGTCACCCCGTGGTACGCTCTCGTACACGCGCTGGATCAGGGGCTTCTCATTGAGACGGAAAGCCATCACGAGCGCTTTGAGGTATTCTCGTGAAGCGAGGACGTCCTGCACAGATTGCGGCGTCAGGTCGAGTGAGAGATCGAACGGGTCAAACAACACTGTCTCATCCAGAGAATAGATCAGAAGACCTTCCGTTGATGCGGCCGCCCATGCACGACCAGTTGGCGAAAACCGCACGCATTTTGTCCGTGCTTCTCTGCGATGTCTCCGTTTCGACATGTCCCCCGCGCCTCTGATAGCCCCTGGCAAGCTGGTGTCCATCCTGTCCTCGAGATCACTTTCATCCCCACGATTGTCTATGAGATCCACATTGATCCCAGCTTCGTTGACTTTCCTGCTATCCAAAAACTCCTCCGTCCCGTCCAGTGACAGATTCTCCGAGATCTGGTACTTCTTCACCATCACGCCTTCACCATCGCGCACATCATACAAGACCACGTATTTGCTATTCCCTCCCGCTAGTAAACAGCAGCCGTCCGCAGTGTAAGCAAGACTATTATATGCCTTGCCCGAGGCGTTGTTCGCTGCGGTCACTCGGTCATCCACCTTCCGGCCACCAGAAATATCTTTTCTTCCTTCAATATTGTTCGTCTGCTTCCCCTCCTGGACGTCGAAAAATGTGATCTGGCCATCCAGGGTGGATGCGGCAAGCTCCTTTCCATCGGGCCGGAAGGCGACAGCCAGGACTTCTGAATTCAACGCGAGCGGCTCAACGGCACGCGATCGCCCAAATACATTCCACACACGAATGGTGCGGTCCCACGAACCACTGGCAAGTTGGTTGGATCCCTCAGGTGAGAAGGCAAGGGAACTCACGGGGCCCTCATGGCCTGCGAGGACGTCAAGCAGCTTCCCTGTCTGTACCGACCACAGGAAGACCTCAAAAGAGTCCGTTGAACCAGCGGCTACCACTTCGCCCGAAGGGTCAACTGCGAGAGAGGAGAATTGCACCGGACTTGGGGACGTGAATGTGCGGAAATTGCGGTACCGGATAAGGTCGAATGCGCGGACGGTCCCATCGAGAGAAGCCGAGAAAAGCACAGTGCCTTGTTTAGCAAAGGCGACAGTCGATATCGACGCGGTGTGCTCTGAGAACGTGACGAAACAGAATCCGGTGTGAGTGGACCATACTTTCACTTTCCCGTCGTCCCCGCCAGTAGCAATTGTCTGCCCGTCTGGAGCATAAGCGAGCGTGTTCATGTCGTAGAAATGGCCCTGCTGCTTGAGGATGTAAGATTCTGATTGCCATTCCCAGACAAGGAGTTGTCCGAGTTTCCTTGCGCCGAACGCGAGCCACTCTCCAGAAGGATTGATAGCAACCGAAGATATTTTTTCCTGGGATATGCTCAGCGTATGGATGTTACTGAACCCAGGCATCTCCCAAAGGCCAAACACACCTGTCGAGAAGCCCACGACGAGTAAATTGGACGACGCGTGATATATGGCACACACGACTCTGGTACCGGGCTGGTTAAAGTACTTCCTTTTGTGGACTCCCCAACGTGTGTTAGCAATGGAATTCGTGTCAGCAAGGAAGTTGCCGTTCGGCGTTGGCGTTACTGGCTCGTCTTCCGAGTCCGACTCGGCGTCTAGGTCCTTTCCCTTCCATATGAATACGGCACCATCCCGACTAACAGTGTATATCTAGAGAATCTTTGTGAGGGTAATTCCTAAAGTGAGAGCGAGATGAGGACAAACGGATTTTCCGTCGGATGAGAAATATGCACCAAGCACAACATCTCTGTGCCCTGCAAATGTTTTAGGCCGAAAGCCTTCAAGAGGATCCAGTGTGAACAGCCGTGCAGTCATGTCTCGCGACGTCGAAATAAAGCATCTGGTACTTTTTAGTTGACGTTGGAAACGGAGAAGAAAGAGGGAGATTAACTTGGAATCTGCAGACCACTGTATGCTAATGACCTCATCGTGATGGCCGGTGTATGTCCTATGAAGATTGAAAGGAGCAAACTCGCGGACGAGATGATTTGGGGTGCGCCAAACTTGGATATGTGCGTCATGAGTGACCGCTATGTACCTGGTGGTTGTCCTACCATTCACGTAGCGGCAAGGATGAATGAGAATACGCACTTGCCGTCCGGGGAAAACTTGATGTCCTTGACCGGTTTGTGAAAATTGAAATGGTGGAGAACCACTCCTCGTCGAAAATTTGTGAGAAGGGCGCGACCGTCTGCAAGTTATCAGAAATGTGAATATCAATATCAATAACATTCATAATGCCCCATTCAGGGAGTATGTGGATGTTGTACGCCAGAGAGTCCTGTGCACGAATACGGACTTGCCTTCGTCAACAGTGATGAGCACATTAGAATCCGGGCTCAGTGCGATTGAAGCGATATTCTTCCGGTTTTCAAACGGGAACGTGTACGATTTGTTGCTATCAAAAATCATGCATTTGCAACCGAAATGCAGGAAGAATCTGAGGTGCTTACTTTACCAGGTCGAATACTGACACACGGTTTCCGACCGGACTTAATAGAGAGTTGCCATCCTGGGTGAAAATAATATTTCCTTGACAATATACCGTACCGCAGATGTTTGAAAACTGTGGGGGGTGAGTTAAAGCTGTCTGCAGTTTCGTGGACATCTAGTCACCTTAAAGTTTGCCTTCATGCCAGTAGGGATGATTCCGAGCCTGGAAGCCTTTGGACAACACACGTCAACAAAGGGTCCACCCGAATTTGTAAACTACTGTGCATCCGCCAAGAAGTTCAGATGCCACCCCGACGGTCTTTTGTTGTCCATGCGAACGAATCGGCTCTCGATGACGACGATATTGTCGGTACCGGAGAACTCGAACAACCTCAGGCGCGGCGCGTGTTTGGGCGAATTTCCTCTAATCAAACCCAGCATAGACCAAGCTTTATAGCTCGTTGGAGGAACAACAACCTCGATGTGGAGGGTAGCAGGGTGACTACACCTATCAGTGAACGCCCTCCTATTCCAAGTGCGTTGAAGCCGTCAGGTGAAATCCCAACAACTCCTCTGCCTCTATTATCAATGGTTGTGCTATCTATTGTGAGCAAATGGTTTTGACAACGAAGAATTTCGGCTTGCTGATACTCTATCTTCTGGTAGACTTTGCTCGGGGAATTTTTGTCTGCCAATGTATCGACGCCTTTCCTACTTTTCATGGTTAAAGGTATGCTTGTTGTCTAGCATCCGGCCCTTAATATTGATTTGGCCAGGATTTGGGGAGACCAATGACGAAGCCGATGTAGCATTTTGGACTGGTATTCTTGGTGAGCTTATCAACATCATTGACTGATTACTGCTCCAACGGATGCTCCAGTTGCCGCTTTCTTCATGACGCAATTTATCACGTCGCTGCTTTGGGTAATTCAAATATCTTGCTCAGGACTTGCGTTAAGCAGTCACATTTACAGGCCACCGTTGCCGATAGACATGGTCGGCGTGTCGTCCTTTGTATCTCTCTCTTCGGCAGTGCTATTACTTGTCTTATGTTTGGAACGTGTACTTCGCTTCACCAAGCCATAGCTGTGCGACTCTTACAGGGGATCTTTGCGGGTGCGGTTGGGGTTGCGCGAGGCGGTGTTGCGTTTATAACTGACTCTAGCAATGAAGGCAGGGCTTATGCCATCTTGGGGTAACAACAATTTGCCTGTGTTATCCAACATATTATCTGATCAGCTTCTAGTTTCTGCTGGGGTTTCGGAGGGGTAGCTGGTGCTATCATTGGAGGAGCATGTACGTCGTCCTTTCTTGCTCAGTGTACGCCAAGATCTCAATCAACATGTTCAGTTGAGACGCCTGCGGCTAAATGGCCAGACACCTTTGACAAGTATCCATTGTTTGTCAACTACCCTTATCTTTTACCGTGTGGACTGGCCGCTTCGATCACGCTCATTGGTATGCTCTGTGTATTTGCAAGATGGCAGGGTTACTAATGGTCTTCGTTAGGCTCCATATTATCATGCTTCCTGGGACGTGACGGTGGCTCCCGAGAAGGTGCAATCCGTCTAATGCCCGAAAAATCTGATGTTCAGCGCGCAACAATCACCGAGGAGGAATCGATATCCACCCCCTCGAGTCCTCCCTTGGAACAATTAGAGAGTCGAGGTATGTTCGGGTCGCTGCAACGGAAGCTATCGAACAAGTTTTCTGGATACTTTGCGAAACGTGTCCCGGGTGGAAATTCTCGGTCAAATTCCAATGCAATGTTCTCTCTAGTAGATCCTCCCCTACCGTTGTCTTCTTCACCCCGTGGGGACAGATTGCGAACATTTTCACGGACGAGCCGCGCTGACGGTTCGGCTTACGGATACAACGGTGCCTTTAGGAAGAGACTGGCAAGTACTGCTACAGTCGGGACCAGGAAGGACAGCATGAGCAGCTCTCTCAGAAGGCGGAGGGGAAGCAACAATGGTCTACCAGCATCAGCGAATGAAGGAAGCGAGCTTAACTTTGCACAAAGGCTACTTATGGCGAACGAAAATGCTGTGACTAATATTGCTGACCTGTGGGTCGCCGCGGCCATGAACGTAGACAACGAGGACCCATTTCAATCTGATACAGAGATCGCATCTGACTTGGAGTCTATGGAAGGCGAAGAAGGCGAAGAAAATTTGGCCCCCAATGGTGGAGGCCGACGAGAATCGATCCCCGGTTCAAGTTCTGGACCGGTTCACAGATCGCCGACCACCCGTCGGCTGTCTAACTTGACCTTTGGTCCCGAAGTTGGACCACCACGCCGGCAGTCTACATCACAACAAGGTTCTTCGACTCCCATGCGTCAAATGTCCTTTTCCCAGCCCACTGCGCGCCGCTTTTCTTCCACAGTCCCAACTATCTTTACGCACCCCGGTGTACGGACGCCCACCGCTGTAATCGATGCTCAGCAGCTCCTCGCAAGGACTGAGGAATCACCCAGGGGGGATCCATTAACCCCTATTATTGAGTCTCGTCCTGTCTCGCATGGGGACCTTATAGTTGATTCACTCCCTGAGAAAATGCCTTCCCTAACGTCGCAATTGCCGCTTATGATAATTGCTCAATACGGACTTTTAGCCCTTCATTCTACAACGCATGATCAGATTTTCATGTCCTACCTTGTTTCGTTCGTGACTTCCACGTGTACGCAGGATACGGCTGACTCTTGGTTCACATAGTGACTATAAGGCGGGAGGACTCAACTTGAACGCGGGCCACTTTGCTCAGCTTAGTGAGTTGTATGATTTATCCAATTTTCGTTACGCTAACAATGCTATCAAGTTGCGTTGATGTGTCTCGCTCAAATTGCCTATCAATTTTATCTTTACCCGTGAGTGGACGTTACGTTACGAAGCGAATTACATATCTTAAACTATATTCTTCAGAAATATGGGGTTTTGTATTGTTTGTTGCTCGTCGCTGAGCTTTGCTAATTGATTTTTTTAATAGCCCTCCAAGAGGACGCTTTTCACATCTAACAATGTTTCGTATTGGATCTATTTTATTCATTCCATCATACCTCACTGTCATTCTCTATCGAGCATTTGCTAGCTCTCAGGATGATGGTAACATTGTCGTGATGGCAGGTAAGCATGTCCATATAAACTCTATCCTTCCATGTTTCACTCTCGTTCTCGTGACAGGTCTTGCACTGAGCACGTACGCGAACGTTCTCTATTGCAGAAGCTTGGTCTCAACAACAATGTCACTATTAGAGCTCTTCGGTACTGTGCAATAACTTTCACCTACACCGCCATTTCAATTCTTCTGAACTATAGTAAGCATTCTGCTTCATCCCTTAACCTAATATACCAATTCAGTTCCTAGTGACGCCACCAAATGCTGTTGGCATAGCAAATGGTATCGCTCAGAGTATCGTTAGCCTGGCGCGCTGTTTCGGACCGGTGTTGGGGGGATATGTGGGTAATCATGTCTAGTCAATACTCACAGATGAGCCTGACGGCTTTATGTGATGCTTCCTAGCTGTGGTCGATAAGTGTACAGGATAATCCATCCGGTTATCCATTAGGATTCATCGCTGTTGCCGGCGTCTGTGGACTTGTTGTAGCGCAAAGCTTCATGATTCGATGAATAGTAGGTGTGCTTTTATAAATTACATTTACTGTTCAGTAGTTTTCTCAATACTTATTTGTCAAACATTTTCATAGGCTAGGCATAGAAAACATGTAAAAAAGTACTAGCATCGCAATCAGCGCCGCAAAAGGCATTGGCCCGATGTTATATCAAAACTCATACTACTCACCGTACTACTCACCCATCACATGTTCAGACAAGTGATGGTAAATTATATTTCCTCCGTTTAGTCGTTCATCGGACTCGTTTTTCTGAAAATTTGTCTCATCACACCTGGCAGTCAAATTCTCGTAGGCGAGACTGTGAATTTAGCTTGTTCAAGCCTTAGAAGCGGGAACATGACCTACGATGAAGGTTCCGTTGCTTTTTAGACCAACGTTGTAACGCTATCCTCGTAAGGAATCCAGTAATTTATCCTCATCTGGACGTCAAGTTCCATGAGTTTGTTGCTTCAATTTCTTGAGAAGAGAGAACGCACCAGAACAAGCTGACTCAAACGTCTTACCACTCTTATCCTCGAAGCGAACCCCCCGGATATTCCACCGCCTCCACCATGACTGCAGCCAACCAGGATGATCTACAAGATCTGCGAATGCCCCAACATCGCGTATTCTCACTTGCATAAGCTTGGGTAAGTCCATTCTCTCTATTTTCATTAGCAGAATGTCCAAAGGACCCAGCACTGCCGTTGAGAATAACCAAGGTGGGACTCTGAGAAAGTCCTCGTTGAAAGGGAATATGCAAATGCGTTGGAGGGAGGGATGGCTGGTAGGGAGATGAAGTTCATCACTCTGTTTCAAGGAGAAAGTGAGACTTTGGAGCTTCGGACAGAGGTGAAGGATGGTCGGAAAAAATCCCGGAGTGGACCATGATATGACTCGGAAACAGCGAATTTTGTGACCATGTGTTCGGAAGAAAGATAGATTGGGCAAGGTTGCGACTTCCAGCCTCTCTAGAGCAGGTAGTCGGTCTTCGGATATTGCAAGCCAGGATAAGAGGGCATCCAAGGAAAGTTGCAGGTTACGTTCAGGCTGTAAGGTTGGTGGAATAAGACCCAATGACAGAGTCCTCAGGTGTGTCAAGGGGATGAGAGCCGCATCACCCGGAGGAGGTGGGTAACAGGGAAGACAAGCAAGTCGGAGAGTCTGAAGATTTGGGAGATTACAACATATATTGTGGAGATGAGACCATGATGGGCGTTCGTCCGGGCAATTCCATTCGAGACGCCTCAAAGACTTTCCGCAAGACCATACAAGAGCTTGAATGATTTCCGAGGGTGTTTCATACTTGACGTTGGATGTGTTGGCATTGACATAGATCGACAGATTCGGAGTGCAGCGAAGAAGACGAACTACACTATCTGCAGTTATCACTGGGGAACTGGTGTTAGGACATGTTCCCTTGTGCATCCGAAAGTCGATTCTTCGAGTCCATTCGCCTAAACCATTGCCTCCTAGAGTCTCTTTGCTGTTCTCCAGCCATTTCACGATCATCAAAAGGTGTCGGTCGCAACAAATGCTTATGTACTCGGCCATGATTTCGAGAAGGATTGATTGCCAGGTATGACAAACTAGGGGCAATCTCTTTCGGTCTTCGAACAACTCGTCGTCGATTTCATGGCATTCGGTGGATTCGTACAAGGGAGTGAATGGATCTTCTCTGTCGACGGCATTCGCGCCCGATTGACGGATAACAAATGCAAGTATTCGACGCCATAATTCGACTGGGAGACTCAGAGCTGGAGACCTCGGAGACTCAGTGACAGATGACTGGGATGTTGCTTCGTCAGATGGATATAGTTTATCGGTGACACGGGCGCCCGTATCATGCGGTGTCGTCTGGCACCGGAGGGATTCATTATTTGATTTCCTGCTGCGGTTCGCAAGAACCACTAGGCGATTCCAGATTGCCAGGGTTGCTTGTAAAGCTGCGAAATAGGTGAGGCCTCGAGTAGATATGTCCTTCACCTAGTAAATTTACCGCAAGACTACATTTGAGAAGGGAAAATGACTCACGAAAATCTTGGGAAAAAAAAGTGAACCAAAAAATCAACAAATAAATCACCAAATATTATATTAGCTTACGTAAAAAAGCACAAAGCTATTTTTTATGCCGAGGTCTATACTCCATGTCTATGCCCAACATTAACTATCGCAATAATGCGGGTTCCAAACGAAAAGGACAGGCCAAAACACCTAGTTTCAGGAAAAAAGTCAAAACTCGACACTTTTCAGCGGATGACCTGCCATGGAAGTCTGTAACTCGTCCAAGGGACACCGGTCTTGGCGGAGACGATGGGATTCTTGAACTAGAGGAGGTTGAAAATATTGAAGTCGTTTACGAGGATACAGATGCCGGCAGAGTAGCTAAATTTAAAGTGAGCAGGAACCATTTATGTTCCTCCTGTTTGCTTGAACCGCTTTTTGATAGGTTCTCCACAGAGTTGAATCAGCAGAAGACGGGGATGCTGGATTGAATCGGTCCGATGAAGGTCAGATTGACCAGTCGTGTCGCAATGCTGATGATCCAAATGACAATGTCGAAAACCAACCCTTCGATTGTAAGTCACTATCATTCATACCGTAAATTTTGTTCTCTGACTGGCCCAAAAAGCCATGGGTTTACTACTAAATTGGCATACATATTCTCTACATCCCCAATTACTACGAGCCTTACACGCCAAGAAATTTCTCTCTCCAACACCAATCCAAGCAAAAGCAATACCGTTCGCGCTAGCGGGCAGAGATGTTGTTGGAGTGGCAGAAACAGTGAGTGAGCCGCGTCAAATTTGTGCAGGCCCGGTCTCACAACGGCCATGCTTAGGGCTCGGGGAAAACACTTGCGTACGGGCTTCCTATACTCCATCACATCTTATCACATCCTCGGAGAGTTTCGACCAAACGGCAGCTCCGAGCACTCGTTTTAGCCCCAACACGCGAACTTGCCTTGCAAGTCGCGTCGCATCTCAATGAGTGCTTGAACTCGGTGGAGGCACCAGCTGCCAAATCGAGAGAAGTGTCGAGAAAAACAAATAACATACGGAAATGCAAGCACACAGCTGAATCCCAAGATTCCCCCAAGAAGCCGCCACTCGTTAGCGTTGCCGCTATTGTGGGGGGCATGTCTGAACAGAAGCAACGTCGAATACTCGACCGAGGTATCGATGTTCTTGTGGCAACGCCAGGGCGCCTTTGGGATATCATGGAAGATGTGAGTCCCTTCAATGAATAAGTCGACATTTGATCACCGGCCCCTTGCTACTAGGATGACCAACTTGCGGGCGAGATCAAGAACCTGAAATTTTTGGTGCTCGACGAGGCAGACAGGATGATCGAAGCTGGTCATTTTGCCGAACTGGACAATATTTTGCGGCTCACCCTTCGAGATAATTTGTTCGTTTGTGATTTCCGTCCCTCCTTATCGTGTGATAATTTCTCGACCCAGGGCGGACCAAATCGACCAGGAAGTCGACGACCCATTTAGCATAGGAGCAGAAGAAGACAATAAAGAAGGAACCGCCGATGAAATGCAAACCTTTGTGTTCTCTGCCACTCTGAGCAAAGGTTTACAGCGCAATTTGAAAAAACATTCCCGGCCTAGAAATGGCAAATCCAAGAAAAAGGGGAAGCCTGCTTCTACTCTTGGTGAGTCCGACTCCTCTGCACATGGAGAACGCAATTAATCATTCACCTCTTAGACGAACTTCTCCTTCGACTAGATTTTCGTGATTCAGATCCTGAGGTTATAGATATTAGTCCCGAAGGTGGAATTGTCTCTAGTTTGAAAGAGAGCAAAATTGATTGTCTCTCAGCCGATAAGGCAGGTTGACGACATTTGCAATCCTCATCTGTTGTCCTTATTATATTACTCCGTAATCCAGGACGTCTATCTGTACTATTTCCTCCTGCGGCACCCAGGCAGATCTCTTGTGTTTCTTTCATCCATCGATGGAATCAGAAGGCTCTTGCCGTTAATGGAGCTGCTTGAGATCATGGCTTGGCCATTACATTCTCAGCTGGAGCAGAGGCAACGGCTGAAAAACCTAGACAGGTTATTCCTATCAAATTTTCCACTCGGCATTGTCAAATTGACTTTCTTGCAGATTTAAGACCAACCCGAGCTCTGTTCTACTCGCTACGGACATTGCAGCCAGAGGACTCGATATACCGCACGTCGATCACGTCATCCATTACCAGATCCCACGTTCTGCGGACTCGTATGTTCATCGGAATGGACGAACGGCCCGAGCAACGAGAAAGGGATTTAGTATGCTCATGTGTGCCCCCGATGAGAAACGGGTGGTTCGATCATTGTTAGGCAGTTTAGGTCGCCGTAAGCCCATTTATGATTTGAGGTGGTTGAAGTAGAGGGATTGACGTTCTGGTCATTTGCAGAAGATAGCAATATTCCTGATATGGGGGTTGAGCTCTATCTGATTGACAAGCTGAAAGCTCGTGTGCAGCTGGCTCGACAGATCGATACGGCGCAGCATAAGATCAACAAGGAGAACCATGACCGTCATTGGATGAAAGAAACTGCAGAGGCTATGGAGCTTGAACTTGACTCAGACTTCATGAGGTATGACTGGTTGATCATAGTTGTGGGGGTAACCGTGAATAATTCGGATTGACTAGTGATCTTGAAGATGAAAAACCATCGAAACAGAAGAGGAAGGCAACGAGTGCGAAAACTGCTGTATTGAAGGCTGAGCTCAAACATCTCCTAACCCAACCTCTCATCATGCAAGGCGTTTCGACTAGATACATCACTTCGGGCAGCAACCCAATAGTTGACAACCTCATCACTGGTGAATGTAAGGCGAACTTTGACTTTCTGCTTGGATACGACTGAATATGCAATTGATAGTTAACGAAGCGATGCTGGGGCTGAAAAAAGCCGAAGCTGGCAGTCATCTTCCCCCGGGGAACGCTAACAAGGGCTATGCAAATGGGGGGCTAGAATGGGGTGGCATTGACTCCTCTCGTTGAAGTGAACTGTATCTCCAAGAAAATGATCCAAGAAATTGAAACATGAAACAGCTCCGTTTCATTTTTGGCGGCCCCGTGACCGGGATGATACATCGATGATGATTGATTTATTACGCTCGGAAATTCACCGGAACGAATTATGTAATAAGCAGCAGACAAGGACCCCCGACAATCCCGCTAAATGTTAGATTTTTATCCGGACAGGAAAAGGGGCAAAACGGCCGGAAGGCCACCGGCGGATCCGGACATGAAGTGCCAGAAAGGGCATTTAGGCCTGCGTATTATCCGGACATGAATGGGCATGATGTTGGGAGGCTAACGCCTCATCCGGACATGATCCAGGCAGCTGCAGAGGCTACATAGCTACACTAAAATTTCGAAGTAGAATGCTTGTCTAAGTCTTGCAAAATTTACAAAATTTCCCACCTACACCATGGCTCCTAACTCCACTGTGCTAGACCTTGACAGTGGCGATGCTCCCCAATTCAACCGTCAACAGTGGACTCTCCCACATTGGGCTGCAACAGTTCGAATATCTCGTCAACAACTACTTTCAACCTATACCAGAGCTGACAGCCCCCTTTCAAACACGGCAATATGGTTTATTAGCCCCAAACTCCATTCTATGTACTCTCACTCACATGCCGACTATCTCAAACAATCATCTTGAGGTGTCAGTTGATGACAGTCAGCTGTTCCAAGGTCTTCGTGCAGGCAAAGTTCGTATATTCGAGGCCATCAAGCAGCTTCAAAAACGCAGGAAAAAGGCATCAGAGGAGGGCGAACAAGATGAAGAATGATGTATTGGTAGGGCTAAGTTATAATTACTTACATATGGACTGAAAATTGAGGCCACTGTGACCATCCCGACATGAAATGGCCTCAGTGGCAGGCTAGCGTGCCATCCAGACATGAAAATCTGAAAAGTTGTCCAGACATCAAACCTCAAAAACGGTCAAAAAAAAATCTAACATTTAGTGGGATTGTCGGGGGTCCTAGCAGACATCAGCACCGTATTCTGCAACTTATTATAAATATGTAAACCACGGTGGTTACAATGAAAATGGTTGGAAGGTCGGAATGGTACACGAAGATTAACGTAGATACGGGGTCACGGCGACCATATCAGCAAATTGGGACTTGGAGCAGAATAAATGGACAATTTTAGGCGCTGAAGTTGGTCTCGTTCATACACATGTGTAATCAAGGAAAGCTGCTCTGAGCGCTGACCGGTGCAACAGACATCAGTATCGAGCCTACATTCCACCAGTCAACTCAAGAGTGTGTAGGTAATTAGGTAATTCAAATCCAACAAGTAATATAAGATTCAACTCCGAATTCGCTAGATCGACTCCTTGTAAGAGGTACCGACCATGATCACTTGTCGCACACCGAGCGCCTCACCACCCTCACCCCCAAAGTCGCCCCCAAGAATGTCCCAGATCCTGGCCAGATTACGGCAGCCCAACGAGCACACCAATCTGTGTTCAGGCCCTCCACAAACCCATCCTTCTTTGGCTGAGGAGGGCGCTACTTGCACAGCGAAAGCTCCCATTGAGCACAGAGACCAGTTTGTCTGCACAGGGGCCGTCGATGTCGCCAAGTTGTTGAGGGGTTCACGGTCCAGTCTAGTGGAGAAAGCGGTAATTCTGGGGGCAAACGCCTTGGTCGACGAACAGTATGTCTAAACTCCCTTTTTGACACCCATTCCTGCTTAAAAACTACAACTATCGGCACAGGTGGACATGTACGATACGTCGTTCGCAGGCTAAGCCCCGACAACATGATATGTTTCGTGTGCATGTCAGAGCCTCGTTTTTTTTTTGCCAAGCCCATCGGAGGCTCAAATTTCCACCTTACAGATACATTACTACGCTTCGGCGACGCGCTCGATACGACCCGATCCAAACCAGCCGGTCGCGCTGGACAAGGCTAGAGGTCACGCAGGTCTCATGACCATTCTTCTGAGGGAGTGAATGGAGTTTTGCGGAATGTATTTATCTCACCTCGGACTTTCTCACGTATCATTCGCTTCATACCCCCCCCCTCTCCCTCTCACACCCCACCGGCACATCCATGTATGATCACCAACATCAAGCTGTTTGTATCCTTGTCATTCGTTGTACCATCACGTTTCGGGTCCTTAGCCTCGCATCCCAAACTTATTTAACCATCCTACCATTCTCCTAGTTACCAAAATGTCTCACACAACAGGAAATAAAAGCTCAATACAAGCAGACCTCGAGGCCATCCGCCAACAGAAAACACAAGGCAACCACAGACCGTGAGACTCATACACAACCTTTCACTACATAATACATTAGGAGCCTCCGCCATACTGATAAGATCCGCCACTAGGATATCCACCTCCAGGCGCCCCCGGGAATTTTGGGGGGGGCGAACCATATGTGTCCGAACCAGGAAACGCAGGCGGCGAGTTGTATCCGCCGGGAGGGGGACCAGGGGGAGGAGCGAATCCCGCGGGAGCATCATACGTTCCCAGCGGTGAACTATATGAACGTTGTGGTCCGGGAGGGAGACCAAATCCGCCTGCCCCCCCTCCGTAGGCATTATATCCAGGAGAGTGTTGGCCAGGGAAGCCAGGACTGGGGCCTTCAGGCATGCCGAACGAGGGCGGGGGAGAAGTGTACGCCGGCGTATATCCGCCATGTTCCGCAGGTGCACCGGGGAAAAACGGCGGTCCAGAGGACCCAGCATACTGCTGGGTGTGTTGCGGATTGCCAAGAAAGGGGGGTGACTGAGGCGCATGAGGAGGTGCGTACAATGGTTGCTGGCCAGGAAAGTAAGACTGTGCTTGCGCAGTCGGCGACGCGTAGTTCAGTGTGCCCGATGGTACATTATGCGAGTGAGGGCCAACACCGGGACCACCGATGGGAGAGTATCCAGGCAGAGTAGATGACCTACCCGATACTTCCCCCGGCATATCCTTCCTTGGGCCGGACGCAAGGGAAGCGCCAGGAATCTGTTGGGCATAACCGTGGATGGTATTTTGCATCTGCATGCCTTGATTGGACGCCAAACTACCCTGAACAGGCGGCCCACCCATACGGACGTTTTCGTGGTTACGGACGGCGTGCTTGCTGAGGCGGCGGAGAACCTCGTGTTGCCTATTCCCAAGGCCTTGCACCCAAGTTCTCATGTATTGCATCATCTCTCGCTGAATCTTGGAGTTGGGATCGTGAAATTCTGGATGGAAGCTGGTCATAGCAAGTTAGCTGAGCCGTTACCGCAGAATGATAGATGTAATACACACAGGCATTGGAGAATGTCTTCGGTAACTGCGCGAACGTTCGTCGAATTGTCGTCCCAGGCCTTGACAACCAAAGTTACAGTGTGGATCTACCATCTCAAGATCAAACATAGGAAAACAAAACCTCGAAAGGTGAAAGCGCACAAGAACGATTGTGGAAAGGTGTCCAGCCGGTTCGTTGAGAATAAGATTCTAAAGACAGTTCAAAGAACCAAACTTTTTACAACAGGAGCAAATGTTGACTAACGAAGTGATCCTTGCTTAAAAATGAATGAGTGGGATCGGACTGATGGGAGATGGTGTCAACAACTGTAAAGAAGACAGATTGCACGGAAACTCACCGCTAACGGATCGTTGAAAACCTGCCATAGTTCGCAAGTCGAGTCAGCGGATTGGTCAATGGAAGTGAATAACAATGTACCTCATATTGATCCTTGTTATTGATGACTTCACTGGATGCACTCTGTAATCCCGAGGTGGCTGTTTGAAGGATTGGCTTTAGATATGGCTGTCATCAAAGAATGCATCAGCCAATTGAAAAGTGTTTTACGATATTTCAAACCTCCAGGGTAGTCAAGACAAACACTAAGGATTGGATTCATCAGCAACACTCTAGCTTGGATGTGGGGCTACTCACCTTCAATCGAATCCATCAGTTTCTCAATGATGCTACTGAGACCAGGGATATTCTCTACAACATGTGATGGTTCCATTAGTACTGATAGACAAGCAACTAGCCACGACTCACCAATCGTCTTCTCGATCTTCTTGACAACTGTATATCTAGTTTATCCAAAAGAAATCTTCACACAGAAAATACAAGGACATACCTGAATCTCTAAAGGTCAAAACTTGCCATAAAACACCATGCAACTCCTGTGGAGTCATGTCTTCCGGCCTTTTCCCACCTTGACTGGGGCCTGCTCGAATCCTCTGAACACTGTCCATATCACGAGCCATATCGCCGCCGCCCACAGGCAGTTTGAACAGGAGATCACGAAGGGTGTCGGCGGGGTCGGACATTGGGCCGCCTCGAGTGCCTCCGCCAGCCTGAGAGCGCGCCTTATCTATTGCTTTGTTCAAGTCCGTAACGGAGGCCTGTCATTGCATCGGAATGTTAGAGTACGAGACATGGTGGGAACTACACACTTCGCTCTGAAACGATGATACATAGATTAGGTTCAGGATAACATGACAATGTAAAATGGCTTACGAGGTGATCCGTGGCCTCTGACGGTTGTGATAGACCAATACTCAATTGAAGAAGACGGGGGGAATACAGCGCTTACCTCCCAGTAAACTGTGAGTGAAATCGCTTGAGCCGAACGTGCCTGTTGGCGGCACATCAGTAGAGATCGAGGAAGCGTGACATAAACAGACCCACCAGTTACGATTGGGGCGACCATCCTGTGGGGGTTTCCTCTAACGGGTATGCGTACGTGATCGCCGACATGCGTAAACACATCTGTGTGCCCCATGGCGACGAGGGCAAGCTCGCAAAAGTTGGAATGCGCGGCGAAATCTTCGAGGGTGTGTAGCTGCAATACGGTAAACAACAGAAGGAAATGCGAGTCAGATTGCGTACTGCTTGTCCTAAGAGTCGATAAGCTTCGTACTCGTCCTGCTTCCGGCCTTGCGAACGGTGTTGCCTGCCGAGATGTATACAGTGTTCAAGTGTGCGCCGTACAAGGCCTTTGGACGTGTCCCAATGGCCTCTTTCTACGCGATAACAGATGTTATTGGGTGAAAGCGACACGACACAGAGAGTGATACTTTCCATTAGCAATGTAGTTCTTCATGCCCGTGTCGGGATCGATATGTAGCTCCATTGGCTATTCGCAGAGTTAACATCTAGGGAAGATGTGCAAACGATGACAAACATCAACGGGACCACGTAGCTTCGGATGGTATTTTCTCGCGTCTTCACCGTCGCCATATCCCTTTGGATTGTCGATGTGCTCGGTCTGACAGTTGAATCGAGAATGAGTCGACGACGGTTAATGTAGTTTGATCACTGACAGGAAGATAAACACCCAGCCTCTCCTCTGTCACTTCAAATTCGTGAGTTGCGTATCCGTGAGCCTGAAAGATCGAAATGAGTGACCAAGCTGGATTACACGGTTGTTGCAAGTTTACCATGAAGCCAAGGGCCATGCATAAATTGATAATGGTCTGCGTCATAAGTAATGTCAATGGATCTGAGATGCTAGCATGATTGATTTGATCTGACAAACCTGGAGTTGCATCTTCTTCAAGCCCGCAATATCGACCGCCTTTCGATTTAATCAGGTCTGGTTAGGATAGTTCCGATAAACAGGGGTAACGGGTAACTAAACTTGACTGTAATCACGAAGCCAATTACTGTGGAGATAACAACATTGGCGACGAATTACTTGAAGATTGATGTGGAACATACCCGAAATACACGCGTTTTATGTCCAAACCACCCCACTTTGATCCCTTGGAGAACATGGCAAGGGCACCGCCAGCCCCTTTCTTCATCAACTGGCCGAGTGCATCCTCCTGTACATCCAATGTCAGTCGTCAGATTGATTGATCACTACGGAAAGACGCACAATATCGCCATGGCGGAATGCTTTTCCCTCCAGATACGAAAACCTGCACGGGGATGAATAGCGAACGACATATAACCCCGGATGCGAGACTCACGATGGGATGTTGCCCGCTCCGAATGCGTAGACGCCATTGTGAGAGAGACATACGGCGAAGATGAAGACGAGTAGAAATAAGATTGTTAGGTTGCTTGGCATGTTGGTGGCAATCAATCGATCAAGCTTCAAGAGGCAATCACTGCAGAGTGGAGACCTTAAATGCTGCCCATGAGGCTGTTCATTCCCCTTTTTCGGCCGACTCACCGGTTACGTTAACGGTTACCCCTGTAACCCGACAATTATTATTGAACGCCTATTAATACTGAGTAAGTGCTGATGGCCAGCGCTGAACCAGTGAATACCCAAAAGCACAAACCCAAATTTGCTGGATGGACGAGGTAATCAGATAAAGAGTTCAGCCACACGGAGTCGGCAGTTGCCGAAAGCCCGGGCGAAAGTTCCCAAGAAAGTTTTGGACGACGACGACTTCGCCGCATCGACTCATCTCTGGCCATTCTTTGCTGTACTCATTAGACGCCATCACGCACCTCCATATAATCCTACATCTTTTATTCTTGTAAGTACTCTTCTCCACTGCAGCAGCGGCGGAGGGGAAAAAGTCGCTCACTGCTCCCCATCTTCAAGCTCAAGCATTCATCATGACCAACAACACACAGTCCGCGATTCACCACAATGTCAACCCTTCAGAAGTTGGATGGCAATTTGTTCCGAAATATTATACTTTTCTTAACCAGCAGCCCAATCGTTTGCATTGCTTTTACACTAAAGCGTCCACTTTTATCCATGGCGTTGAGGGCGAGGATGGCAAACCTTGCCATGGTCAACTCGTTAGTTTACTCTCTGTTCTTTTTTTCCAACGATCTTATGCGCATCTCGCAATAGGAAATCCACAATAAAATAACCTCCATAGGGTTCCAGGATTGCAAAGTTTTCATTCACTCTGTAGACGCCCAGTCCTCTGCCGATGGTGGCATCACCATCCTAGTCATCGGTGAGATGTCCAACCAGGGTGGCCCATGGCGCAAGTTCGTCCAGAGCTTCTTCCTCGCAGAGCAACCCAACGGGTACTTCGTCCTCAACGACATGTTCCGTTTCCTCAAGGAAGAAACCGTCGAGGGGGATGATGTTAGCGAATCCGAGGGCGCTGTTGCTGCGCCCGAAGTCTCTCCCTCTCCAGTGGAAATCGTCCTCGAACTCACGCCCTCACCCAGCCCACCCCCCTATGAATCCCAACCCGTTCACCCCCCTGCTCCTGCCACCCCGGCGGCGTCTCCCTCACCGGCGCCAATCATCGAGGAAGATCCTGTCCCCGCTGCCGATGAACCCGAGCCCGCTTCTCCCATTCTCGTCCTGGATCCGCAGCCCCAGACAAACGGTATCCACACCACGGAGACCGAGGCTCCAGCTCCCCAGAGCCCCGTCGAGCAATCACCAGTGCCCGCACCCGCTCAACTGGCTCCGCAACCGGCCCCTACTGATTCTTCGCCCACCACCATCGCGGTCACCTTACCTCCCGTGCCCCCTGCTGCAGCGTCCACAGCGTCTTTGCCGCCACTTCAGCAGCAGCAGCAGCAGCAGGTGGCGGCGGCGGCCCCGCAACCTGTCACGACGTCTACGGCCACAGCCCCTCCTGTTCCGAGGACGTGGGCGAACCTCGCTGCTACCAATCTCAAGAAATGGGGCACCGCGGTGGCGCAAGAGTCCCGTGGCACGACGGAAGTGCCTGCCGCCGCGAACACCCCACCGGCGAGCGGGACGCAGACCCCTGCGACTCCGCATGGCCCTGGAGTGCAGCGTGGCCCTGGCCAACACCAGCACCAGCACCAGCACCAGCACCAGCACCAACATCCGCACCCCCATCCAAATCAGCATCCCCACTCGCACCAGCACCGCGGGGATCACCCGGTGTTCGTTGCGGTCCAAAACCTCACCACCCCGCAGTGCTTTGCCAAAGTACGCACCTCTTCAACTCTCTTTTTTCTCTTACTGACAATGTTTTGGCTGTCTTTCTGGATTTCACAAATAACATAGGGTGTTACCGAACCCATCTCGAACGCTACCCTGACGACCGCGCTCTCGACTCGCTTCGGCCCGATCAAAGACCTGGAGATTGTCCGAAGCAAGGCGTGCGCCTTCTTCGAGTTTCACCAGCTCGAGGCCGCGAAGAGGGCGATCACCGCGTGCCTCCCACAATCGCAGGGCGGGGAGGGGGGTATCTGGATTGATGTTGGCGGTGACATTGGGTCACTTAGGATAACGGTCGAAACACGGAAAGAGAGGGGCGAGCGACCTGTCAGTCGACCACGCGGTGGCGCCCCGTTGAATGGGGAGCAGCGTGGTGGGGGGGGCTTCAGGGGGAGAGGTGGGGCCAGGGGCCGTGGTGGTGGTGGTGGTGGTGGTGGTGGATCTGCTCCTGCTGTCAAGTGAAGTGACCACTATTCGCTTGTAGTCGGGAGGGGAGGCTGGATTGTGGATGAGCTTGTTTCTGTGTGGGATAAAAATACAATAAACGCTGCTTCCTTTGGTTCTTGGTGTTTGGTGTTTGTGCGTAGTCGCTGTTGTCGTTGCTTTCCCTTTCTATGTTCGCCCGCTCTATAGTGGAAATAACCTTATGCTTCCATGACTCTCATCATGTACTGTGGGGCCATTTCAACTTTGAATTCCAAAAACATTTTTATTTCACATCTATATGCAAAAACCTATATCTTTTGTAATTTCGGTTAGATGAGACATCTACTGGAACCCTATGTGGGAATACCGGAGCCCAATCAAGGAGATTTTGGCGGTGAACATGGATACAACAGAGAGCGTGAATTATAAGATGTGCCTCAAGATAACGGAGATAAAACACAGAGAAACAGAAAAGGTAACATTGACAGGGACGGGGATGTGCGGAACGCCATTGGAGAACAAAATAATAAACCCACTCTAAAGTGCTGTATCCTCCCCGGAATAAATACACAAGGCCTTGATGATCAGCGAGTCAGCACTGGGGCTTAATATTGGGAGGGGGGGTATCCAGCAAAATGATTTATACAGGAGGTTGGCGACGTCTATGTGATGGGTTGAGGGACGAAAGACATGATCTCGTCATACAGGAGCTCCTTCAACTGTTCTCGGCTGATGTCGTCCTTGTGGACTAGACGATATAGAGGGGACGTTAGTGGCAGCGTATGGGTTAGATCATAAAGGAAATCGCGCAAACTGACGATCAAATTCGAAAAACTCAGGGTCGAGAGGTGGCGCGACAGGCTCATCGTCAGGATCGTGCTGTTTTCCGCGACCACTATCAGGAACAAGGTGTGTGTATAAGGGGTGGGTAATCATCACATACATATGCCTCGAGGTATGGGTGTGCGAGGGCATCTTCGACTGTAATCCGCTTCTTTGGATCGAACGTCTGAAAAACATCAAGGTCAGCACAAGGGGGGTTCAAACACCGATTATTTTCAATGCCGCAGCGGCGTACCAAAGCCTTGGTGAGGAAATCAACGGCGAGGGGGTTAGCATTTGGGAAGAGCTGTGCGAATGGCCTGCGCTTGCGGAAGGGTAGTGCGCGAATGTAATCGCGCGATCGGCGCGTGGTGATGGCGTAGAACTCGTCGAGGGTGGGAGTGCCGAGGACGTCGAGGATAAGCGTGAGCTGGTGGTGGTAATCCCGTCCCGGAAATAGAGGTTTTCCTGAAAGCATCTCCGCCAGAATGCAGCCCACAGACCATACGTCGATGGCCTTTTTGTACCGCAAGAATATGTTAGAGGGCAAGTAAGAGTGAAAGAGGGAGAGGGGTGGCAGCGCACCTTTGTGTACTGCTTGAAAGTCAACATGATTTCGGGTGCGCGATACCACCGGGTGGCGACGTATTCAGTCATGAATCCGGTCTCTGTGCCAGATGGCTCGGCTGTCTTGACGGAGCGGGCGAGACCAAAATCGCAGACCTTCAAGTCACAGTTGGCGTTGAGCAGTAAGTTTGAGGGTTTGAGGTCGCGGTGAATGACATCGGCGGAGTGGAGGGCTTTGAGTGCACGGAGGGTCTGGTAGATGAAGTACTGCGCATGGTCGTCGGACAGGTCTTGTGTCCGGATTACGCGGTGCATGTCGGTTTCCATGAGTTCCTGGATCACTACGTATCACCAAGTGAGTTGTTTGGTGTAGAATTGCGATGATGAATGGAGGAGACGAACAATAGACTTCTTTGAAGGCTTCTATGGAAGCAGGTTTGATGATGTCAAGGATCGAGATGATCTTTTGGGAGCAAGCAAAGGGTAAGAGTTGAGATGGGTGCGATCCACGGTCTGGGGACGGGTCGACACACATTTTCGCTGACACCGGCTTCGCTGAGGAATTTGAGGAGCTTGAGCTCACGGAGAGTCCTGAGGCAAAACATGGAATGGTCGAAGGGAGCGATCTTCTTGATTGCGACCTTGCGACCGCTGGGTCTGTGTACTGCGGAGCAGACAATGCCGTACGCCCCTTCGCCGACGACATCGAGGACCTGATACTGGGTTCCTGCGAGGTCGTCGGTTGGGAGGCGAGTATCGAGGAACGGTGTAGCTACTCACCGACATTGAACCGCACTTTTCGAGGTGCAGGTTGAGTCTGGGACGCACCGTGACTGTGCTTAGATTTTGGTGCTGACGGCTGGGCAGGATCGGTGGGCATGACTGTTGGAGGGTTGAAGGGCAAAGTGGGATTAGATATACGGATAAGGAAAGGGAGTCAGGTGCAGTGTGGCAGACAATGGGAAACCGCGACAAAAAGGGAGACCGTTGGCGGTCTTGTATCTAAATGTCTTGTTCACAAGGTTCCGTGATGTTGGCTAGACATTTTGCTATGGCAATGACTGTAACTTCTCCAGCCAGCAGCAGCCCCGCCTAGCCTTATTGCCCATGCGATGTGGCTATTCTTATGTCACTGACAGTTGCCAGTGCGATGACTTGCCAGTGAGGAACTTGAAATATACCCCGGCAGGCAGAGATTGACGGCGGTCGACGGTCGTACACGTCTCAGCTGCCTGCATCAAGGCTTCTGCGGACGGGTTCCATTCCGCAACCCAAATGCACCGCCCATTTTTCGAGGAAACTTCAAGTGGACGCGTACGGTATTTTGCACTGGCAGTGCCTCGCTCGACAATCACGGCCAATGCAGGCATTCCGTTGACGGTTGAACGTTGAACGTTGAACGTTGATCACCGCGATCACATGTCTTTGACCATCAACGGATGTCCGACTTCGATACTGTCCATCCCGATGACATGGAGACCAACGCTTAATTAAGCCCGAACGCCCAGTATCTACGCTTCCGCGCGGGCAGGACATGTTTCAATCGTTGATTACATTGTGGAGAGCCGTCAGGTACAGCACGGGTACACGTACATTGTCAAACTTTGCGCATTAACATTGCATTACTGTAACGTGGCATTAACCTCAACGGAGATGTGCACAGGCAATGCACCGTTGGATATGTAACCAACTCACTCCACAACTTTAGTGGGGAAATGAGGAGCCGGAGTCAATGATCTAGGGAAACCACCATGTGAGAAACGACAGGGCCAAATTTGAAGCTGAAGCTGAAGCGCTGAAGCCTGACTCAGGCCTGAGGTGATCTACTTGTCGAGTCGACTTCGACGCTCGCTGCTAACGTAAGCAGACACGTTTTCAATCCCGCTTGCCAGCTCGTTCACCAGCACACAACTTGCAACTCATACTCTATACCATATAATCATGTCCACCGCAGAGCTGCAGCTAAAAGCATCTCCGGAGGTCCGAAATGTAGTAAAATTCCTGCGCAGTGGCAAGGCAGGTTTGAAGGTCCGGGTGGGAGCTTTGAACGGAAAACGTCTCGACTACTTCAAGGGTATGTCTTTCTATACCGTTGTCAATCAAACGCAACTTATCAACCTGACATGCTCCTTTCACCCTTTGTCACCCCGTCTATAAAGGCAAATCTGCAATAAAATCTCTCCTTTCTCCCGCATACGCCAAGCTCAAAAACGTCCCAAAAGTGTCCTCGGAAGCAGAAGCTCAAACACTCCTTCAATCCGTCAACAGCTACGCGTACTTTCTGCGAGTGCAGCGCGGTCCTCCCTTAGGCTCTTCCTCCTCTTCGCCCAAAACGCTTCAAATCATCCCTCAGCAAATGTTTGCACTCGAGGAATACTATGCTTGGATTTACGAGGGCTCGCAGTGGACCACGTACGCTGGTGGGCTTGCCATGGTTGCCGTCATGCTCGGCGGTGTCATGTTCCCCTTATGGCCACCAATCATGCGCCTTGGCGTGTGGTATCTCAGTGTCGCCATGCTCGGCATGATTGGGCTGCTCTTTGCAATTGCCATCGTACGGCTTATTTTCTACGTCATCACCGTCGTAGTCGCCAGTCCGGGCATCTGGATATTCCCTAGGCTATTCGCCGACGTTGGATTTGTGCGTATCCCCGGTAATTCATAGCCTTTCACTACTGACTTTTCGTTCTCCCGATAGGTGGACTCTTTTATTCCCCTGTGGGAGTGGGATCTGCCAAAAAGGAAGGGAAAGAAGAAGGGCGACAAGGGTGAAAAATCCGCTGCTTCCAGTTCGGAGAAGCCACGTTCCAATGGCGGCGCTTTCATCGACGAGGCCGAGGATTCAGAGATTTCGCGCCCTCAGAGCCGCTCCGCGAGAGTGGAAGAGGTTGAGGATGAGGATGCACCTGGATCGAAGCGCGCGTGAAATCATTCTTGTCATAGCATTCCTATTTAATTTCGGATTTTTCCTCGCTCGGGACTCGGTGTTCTTTTCTGGCCTGTAGTTCACCATATAACGTGAAGGCACCTCCCCATCAGGCCTCAATTTGATGGTGATGTACATACTATAAGTACAGGGATCCCGATGATTAATTTACAGCCTTCCAAACACAAACACAAATGGTACTCATGAGGACGGATTCGGGCGGTCAGCAATTTTTTTAATCAGTTGCGCGTACAGCCATCCGCCATCCCACGCCCTGTCGTCGTAGCGGTGAAACCGATGCAGGGCGGTCGTATCTTATTTGAGACGAAATGACACCCGCTCAGCGCTCAGACGCAAGGCAGTCCAATGCTGCAATCCATCAATATTCCCTTTCGTCTTTCTTACGTTCCAACCTGTCCAACCGGCGTAATGCAGCCCGCGCTTCCATGATACCTTGTTTCATCCCAATGGTTTCAGACTGTTCCAATCCAGCGGAGAACAACTCTCGTGCCGATGGGCGATCGTTCGCCATCTAGTAAGGTGTCCATGAACAGGTTTCTCGGAGAGAGAGAGGAGGGGGGAAGGGGGGGGGGGCACACGCACTTCACGCAGAGACCCAAGATTGAATAAAACTGCCGCTAGGGCGTGTTCGCAAGTCGATAGCCGTTTGGGATCTCCGCGAGCGGTCTCCTTTGTCTTTTTGATCACGTCTAATGCTTGCTTCGCCCACGCGTCAGCTTGATGAAGTTTATCAGGCGTTGATGAGTTGCGGATAATAAGTTCCGACAGGTTGCTCATTAGCTGTGCTCCTGTGGGCATGCATTTAATACTGTGATTTAGATATCAATTGGAGGTGCATGCTGGACGAACCTCGACATCTGTCTTCTGGAGATGAAGACTTTTGGGATGGCGGTGGGATCAGAATGGATATAGCTTGAAGATAGAGCGGCATGGCATATCTAAGCCAGGAAATTTATCTTCTCTCGGCCATGCAAAAGGCCATAATCAGATCACTCACTCGACATTCCCAGTCCGAGCATAGAAAGCACCAAGCGCCTCGAAAGGTGCTCCCAGATCCGTCTTGCTCACCCATGAAGGCAGATCAAGCTCAGACAACACAATTCCCGAGCTCGACCCGTCGCCTCTGTCTTGTGACTTATTATCCTGCGGATCCTTTATAATCCGAATCAGCTCGCCGACAGCCCATGACAACCACCGTTCTTCCTCCTCGGGCGGCTGTTGATATGTCTCCGCCATCTCTCCGAGCTTGCATGCCACCGCTACCGCGCGTAGGCGTTCTGCGTCGCCGAGTTGCGGAGTCTGCTTTTGCAGTATTTGTAGTACGTCACCGTACACCTCATACGCCTGTCGAGCCGCGCCATGGTCCTCGAGCACACCAGCAAGCGCTATCCCGATCCCAGAAAGCTTGAGATAAGGTTCGGGCGCGAGATTCTCGGGTGGGAGTGTCTGCGCTATCTCCCAGGCCCTAACTTGGTAATTTCAGCCGGGCAATTTTACTTGCCCCTGGGAGAGAAGGAGTGGAAGGCGGAGTGCTGAAGGGACGGACCTTCGTAGATATCTCTCGCTGAGGACGAGATCACCGTGGTGCTTCGCCTTTACTCCAGCCCGAAGATCATCTCGTACCTCCGGTGGCCACATCGTCAACGACGTATAGAATTCATACCTTCACGTTGCCCAGCATATCAATTGAAATTATAGAGACTTCATGGTGTGAGACTCACACGCCATACGCAACCGATCCTATTCCGAGAAGGCAGAGAGCTGTAAAGACCGTGGAGACGCGCGGACCCACACGATTTGAAGAACTTGATGATATGTCCCCAAGCGTTCGAGTGCGGAGAGTCCAGAAGAAAGGCACTGAATGTGTGAGAGGCCGCAGCTTCGTTAGTCTTGCTAGTACTAGTCGCATGTTCGTCTCACGTGATCGAAAATGGTTCAATGCATCAATTCCACTTACAGCTGTTTTCATATTATCATAAACATGCGGAAACAGAGAAAAAAGTCAAGTGTGGCGCAGGCCTGATGCCGCACGGCATTTGACTCTGAGTTTCAAATCTTTGCAGCGCGGATTTTCGATGTATTAGGAAAATATAAGGACTTGACAGAATTTTATGTGTTATCTCATGACATACTGAATAGATTTAGGTGGTTGTAGAAGGAAAACCTATCTATTCAATCAGAGCCAGCTGCTCCTGTAATTATATCCTAAAAATAATTAGTGCTAAGACAGTTACAGATGAAATACCAATATTTAATCAGCCAAACCCATATGGTGAATAATGACACAACAAGAGCTCAGATTAACTGAACATGATTGTGGGAAGTAAATTGGTTGGATTTTTAAGAGTTCAAAATACTTTGGGATTTGTTCATGTTAACTTTTTGTGGAATTCTTAGGTGTGTATTAGGTTTGTGTCTAGTTGAAGTAAATACTATCAAAAAATTAACAAGAACAATCCCAAGTATTTTGAATTCTTAAAATCAGACCAATTTACTTCCCACAATCATGTTCAGTTAATCTGAGCTCTTGTTGTGTCATTATTCACCATATGGGTTTGGCTGATTAAATATTGGTATTTCATCTGTAACTGTCTTAGCACTAATTATTTTTAGGATATAATTACAGGAGCAGCTAGCTCTGATTGAATAGATAGGTTTTCCTTCTACAACCACCCAAATCTATTCAGTATGTCATGAGATAACACATAAAATTCTGTCAAGTCCTTATATTTTCCTAATACGTCGAAAATCCGCGCTGCAAAGATTTGAAACTCAGAGTCAAATGCCGTGTGGCATCAGGCCTGTGCCACACTTGACTTTTTTCTCTGTTTCCGCATGTTTATGAAAACAGCTGTAATTTCACCTACAGTGTTGACCCACTCCTTGAGACACCACTTTGAAATTTGGCTCCCTCTCCCTCAAATGCTCATCTACTTCTAAATAAAGTACCCAGATATGTTGTAAAGTATCTTAAGTTGCTTATCCCAAAATATTGAGAGCTCCCAAGCAATTCTACATGATATAACATGATTGAGTGTTGTTTGTCACACCAACATCCTTGAGCACCTGACCTTCCCACACTACAAGCCTTATAATAGTGGTTGAACACATGTCTCAACCACTATTATAAGGCTCTAAAGTCTTAAAACTGCGATCTGGCCATAAATCAGTCTCCACCTAGCCTCAGTATATAAGTCTTATTAGTAGTTATTAGTAGCATATACTGTACTGTTTCGATTGGAGCTTCGTCACACAGTCACGCCCCCCTCTGAAGGGAACCTATTTTGAGTGACCATCACGCTGACTTGTGTGCTCCGAAGCTAAATCGTGACATATTGGAAAAACACATTTATATTGGAACAACACATTTATATTGGAACAACACATTTATAGCTGTTATATAATGCTATATGCTTTGAAACACTACTAATGATGCCAAAAATCTCTATATTGGGCATTTGCAATGGCGCGCTGGCCATACTCAATCTGCTGAGTTCAAAAGTGGATTGAAAATTTTTAAGACACCTTTAAAGGGGCGGAATGTGCTGAAACTGGGCAGGATGATTATCCAGTATGATACCAACATCAAAGTTGGCCTCAAAGTGACAGGGGAGTAGGAGAAATTGAAGCCGAGGAGGAGGTAAAATCGAAGCTGAGCTGTGTCATGAAGCAAAGGTAGGCCAGGTCACGCGTCACACTCACCTCTGAAGCTTTGAAGCTAGGGTGACTTGTGGTCACGCTGGGATCTCATGAAGCTCCGATCGAAACAGTACAGTACTAGTAATGTAGTGTCCTAAATACGGCAATAACCTGTTTTGGGAACGTCAGTTCTGGTCAGGAACAAGGGTGCTGATGGGCTCGGGCTTTCCTGTCACCATTGCCATGGCCCCACCCATCACTCATAGGCATACGCGCTCGTCGTCGTCGACATTGTGCACAACAATTTCACTATCCTGCCGTATTTTCTTGCAGAATTTTTTACATATCATAGGTATATTCTTATAAATACTGTATATAGGCTGATATACATGAAAATAAACAAAATAAAAGAGAAATAAAAGAAATAAAAAATTATGATACATGGGGCGCTGCCGACGAACCGGTGGGTACTCACCTTCGCAGAGGTGCCGGATTGGGTCTGAAATTGGTGGTGAAGGGTGCTGGAGGGTGGGTGATGAGAGGGATGGACACTGGGGGGTGGGGAAGGGTGCATGGAGAGGGGAGTAGTGATGGGTGGCGAGGAAAGGTCCTGGAAGCGAGGTGGTTGGGGGAAACAGAGAGGGGATGGATGGGGGAGGCTCCCAGCCCAGAACGAGCAGCGGGAAGGGGTAAGTATGTGGGGGAAAAGCAGGAGGGGGATGGGTACACACCTGTACCATTAGGGGCCCCCCGCAGCCCTCCCACCATCCAACCATCAATAAAGCCAGAGGGGATGTCACCTTGGACGTCCCCATCACTTTCTTCGTTGTTTTTGTGGTCCAGATCTGTCACGCCATTGAGTTGCATGAGGGTGGTGACAAGGGTGGTTGTGACGGCAATATCTTGACGCTGCCACCGCTGTTGACCACACCATCACCGGTGGTGACTCTCCACATTGCCCTTATCGTCTTCGTCACTGTGCGCCCGGTCCGCTGCTGCTGGTTTCAACGTTTGAGGTTGTTGGTTGAAAAAGTCAGGCACGCTCCTGGGCAGCTTTGAGGATGTCCGGGGAGGCATTCTCAGAGCAAATCGTTGCTGTCATTGCCCTCCTCCTCGTTTCTGTGGATGTTGAGGGGGTGGGGAGTGGGAATGTGGCAGGAGGTGAGTTGGGAGGTGGGCATGTGGTAGTAAAAGGCAAGTGAACAGTCACACGCCTTTTAGGCTTTTACCTAGGCAATGACACGGGTATACCTGCGGGTGTCCCGAGGCCAACCCGTACCCGGACCCGCTCCAACCCGTACCCGTCTACCCACGGGTCTTTTTTCAGCGGGTAGATGGCGGGTAGCGGCGGGTCGGGTACGGGTATTGACCCGCGCAGGAAACCCGGCGGGTTCCAGCCCACATCTACCTCGCGTCGCTGACACGCACGTCAATTGACGTGGCGCTGTGCAAACGTGAGGAGTGGGGGGGCTGGGAACCACGCGACGGGTTGGGTTCTCGTGGGTGAGAGACCCTCCCCCATCGTATCCGTCTCCTCATTCCCCGCACCATCTCCCATTCTCCCCTCCCTCTCATCCTCCTCCGTCGTCGCGTACGCGTCAGCTCGCGTTTCGACACTGTTTAGCCTTGGCGTTCGCAGTTGCGGCGTCTGGACGGCGGCATCGTGATTGTGGGCGCGTGTGGGCATGTACTTGGGGGGGGAACGGGGTCTGGGGCGCGTTTGGGCACGTTCTGTTGCACGGGCACGGGCTTTGGGGCCTGTGTGGGCGTCAAATGGTCGGGTGTTGTGAGACCGCGGTCTGGGACGCGTTTGAATGCGTTTTCTTGCACGGGCGCGGGGTTTGGGGCTGGGAAGGGACTTGAGACGCGTTCGGACGCGTTTTGCAGCGGGGACGGTGTGTTTGGGGCTGACGCGGGCGCGTGATGTGTCTCCCGTTGGGTTTTGGGCACGGGGGTTCGCGTTGGGGCACTATTTGATGACGGGGTGTCGTGCAACGCGGTTGCTGTTGCTTCTTGCAGTGGGCGTGTAGGGACGCGGTTTCGCGCGAGGATGGGGCCGTTTGGCAGGCGGTTGGTGTTGTGTTGCCACGGAAGTGGTGGCTATCGGCTTCGTCTGTGTTGTCGCGGATGCGTGCGTGCGTGGGGCAGCCTGTGGGGGCGCGGATGCATTGCTGGGTCTCGTTGTTGACGCCGGTATTTGTCGTGAAGCTGTGTGGCTCTGTTTGGGCCGGTACCTGCGGGTATACCAAGACCCGCGGTCACGGGTACGGGTTTTGCCTGGGTCCAAAAAAGGTAACCCGTACCCGTACCTGTGTCATTGCCTACTTTTACCACCACCATCCCCCATTCTGCTGCGCTCCCACTCCCCACCGCCTCAACAACAGAAATGAGGATGATGAGGACAACAGCGACAATTCACACAGAGACCATCACCCCGGACGTCCTCAAAGCCGCACAGGAGTGCACCTGACTTTTTCAACCAACGGCCTCGAATGTTGAACCAGCGGCAACAGACCAGGCGCACAGTGACGAAGAGGACAAGGGCAATGTGGAGAGTCACCACCGGCGATGGTGTGGTCAATGGTGGCGGCGGCATTGAGATATCGGAACTGCCAACTGCTGCTGCAGCCATCCTTGCGTGGCTTGACGGCACCGGCGATCTGGACCGCGAAACCCACTACGGGGACCATGGGGACATCGTAGATGATGTGCCCATTATTTTTATCGATGATGGAATGCAAAGGGGGCCGTGGGGGGCCTTAATGGTACAGGTGCATACCAATCCCCCTCCTGCTTTTCTCCCATGTACTTACCCCTTCCCGCTGCTCGTTCTGGGCTGGGAGCCTCCCCCATCCATCCCCTCTCCGTTTCCCCCAACCACCTCGCTTCCCGGACCTTTCCTCACCACCCATCACCACTCCCCTCTCCATGCACCCTTCCCCGCTGTGACGGCAAGTTCTGTTGTAGACCTGGAATGGGAATCTATGGAAAGGGTTGATCAGCTAAGAAGTGATCAGAGGAATTTAGTTTCTTTTGGAAAGGTCTAGTCAATCCAACCCGAATCCAGAGGTTCCGGAATCAGAGGGTGAATGCAGGGAAAGGACTATGAGCGGTGTAGATGATACAAAGAGTGGACTCAGAAATAGAACTAAAGCGGGACAATAAGACGTGAGGGGGAATGATATCCTGTATTTTCTATATATTTTGTAGTATACATGTGCTACTTTTATACTACTGTGAGGGATCCTGTGCTGTAGTAACCATGTACTACAAGCGAAGGCTGTAAATGATAGGGGGTGTGGAGTGGAGGAGTGGTGGAGTGGTGCTATGTACTGGGAGACGGGAAACGAAGATACATGATATATAACTATATACGTACTGATTCCAGGTCGTTAGGGACATTGCATCTTGAGTAGGAACGATTCCGGAGGCGGAATCTGGAGTGGAATCGATGGAAACGAACGGAAATGAACGGAATCGATGGTACGGGAATGGGAATGGATGGGAATGGTGTCTGATATGAAGAGGAAACGGATCCACATGATCCGGAGCCTCTACACCACCCCCCAGTGTCCATCCCTCTCATCACCCACCCTCCAGCACCCTTCACCACCAATTTCAGACCCAATCCGGCACCTCTGTGAAGGTGAGTACCCACCGGTTCGTCAGCAGCACCCCATGTATCATAATTTTTTATTCTTTCATTTCTCTTTCATTTTGTTTATTTTCATGTATATCAGCCTATATACAGTATTTATAAGAATATACCTATGATATGTAAAAAATTCTGCAAGAAAATACGGCGGGATAGTGAAATTGTTGTGCACAATGTCGACGACGAGGAGTGCATATGCCTGTGAGTGATGGGTGGGGCCATGGCAATGGTGATGGGAAAGCCTGAGCCCATCAGTGCCCTTGTTCCTGACTAGAACTGATGTTCCTGAAATGGGTTATTGCTGTATTTAGGACACTACTACATTACTAGTATATGCTACTAACAACTACTAATAAGACTTATATACTGAGGCTAGGTGGAGACTGATTTATGGCCGGATCGCGGTTTTAAGACTTTAGAGCCTCATAATATTGGTTGAGACACATGTTCAACCACTATTATTATAAGGCTTGTAGTGTGGGAAGGTCAGGTGTCCTTGAGACACATGTCACATGTCACATCTGTTATCGAATTATTGGAGATCCAAGTCGCATTTCATCCTATCATTCACTTTCTGAGCCTGAAGCATCGCTGGAGCTACTGTCTACATCCTCTGGCACTGCCAGCTCACATTTTTTTGGTCAAACATGACTTGTATCATGTGCCTTGAGTCACATACTGTCACACTCCAAAATCAGAAAATCTAGACATGAAATTTTCTCAGTCAATTCTCCATAAAATCTTTAATTCTGGAGACAAACTAAGCCACTAATATGTCACAAATAAGTCTTTGGTGGTAAAACAACACACTCTGGGCCCCATTTCATGTCAGGAGTGGTTACAAAAGTTGATTTCATGCAAATCTGACTGATTTCAGGTGTATATATGGTTGGTGTGTAATGACTACCACTCAGATCCTAGTTAAAATTGGTACACATATCGGTAACATACACAAGATGGTAGCCAGAAGATTTCTAAGAAATAGGAGGAAAACTGAGTGAGTTTTCCTATAAGTGTATCAAGGAGTAGGGGTGTATTGTTACGGATCGCTTCTGCAGCGGGCTCCGGCAACAATCAACTTAACAGGGGATCGGCTTCCAGAGGAGAGAACAGCAGCTTTCATTGTTGCTTACAGCTAAGACAACACTGCTAAGAAGGGGGGGTCAAGGTCTAATGTCATTGCGAGCCGTGGGGGTTACCCAAAACAAGATGAGTCTGCCCCAAGAACCAGACTAAACGTAAGGAAAGGAAAAGAAGAAAAAGTCCGAACCAACAACAAGGACAGTAGATATAGTGAATGGACTTGAGGGGAGGTAAATGGGAATCCAACCATGAAGCTACAACATGTCCAACTACACCATGTTTTCACCATGAGGCGGACATGAGGCGTCCTCATGTCGATGTTCTCGCGATCCAACTGGAGGCCCAGGTGTCATTGAGGAATAGAGGGGGTCCGGATGACTCGGATGATTTGTCATCAGATCATGTGATGTGCAGAATTGCCTATTCGGGGTCTACACTTGCTGTAACAGGCAAGTGCGCAGTCTGGCAAGTGCATTGCACGGTCGGGTCGAAGATGGGTATCGTCCAGTGTAGGATTGGTGATGAGAGTGTCTTGAGGTAGCGGGGACATAGCGAAAGGTCGATATAAAGGAAAACAAAGGAATGTATGGAGGGAAAACCAACTAGGATGGTGGGATAGTCGAGGTCAGACATGTGAACAGCATAAGCTGTACCGGATGATGATGTCTGTGTCGATGACGTATCGAGGAGCAATGTCTTGTCCTGTCTGTGGAACAATGCAATCCACCTGATGTCGGTATTCGTCCAAGAAAGGGTATCATTGTAAACGAGTGTGGGAGGTATCAAGATGAAAGATGGAAAAGGATAAATGAATGTGGGTCCAGGTTTCGAGTCATGGCATGAGTGACAAGCTGTGGGAACAAGTCATCGGGTACTGCATTGAAGCGGTGTCGTGCGAACAATATACGATAGGGGTTGGTTCACTGTTTGGGAAGTCGTATGGTCTGTGGTCGAAGTCCAAAAGAGTATGCTCCGGCGATGGTCGGATTAGAGAGAACAGTGAAATGTCTTGTGATCGGGGATTGTTCAGAGTTCGCATGCAGGTGAGGAATGTCGTCGGATCGTCAGGGAGGATAATGGTGGGCACAGGGTACGAATATGGAAACCAAATATCCGGGAATGGCAATTGTCAATTACGTGTCGATATATTGTTGAGGTGGAAGTCAGAAGTATCAATGGCGGAAGGGTTTTGGTGCCGATGCCAAAGATAGATCATAACAAGGTAGAAACCGATCAGGAAGGTGATGGCAATGCTGCCAATAACAATTACAGTAATGAGCTGCGTCGGGAGTACAGCCATTGTGAATCGGTTTGTCGTGGGATGAAGTCAACAATATGTCAGGGCGAGGGAAAAGACAATAGCGATGATGTCCGTCGGCAAGGAGACTATTCGGGTACAGCAAGGTAACGTGGGGATGTGTCCATGGTCGGTCTGGATTGTTCTAGAAGAAGAAAGGAAGAAAAGAGAACAAGGACAAGAATAAACAACAATGTCCAAAAGAAGACAAAAGGTAAAGGGGAACGAAAAAGGAAGGTATGGTAAAGTGGAATCGTCATCGTGGGTAGTGGAGTCGGAATCGGAGTTGCGGAGTTGAAAAATGTAACATGTATCAAGGAGTGGGTCAACACTGTAATTTGTCTTATTCTGTCTTACAAGTCTTGTTTCAAGGAGGATCTCACCCTTTTTCAAGAAAATCCCTTACAGCGTATTTCAAAAACCTTGTCAGTAAGTGAAAAAAAAAAAAAAACCGAGGCAGCTTACAAAGCTGCTCGGCCACTTCCAGGCAACTGTGGCTGAAGCTCTTAAGTGACAAAAACAACTGTTCTCAGCAAGAACAGGACTAATTGAGCTTGAGGGCATCAACCCCAGTTGGGTGAGGATGCATTACACCATTTTAGAATATTTTCTGTGTACATCAAATAATTTTAATGAGAAACCATGTTGCTCACCCAAAAAAGGAAATCTCCATGGATGAATTGTATAAAAGATTTATGGTGAGCTTAGAGAGCATCCCAAAAATTCTTAAACAAATGTATAGTTATCATAAATGCTTTGAATTTACTTAGAATAATTTCAGTATTATTTGAGTGAGTAATGGTATCCAAATTGATACATGACTGAAATATATCTCTGATAATCATCTGACAATACCCACTTGCACTTATGTAAACAGAAAATATTCTAAAATGGTGTAATGCATCCTCACCCAACTGGGGTTGATGCCCTCAAGCTCAATTAGTCCAGTTCTTGCTTGAGAACAGTTTTGTTTTTGTCACTTAAGAGCTTCAGCCACAGTTGCCCAGAAGTGGCCGAGCAGCTTTGTAAGCTGCCTCGGGTTTTTTTTTTTTTTTCACTTACTGACAAGGTTTTTGAAATACACTGTAATGCATCTTACATCACATAAAATTGAAAATCAAGACACTTTAAGATGACATCAAGTAAACTAAGATATCAAGTCAATGATGATTGTTATTGCTTGTTCACTTCAGAGTCTCTCTTGAGTCATCTTAATGTATCTTGATGTGTCTTGATGTTCAATTTTATATGGTGGTGTGACCCTCCTTGAAACAATACTTATATAACAGAATAAGACAAATAAGACAAAATTAAGTGAAATTACAGCTGTTTGCAGGCATCTTGGCAGTTTTGGAAAAATTTGAACTGATTGAACATAATGGACTTAGACAAAATTACTGTACTCAATCTTGTATCTCATGAAATACTGCATGGATTGAGATGGTTGTAGAGGGAAAATTGCACTATTTTCTATCAGCTCCTGTAATTACATTTTAACAATATTTAGTGTATGATGAGTTGTGGATGAAGTAAGAGGTGACCCAGTGTTTTTTAACACCCAGAATGATATTGTTAAATTATGGCATCAAATGAGCTCCTATGAACAAGATTGTGGAGAGAAAGTTGTTCATTTTTTCAAGGGCTAGAAGTACATATACCGTGTTTTTCTTTATTTTTGTTCTTTGAGCCAATATATATGATTCTTGTGATATTTTGATCCCAAAGCAGACAAATGTAGTCCAGCTGTAATGTTGGCTCAAAGAACAAAAATAAAGAAAACCACTGTATATGTACTTCTAGCCCTTGAAAAAATGAACAACTTTCTCTCCACAATCTTGTTCATAGGAGCTCATTTGATGCCATAATTTAACAATATCATTCTGGGTGTTAAAAAACACTGGGTCACCTCTTACTTCATCCACAACTCATCATACACTAAATATTGTTAAAATGTAATTACAGGAGCTGATAGAAAATAGTGCAATTTTCCCTCTACAACCATCTCAATCCATGCAGTATTTCATGAGATACAAGATTGAGTACAGTAATTTTGTCTAAGTCCATAGTGTTCAATCAATTCAAAAATTTCCAAAACTGCCAAGATGCCTGCAAATGGCTGTAAGTGAAATTGAGTTTTCCTGATGTGGTTAGAACATTGAACCCCAGTGAAAAGTCCCTCTATTTGTAACAATTTATGGCAATCTGCTATGATATTATCTAATTGTATTGAGTTACAGTATATTTCAAAAACCTTGTCAGTAATAGTGATGCCGAAGTTCGGTTCGGAACTGATCGGAACCCGGTGTGACGGCGAGTTCTGTTGTAGACCCGAATGGGAATCTACGAAAAGGGTGATCAGCTAAGAAGTGATCAGAGGAGTTTATTGTCTATAGTCTAGTCAATCCAACCCGAATCCAGGGGTTCTGGATCAGAGGGGAAGTGTAGGGAGTGGAGTACAAAGACTAATATGGAGACGATATGAAGCGAGGACTAAGAAGTAGAACTGAAGCGGGATACAATATGATATGGTGGGATGTAATGATATATATATGGTGGGATATGATATTATTATGGTTGTAGTATAAGTGTACATCTTTTATACTACTGGGAGAGATCCTGTGCTGTAGTAACCATGTACTACAAGCGAAGGCTGTAACTGATGGTAGAGAGGTGGAGCGGAGTATAGGGGGAATGGTGCTATGTACTAAGTAACGGGAAACGAAGATATATCATATGTAACTATATACGTAGTGATTCTGGGTCGTTAGAGACATCGCATCTTGAGTATGAACGATTCCGGAGGCGGAATTGGGAGTGGAATCGACGGAGAGAACCGGAATCAGGCGGAATCGATGATACGTGAATGAGAATGGACGGGGACGAAGTGGGATATGAAGAGGATTCGGGTCCAGAGGGCCCGGAGCCTCTACATCCGGTCAGGACTCAGATAGAGACCATCCCTGGTCGATCCATACGAAATAACGAAGATACCGGGGTCGTGGGAATAAATGAGCGGATGCGATGTTGAAAACGGATGGAAACGCGAGTACAATGTGAGCGGAGTCGAAGCCAGCGGGTATCGAAGCGTCGGGAGGCAGTGGTCCGGAGCTACTGAAAGAGGGTGGGGCGAAACGGCTGGATAAAGGAACAACGGTCACGTGACGGGGCAACAAATACAAACAAGAAAACTTTTCAACGCGACTTTCAACAATCTCGACAACAACCTCAACGAGCCCAACAAACCCAACCAACACCAACACCAAATGTCGACGGAATACAACAAATTCCTCAATACTCTCGATGCGGAAACGCGGCAAGATTTCAAGAGCGCCGTGGCCGAGTTACTAGAAGTCGATGCGGCCGGAATCGATATCGTATGCGACGGATTCGAGAATGAAGCACGGCAATGGGTGGTGAGACGACGACGGGCCATGGTAAGAGATCCCGTTCCTGTAAACGGCACGGACTAACGATACCCGGCAGCGGAACTACAGGGGAATCTTGACGGAAATCCGGGACAACGGAATCGACGTGACGGAACCGAGGGATTTCTCGATGGGCGGAGAGATGGTGGTGGAGGTCGAGGAATGGTTGCGGAGCTGGGAAAACTACGAACGGGAACGGAAAGAGGCGAGGCGTCGGGAAGCTGTACAGTTGCAGGAGGAAAAGGAGGAGGAAGCGAGGAAACAACGGGTCGAGGAGGTGGAAAGGATCGAGCGGCAACGGGCGGAGGAATCGCGTCAGTACGAAGAGGAGATGAATAGGAGGGCGGAAGCGGAGAAGCGGATCGAGGAGGCAGAAAGGGCGAAGGCGGCAGAGGCAGCAAAAAGGGAGGCTGATGCAGCCGCGGAAAGGGACCGGGAGGAGGCTGCACAAACCAGCTATCATGGAAGCGAGGACGAGGAGGGCACCTGGTCCGATCAGCGACTACGAAAATACGAGCGGCTTCAAGCACTCAACGCGATCAAACACAAAAAGCTCAACCGGGATAAGAGGGTCAACCGGGACGACGAGACCGTTCACGGGGACTACAACAGCGGCAACGATTTCTCGAATGCGAGCGGGAACGAGGACGCAGAACCGAAGGGAAAGATTCCGGGGGTAAGTGATATCTCGCGGACTCGTATATCCGTGGTGCCTAACTAATCCGTAGTACATGCAGTCATTCCGGATCCGGCAATGCGATGCGTGCGTGACCGCCAATGCAGTTTGTCGCGGAATCGAGGGGTACGCGTGCGATCGATGCAAAAGGCTTAAACGACGCTGCAGATTATTGACGAAGGGACCGGCCACCGGATCCGGAAAAGCGGAAAGGAAAGGGAAGGCGAAGGCGGGTAGTCCAAAGAGGAAAATCGTCGCGATGAAAATACCAAGGCCTGTGAGGAAGCCTAGGTTGCGGACCGGAGAGGCGTCGACGAGTAAGCAGACGTTGACCGACATCGAACCGGATACGGAATCAGAGCGGGACGAAGGGAGACGAGGAAATCCGTTCAAGCACCCGCGGATCGGAGCCAGAATCAACGACCACGTCTGGGCAGTGCGCAAGATGGCGACGGAAACGCAGAGGGAGATATCGACGATCGCGGACGGCCTCTCGGAGTATGTTGCGGAGGTCCATTCGAAGCTAACCCGTTGGACGAAGGAGCTGAACCAACTACACGCGAACCAAGCCCATATCTTTGGCCAACTCGACATGATCGACACAAAACTTGATGAAAGGAGAAGGGAGTAGAAGGGAAATGGACGGAAAAGGAGGGGAAACGAACCGCAGGACAATGTACATAAAAATAAAATGAGTACATAATAAAATCTATAACGGAAAGGGAGAAACGGGTAACTACATAAGCCAGAATCTGGAGGTCGAGGTGGAGGACGGGACCGGAATACAACGGAAACAAAATGGGACCGGAAAGGACGGGAAACAAAGAAAACTAGAAACGGAAATGAAAATATAAATAAATGAGAAACGGGAGGGGGAACGGAAAGCGGAACGGAAGACGAAAACGCAAAAATAGGAGACGGTAACGGGTCTACATCCCCACAAGAGTTTCTGAAAGAAGGTCGGAGGCGGAATGACGAGAGGAGGCGGAGAACTTCTTGCAAATATTCGAGCGAGGTGTCGAGGGGGCAGAGGTCCAAAATGCGATCACAAAGTAGAATGAAGACGGAAACGAGGAATAAAATAAAATCGAGAACCGGAGTGCCGACACCAACACGATCCCATATAATGGGTGTGCCGCGTGACGGGTCTAAAGATGACGGGATGCCCCAAGTGGGCAAAGACAGAACCGACAATGATACGGGAGCGGAAACGATGAGGGGAACCGGGAACGAAGGGGTTGACATAACGGAATCGGAACCGGAATCGAAATCAAATAAAAGGGGAGGAATGGGGTCCGGAATCGGAACGGGTACGGAATACTCAACCAAAGTCGACGGAATCTCAGTAGACGGTGACGGAGGACAATATGGCGACAATATCGGGGACAGAATGTCTATTTCTGGAGAATCCGATGACAATGGGAGCAGGTCCGGTACGAGTTCGTGGACGGAAACCGGAGGGGTCGAATCCGGAGATGACGTGGACGAAATAGGAAACGAATTGGATAAATCGGTGACCGGCATCGATAAATTGGGAATGGGATCGGACGGGGACGACACGGGACTGGACGACAATACCTGTAAACAAATTACGGTCTCGACAGGCACCGGAATAGACGGGTACGGAATATGTGATGAAGGGGACGGAGTATATGTAGGACCGGAATGAACGTGGGTGACGGAACGAACGACAGTGGGTGGGATCGAGGTCGGAATTGGGACCGGAGATGACAAAGCTATGACAGGTGGGGGACTGGGACCGGAATCGGGACTAGAGATAGTAACGGCAAGGGAAGGGGATTTCGGAACAGAGTGACAACCGGAAAGCAGGAATAAGGCGGCATCGTGGAAAACGTCGAGCGGGTATGGATCGTCGTGGTAATGGTCGGGACGAAGGTAATGGAGGCGTTCTTCAATACGTAGACGAAGGTCTGAGTCGAATCCGTTGGCGAAGTATGTGTTCCGTTGCTTATCCGATAGACGGCCATTGTCAAACAAGACACCGGAAATGCGTATGAAATCCTGGAAATATTGTCCTAAGTCCGCTTTGTTCTCTATACCGTAAGCTGATTGTCGTCGCGTAAGTTGATCGAGATCCGAGATCGTATACCGGATGGAATTCGTAGCACCGGGATAAAAGTCGAAGACGGCACGTCGGAAAGCGATGAAGTCCTTTGCTGAAGCGGCGGGTAGGGTAGACCAAAGTTCGTAATTGTCATTATCGAGGTACCGGAGCGTGTAGCGAATCTTCATAGCGTCCGTGAGTCCACAGTCAGAGCCGAGCATGTCAATTTCGTCAAAGAAGCGGGGAAGGTCGTGTTCGTCACCGTGAAACGTCGGGGCTGAACGATCACCTTGGAGAGGCATCAATCTGTGCGTCATATCGGGGAATTTCCAAATCGGGAAGCGGGTCGGGTCGGGGAGGTACGAGGAAGGGGTCGAAGTCGTAAGCGGGGCTGAGTGATTAGAGTCGGGAACAAAAGAAAAACGTCATGAAAGTCAAACCCGACGGTGGGGAGGGTATGAAAAGACAAAAGAAATAAACTCCTCGCGGTGGGCTCCAGTTGTGACAGCGAGTTCTGTTGTAGACCCGAATGGGAATCTACGAAAAGGGTGATCAGCTAAGAAGTGATCAGAGGAGTTTATTGTCTATAGTCTAGTCAATCCAACCCGAATCCAGGGGTTCTGGATCAGAGGGGAAGTGTAGGGAGTGGAGTACAAAGACTAATATGGAGACGATATGAAGCGAGGACTAAGAAGTAGAACTGAAGCGGGATACAATATGATATGGTGGGATGTAATGATATATATATGGTGGGATATGATATTATTATGGTTGTAGTATAAGTGTACATCTTTTATACTACTGGGAGAGATCCTGTGCTGTAGTAACCATGTACTACAAGCGAAGGCTGTAACTGATGGTAGAGAGGTGGAGCGGAGTATAGGGGGAATGGTGCTATGTACTAAGTAACGGGAAACGAAGATATATCATATGTAACTATATACGTAGTGATTCCGGGTCATTAGAGACATCGCATCTTGAGTATGAACGATTCCGGAGGCGGAATTGGGAGTGGAATCGACGGAGAGAACCGGAATCAGGCGGAATCGATGATACGTGAATGAGAATGGACGGGGACGAAGTGGGATATGAAGAGGATTCGGGTCCAGAGGGCCCGGAGCCTCTACACCGGTTTGAACCGTGAACTGAACCGGAATTTCGGTTCTGGTTCAGCCCTTTGGCTGAACTGAACCGCCGGTTCAGTTTGCGGTTCTGGCACTGACATGCGGTTCAAACCGCGAACCATAATATATATTTACCTACGTAGATACTCATTTAGATACTCAAATTTTCACATTTTTTTGTATGCAGTTGCGTGAACTTAGGTCATGTGACCTTAAACATACACGCGCAACTCTTCAATTTCGACTCAACACTAACGTTACTCAACAACCACGGTAAGTAATGACTTTATTTCATATTTTACTGACATTTTCTTACATAGAACAGCCCCACGGGGCCCACCTTGACCACATAAATAAGGTGCCCACGGTCAACTTCACCCAACAACCTCCCTCGCATTCCAACGCGAGTCGGAGTGAATCGATGGCAGCAGTGGCAGCAGCAGCAGCAACGGCAGTGGCAACACCACCACCACCACCAATGCCACCAACCCAATGACGACAACGACAACGGCCAAATGACCCCCAGTGACAGCAACCGCAACCGCAGCAGCAGCAACCGCAACGACAACGACAGCGACAACCGCAACGACAATGACAATGGCAGCGGCAGCGGCAATGGCAACGGCAACAACCACGCACAACAAAAATGTGGAAAGCGAGAGAACTGGCCGGGAGAGTGGTGCACCCACCCCCGGTCGCCAGGTAAGTCTTTTTTCGTTTGCTGTCGAATTTTCCCCACCACCGCAGACAGGCACGGTCCACGCATTCGACCATCCCGCCTCCATCCGCCTGCCAATACACCATACCGGGCCTGAAGATGCCCCAGCCTGAAGACGCCCCCAACCCAGTTCCACCTCGTGAACACACAGTGACGTGTCAATTGACGTGCGTCCGGTGTCGCAAGGTCAAATAGGTGGTGAGGGGGTGAGGGGGCTAGCAGCATCCCCATCTCCTCTCCTCCCCGAGTTCCTACAACCACCCCACCTCCCATCCCACCTCCTGCTTCCCTCGTGAAACCCAGCGCCACATCAATTGATGTGTGCCTGGTCTTCACGAGGAGATTTGGAGGTTGGTTCGCGGTTCGAACTGTGTTGGAATGCAGACCAAACGCGTTGAAACCGTTTGACGTGGTTCTGGTTCCGGTTCAGCATTTGGCTGAACCGATGTAAAGGCGAGGTCGGGGTGGCTGCGGAATAAAGATCCTAACCTGTGGTGTCAGCGTAGAAGTGACTAGGAATAGTCTAACAAGCTTCAGTAAAATGATAGGATATAAATGGTAAGAAGCCGCCGAGTAAACTACTGAAATCTATTGAGACCGGCCGAAGCCGACGAAGCCGACGATGTTGGGTATGGCGGGTCGGGTGTCGGGTGACGAGGGACGTAGAGATAAAGGCAGTAGAACGATGGGGAGAGTGTTGAGGAATCCGACGAGCAATGTGTGCGATGGATTTTACTGAGAGACTAATTCTCAGAGAGAGGAAATGGGGGAACTGGTTTCTTATTCAGAGATGGCGCTTGGGCACCGTTTTTATACTACAAATTTCTGTACCTAGATTTGGATGAGAGTCCTCGGCCGATGAGAGAAAACAAAGGAGAATAAAAATGGAAAAGTAGGAAGAGGGTTGCGAGGCGACCATGACAGGGAAAATGGGTGGAAGATATAAAAACCGTAAAAGATGTAATATACTCTACTATATCTCCATAAGGGAGACGCTAGGCGCGAATAAGGCAAGTCCGATGTCGGGATCCCAGTCCGATGAGATCTATCTTGGATATTTGAAGTTCCGTGAGTTTAGGAGATGGACCGACCAGGTATGTGAGCAGCCGTGCTAGTTGGTATGCATCGGGTTGCGTCGGGTTGCGTCGGGTTGCGTCGGGTTCGAGCGTAGATTGCTAGAGACGTCGGGTTCGAGTGGATTCGTGAGATATCAATGTTACAGCCTCAGAGGGTCGAGGACCCTCTACATCTCCTTGGGTCTTCTAATAGAGACCATCCGTGGTCGAGAATATGGGGTCTCCAAATTTGGGTCGCGAATGTGGCCAATCACGTGAGCGGCCAAACAACGGCAAAGTAAAAAAAATAAAAAAATCTCTTTGTTGATCCGACCTTTCCTCTACACCATCACACGCCCACCATGTCCCAAACCTACGACAACTTCCTCGCCTTTGTCGAAAGCATTGAACCCGATGTCCAGGCGGACTATGAAGAGGCCATTAACACGGTCACCGTGTTTCACAGCGACGATCTCGTTACGATGGTAGATGGCAATGAGGGGATGGCCCAGCGATGGGTAAGCGGCCGCAAGAAAGCGCTAGTGAGTTTCCCGATTGATTACGCGTGTCCTAAGATAGCTCATGTCATCCCACTAGCGTGCTTATCATGGAATTGTCGTGGAACTCCGAACTGGTGGTACGAGGCCAGTAATGCCACCGCTATGGGCTGACCGCCAATCATACGCTAACGATGTCGAAGAGTGGCTGAAAGAAGCGGCGGACCAAGAGAGGCAGGAAAAGGAAGAAGCTAGACGGCAGGCAGACGAGGAAGCGGCTACGCGGGAAGAGGAGGCCAGATGGTTGGCAGAGGCAAAGGCATGAGCGGAGGCGGAGAAAAGGCGAAAGGCGGCAGAGGAAAGGCGGGAGCGGCTTAGAATAGAACAGCACGAGCAGCACTGGACTCAAGAAGCAGACTGGGTTGAAAAGGATGGAGCCACGTATCGGCGGCAGCTCAGCAAGGAACAGCGAGCTGAAGCAAACACATCAGTCGCGGGTGAACCAGGGACTGAGTCAATTCCGGAAGGTGAAGTCGCAGTTGAGCCAGAGGAAGGCCCCATTGACCCAGCACCAGAGACACTGGCCGATGTAGAAGACGTAGATATGCCGGGCGTAGAGATCGGAGATTTGGCTGGTACGACGGTGAGTTCCTGTGTCAGTTCATTTGTTCTTTAGTCACTGATCCTGGTAACAGTTCACCGGGCCGTTTCCCCTACAAGCCTGCACCAACTGCGTCAAGGCTCAAGAGGCGTGTCGAGGCATCACGGGCTACATGTGCGAATGATGCCGGAGGCTGAAGAAAAGATGTACTAATGCTACACACAGGACGGGCGGGGGTCGGCACAAGGTGGATACCGGAAAGGGCAAAGAGGTTGTGGTCGACACGAGGAAGCCGTTGTCATTCACGACAAAGCCGATCCGCAGTAGGCCTGCCCGGGCCTCAACGAGCAAACCGCGGGTCGAGGATGTGGAATCGGTCGAGGACGATGACGAAGACGAGGAAGAGTCGGAGGAAGAGCAGCCGACGAAAAGGCTTAGGGCGGCCTCGGCAGCAAACCTGTTTGTTTTGACGATGGAAAATTACGAGCAGGTGTCGGCGCGGCTGGCGGTCCTTACGGAGGAGCTGGGAGCCCTGGGCACCAACGTCAACCGTCACCTCGTCCACTTCGGTCAAGAGTTCCAGTGGCTCCGCGTCAATCTCGAACAGTCGACCTCAAGGTTGGCGATGTTGAAGCGGGACTACAAGACTGGCCACCTGTAAAATAGAAAAAAATAACGAGCCCGTTGTATATATAAAAAAATATATCGTGTACATAAAAGATGTGTCAGCTTGTTCACCCAGCTAAGGAAAGCCGATCGGCTCCCGAAGACATAGGACTATTCGCATCATTCGTCATATCGTTAGAAAACTAAGAGGAACTAAATAAAATGGGGGTATAACGTGGACAGAATATAAATGAAATGCTTAATCGTCGTCGGGTGAGGAGTCTATGGAGGGCGGGTACGTCGGATCATCAAGATTGTTTGAATTGGTATCATCGGCATCGGGGTATTGTAAGAAATCGTCCAACGGTATCGATATTTTTGAGTGGGCGTGGTAGGGTACAACTCGGAAAGCGGCAAATCGGGATCTAGAAACTGCACCGTCGGGTTTGGCGAGTATGTAGGATCCACCTTCTGTTTTCCTGACGACAACCATGGGTCCAAAGTACCGCGGCTTTGCTTTACGATCAAGAGACATTTCGATACGTGAATTTCGGACGAGAACGAGGTTACCGGGTTCGAAGTCGAAAACTTTGATCGTGTTGGCGTATTTCTGCTCGAATTGCCGGGCAGACGCGAGCCGAGATTTGGTAAGCTTTTCTTTGACCCGATCGAGATCGGCTTCTCGTTTACGAAGTTGTCGGGCGCGGATGACTATGAGGTCAGTCATAGACATTGTATCTTGCGTCAGAACCATGTACGTAGCTTCGGCAAAATCAAATGGAAAAAGTGGTTCTACTCTGTGTGCGATGTAGTAGGACGAGTATCCGAGGCTTTTGTGTGTAGTGACCCGTTTGGCCCAAAATACGGAGTGGGTTATGGTATGCCATTTCTTTTCATCTCCGTCACAACTTTTCATAATGGCCTCCCGGACATCAAGATGTTGACGCTTAACGGGTCCATTCGCTTGTGAGTTATAGGGCGAAATGCGGATGTGCCGGATACCGTAGCGGGAGGCGAGATAGTCGAGCGCTTCTACGAACGGCTTGCCATTGTTGGTAACGATTTCTTCGGGGGCGCCCCAACGGCATAAGATGTCTTCGAATAGGAATGTGCCGATGGTCGAGCCGGTCTCGCGGCGTAACATGCGGAACTCAGGGTAGGCGGACAGGGAGCAATGGGCTTGGACAATGTATTGATAGCCACCAGATCGTGGCATAAACATTGTGTCAACATACGCTTTACGAAATAGTGAGGCCAGTGTAGCAACGGTGGGCGGAATGTGGTGATAACGCATTTGGCGTACTTGGCACTGATGACAAGACTGGACGTACCACTTTATGTCGTGGTCGAGGTGCGGCCACCAGAAACGATCGAGCAGCCGGGCACGGATGGAGAATATGCCTTTATGGCCGAGAGAGTCGTGAGCGTCTTTGAGTAATTGAAGCCGGCGGTCGGGCAGTATGACGAGTTTGTGTTTTCCATGATGGTCTTTATGCCAAAGCTTGTTATCGGTGACGAAGAATTCAAGGGCGTATCGTAAGAACAGACGGTATTCTTCGTCCGTGAAGTTCGCGGGTCGGGTTAGATCTCATAACCAGGTCTCGACGAGGGCAAGACGAGCGTCAGCCACTTGGGCTTTATCGGATCGCAGTATGTCAGAAACGGCTTCCTGATTTGTGTAGACGAGGACGGCGGGTAACTCGTGGAGTCGGTCGGCTGTGGCACGGCAGCGGCCGCATACGGCAATCGGCTTAGACGGCGTCGGGACGGGTCGGTAGTTAACGACTTCCATAAAGAAACTGTAAGAGTGGTCGAGCCAATCATCGGAGTCGTTGATCTCCTCGGGGTCTTCTGCAGCGCGGGGACGTCTGGAGAGTCCATCGGGTGCACCGTGTGTGGAAGCGGGTATGTGAACGAGTCTAAAATCAAATAAGAGCACGCCGGCTATCCATCGGTTGATTGTAGCATTGGGCTGAATGTCGGGGTTGTTGAGCATCCCTTTTATGTACTTCGCATTGACTTCGACAGTGAGGTTGCGGACACCAATAATGAAAATCCGGTAGGCACAGAGGGCCCTGAAGAGACCGTAAAGCTCGAGCTTGGACTGGGAGTATCGGGCTTCGCGCTTGTTCCATGATATTGAACCGAATCGATTCGGATAGCACTTTCCGTCGGCGCGGATTTGCATAAGAACGAAGCCAACTCCAAGAACGGATGAATCGACGGCGAGAATGACCTCCCATTCACGCGTGTAATCGATAGCGCGCAGCGCTGGCGATGAAATGACAGCATTTTTGAGGTAGTCAACGGCGGTCTCTTCTTCTTCACCAAATTCGAAGGGTATACCTTTGTGGGTAAGACGGACGAGGGGTTGAGAGTGGAGCGAGAAGTCTTTGATAAAAATATGCAAGACGCTGCAGATACCGAGAAAGGCGCGAACTTCGGTAAGGTTGGTCGGCAGTGGCCAATCGCGAATCTTCTGTACTTTGGAGTCATCGGCTACTCTTCCTTCGTATGTGCATCGGTGGCCAACAACGATGACTGAGGGTCGACACAACTCGAGTTTCTTGCCGTTAAAGGTACCACCGACATAGCGGAAACGCTGGATGACGCGGTTGACACCTTGGAAGTGCTCCCAAATGAAACGTCGAATTGCCGGGTTCTCGGGTATGGTCTCGTAGGTACCGTCGGGTTGCTCATAGCGGGTTGGAGGTCCTTTGACGGGAATATCGTCCATATACGGAACCGCAAGATGAGGGATTTCGTCACGGAGGATGTACGTGGAGTCACCGTGTAGGATCTGCGGAGAATTTGTGTATCCCATAGCGATCCGCGTAAGTCAAAGCGTTCCGAGTGGAGACTGAAAGGTCATATAGTCCCGAGACGAGGGGTGGACGAGGGGTTGGTCGAAAGAGACGAAGAGGTCGAAGGAAGCGTAGCAAGAGTGGCTGCCAAAGGCCTCGGCCAAGTGCTCGGTCATGGGCAGTATGGCGGGATCGCGGATAGTGACGGTGTTAAGCAGCTGTAGATCATGGACGATTCGAAGGGACTTCCCATCCTTTTTCAAAACGCAGAACCAGCGGGAGCGGTATGACGAATTCGAGGGTTCATAGGTACTGGCGTTAATTTTATCTTTGATGATGCCGATGACTTCATTAAGGATACCGGGTGGGATTGGGATATTGCGATGGACCCACGGGTTGTGCGGTACGGTGGGAATGTGGATCGGCGGGAAGTAGTCCATGTTGAATTGCCCTTTTTCGGATTCGTTCCAGGTGAAAGCGGCTTCTTGCATTTTGATGATATGGTGGCCAAGTTTCTCTTCCTCAGGCCAAAGGAAACCATCTGGGTTCATCAGCATCGCATCGTGTCGTTCCTGGGTATAGCGGGTGCCGGGTGTAAAGTCGGGTGGGTGAGTCGGGAGCGTGGGTAAGTCGGCTAGCGGGTTGCCGGTGATCTCGCGTATTATCCGGTATTCGTCGGGAAGAGTGGTAGAAATTGGGCGGATACGATCGGCTACCTTCTTATACTTTTTCTTGGTGACGACTCCTTTTAGGTCCCTGGTAGGGGGGGTGGTATACGAGATATAAGTAGCGTGTTCAGTAGGGGCTTTGTTACAAATATTCGAAGAAGAAGAAATAGGTGACGCGGGAGCAGAGATGGAACAAGACGAAGGAAGGGTATCGGTAGTACGTATCTGATTTTGTACATCGGTCAACAATGAAATGTACTGGGCGGCAGTCTGAGGCTGAGATGAAGAGAAATCTAAATCGATAGAAAAACATAAGTCCTCTTCTAGGGGAAACGGCAAAAGGGAAGCATAGTTCGTGGTATAGGTGTGGTCGCTTTCGAGTGGCGGCTTCTCATCTCCCAGTGTGTCCTTCCCGAGAGGTATCTCCAGGTCCTCGACTTCTAAAAATCCGGCTTTCCGGTGTCGGACCGCTCTCGTCGGTTCTTTTGGTTGTGCTCGATGGTGGGCAAGGTGACAACGGCGCCGGTGTTTGGATCTGTAATCATGACTTGTTGCTCTCCGTTTTTATAATCCTTCGTAAGGGCCTCGGAAAGCGTGAAGAACAGGCGGCCGATGAGGATCTCATAGGGGGCGTCGTCGTCGACTTGGACTTGGAGGAAAAGACCGACGTCGCCAAAAGTGAATTTTAGGTTGGCGATCCGGCCAAGGGTGTCGTTGTCGCTTTTATTTGCCAACTGCATCCGCATCTTCATATTTTGGAGGCCGTAACCGAGTTTTTCCCAGATGTCGCGTCGCATGCCGATGATCATAGAGCCGTTGTCGAGGACGCACTCGAATACGAACTTGCCGTTGATGAGTGGGTAGACCGCACGAAGAGGGACTGAGTCGCGGCCGACGACGAGTGGGACGTTTTCCTGACAATGTTGGCAGGCGTGGGTAGGGATTTTGGGTGCGTGGAAATGGAAGACCTCGATGTTGTTACTCTCGGCGGTGACCTTTTTCGAAGTGGTGAGGTCCTTCATGTGACAGCGGGTGTCGGACGACATGGCTAAAAGTTCTCGTTGCGAAATGCAGACTTGAGAATCGAGTGCGCGGTCGATGATGGATTTGGCGATACCGGGATCTTCGATGGGGGCCTGGTAGCGGTACTGGGGGTGTGACGCGGGAAGGTTCTGGGGAGTGCACGGCACGAAGGCGGTCGGCTTGGTCGGCCGCGTGTTCAAAGGGGGGACTATGGTGATCGGCTGCTCGTTGACAGGTCTGGTAGACGTTTTCTCGGCCGGTTTCATGATGGGTACGGATGTAGAGGCGGCGGGCGGGTTAGGGTACGACTCTCTGGACTTTCCTTTCGCTTTAGAGGGGATCTCTACGCTGTCAAATCTAACCCGTTTACGAAGCCGCTGCACTTCGGCTTCCAGAACCTTGATTTGTTCGTTGTCATTGTCGATGTTGGACGTCATGGACTGAAAGATGTCGGCGTACTCGGTGGTGACCTCAGGTTCGTAAGTGGGTACTTCGACGGCGGAGACGAAGTTAGTTTTGACATGAGGCGGCGGGTCGCGTTGGAATGGTTCTGTGGGGTTGTGGGCAGGGGGAGCGCGGTTGCCGGGGTTCTGTGCATGCCATGCGTCGAAGTGATCCTTCATATTTTTGCCGACGATAGCCTTTGGAAGATACATTCCGTTAGGCAATACGATGTGGCCGTGCTCGTTCTTGCGGCATATCCCGTCTCAAGTGTACTGCTCGCAAATAGGACAATCGCGTATACGATGGAACGGGTCGTCGCAAAAGAGGCAGTTGAAATTGGTGAAACCCTGTCCCGCAGTGGTCGGCTTGGCCCTATTTGCACATGGCTTTGGGGGGTTGTTACATTCGGTGAGGGCTTGCGTGAGGACAGCGAGTTGTTGCGAAACGAGACGAAAGAGGTCGGATACGTTAGGTTCGACCGGTTCCGCTTTAGGAATGACCGGGTCATAGCGAGCGGGTGGCGGGTAGCGGGTGGCAGGTTCTATTGGAGTCGAGTACCGGATGGTGGCAGGCGACGTTGACGATAGACGAGAGACAGTGGATGGTTCGGCCGCGGTTCCGGCCAGCAGGAAGTGGGCGCAGTTGTGGAAGTCCTGAAAGTCGTAAGGGTCGCTATGGAAATGGTTCGGCTTTTGGTACTGCAGACGGGTTTTGATGTCCTTTTTAAGCTTGACATGGAAGCCGTTCTCGTACGCGATGTTGCGTTCTCGGGGAGAGATCCGACCCTTGTCTAGAAGAAACCCTGAGATGCGGATGAACTCGCGGTAATATTCGCCAAGTTTGGCGCGGGTATGGATACCGTAAGCGGTTTGGGTGTGCGTAAGACGGTCGAGATCCACCATAGTGTACTGGTGGTCGTCTTCCATGCCCGGGTATAGCACGAGTACGCTCCTTTTGAATGCGGCATAATCGACGCCAGTCGCGCTAGGTAAACTTGCCCAAAGCTCGTAGTCGCTAAGTGACGCGCAGCGCAGACTATGCTTGATGCACCCTGCGTCGTCGAGAGCGGCATCAGCAGCAAGTATCTCGACTTCTTCGAAGAAGCGGTTTAAATTGAGCGGGTTCCCGTCGAAGGTCGGGGCTGTAGAGTGACCGTGAGCGGGCATTTGTCGTGGAGTAACATGGGGAGCGGTAACGTGGGGAGCGGTCGAAGATCCAGAGGTCGAAGTCATTGTGGGTGGAAGGAGCTGAGATGTCGATGAAGCGGTTGTCGGGTGTACGATGAGCGGGTCGGGTAACGTGGACGATGACGGCGTAGGCGAAGACGAAGACGGGGACGATGACGGCGTAGGTGAAGACGATGATGGGGACGATGACGATGATGGATTTTTCGATGTCGAGAGTGAAGACGTAGACGGGGGTTCTAACGAGGTCGAAGTCGGGGACGTAGGCAATGTGGGTGTCGAACTGAGATCGGATGAGTCGGGTGTTATTGTAATAATCGGTATATCGACCGATTCGAGACTGTCGGATGAAAGATATAGGGGGGTGTTTGACCCTGAGACGAGCGGGAGATTGTTATGTCGAGTGAGGTGGTCGGGTACTAGCTGGAAGAAGTCGTCGTCGATTGTCGGGTCAAAGGCGGCTAAAGAGAGTTCTTGTTGAAGAGTTCTTCGAGGAAGATCTTGAAGACGACGGTCAGAGGGAGGGATACGGGAAGAGGAAGCTATGGTGGTGCTAGACTATTCCTCGCGGTGGGCTCCAGATGTAAAGGCGAGGTTGGGGTGGCTGCGGAATAAAGATCCTAACCTGTGGTGTCAGCGTAGAAGTGACTAGGAATAGTCTAACAAGCTTCAGTAAAATGATAGGATATAAATGGTAAGAAGCCGCCGAGTAAACTACTGAAATCTATCGAGACCAGCCGAAGCTGACGAAGCCGACGATGTCGGGTACGGCGGGTCGGGTGTCGGGTGACGAGGGACGTAGAGATAAAGGCAGTAGAACGACGGGGAGAGCATCGAGGAATCCGACGAGCAATGTGTGCGATGGATTTTACTGAGAGACTAATTCTCAGAGAGAGGAAATGGGGGAACTGGTTTCTTATTCAGAGACGGCGCTTGGGCACCGTTTTTATACTACAAATTTCTGTACCTAGATTCGGACGAGAGTCCTCGGCCGATGAGAGATAGGGTATAGCACGGGTTCAGGTAAACCCGTGGTTTTTGGGCCGCGGGTTTCTCGGGTACAGGTACGGTGTCTCAATTTGGCAACCCGTGCACTACCGCACACCCTTACCCGTGGTAGACAGGTATCCACGGGTTAGCACAGAGGGCCCCAATGGGCCCCACAGGTAAGTTTTTTTTTACTTTTAATTCATTTATCTAACATATCTAATAACTAAGTTATACCCAAACCGCCGCCACCACCACCACCACCACCACCACCAACCAACAACAACAACAACAACAACACGGCGATGAAGGGAAACGGCTGGGAGGGTGGTGCGTCCACTTACCAGCACAGGTACATGCCCCGATTCTTTCACCACCGACATCGGCTAACCCCCTGCCTTCGAGTCCACACCTCGCAAACGACATTGACGCGTCAGTCAATGCGTCAACACGTGTTCACGAGGTCCCCAGCATGAAAACACGCATGAAGACTTCGCGAAAGCACGGTGACGCGTCAACTGACGCGTCAACATCGTTAATGAAGTCGCCAGCACCAAACTACGAACAAAGACCGTGCGAAGACAAACGAAGACCTCGCGAAGACAAATGAAGACCTCGCGAAGACAAATGAGAACCTCGCGGAGATGAACGAAGACCTCGCGAAGATGAACGAAGACCTTGCGGAGATGAACGAAGACCTCGCGAAGATGAACGAAGACCTTGCGGAGATGAACGAAGACCTCGCGAAGATGAACGAAGACCTTGCGGAGATGAACAAAGACCTCGCGAAGATGAACGAAGACCTCGCGAAGACACAATGGCCCCACAGATGCCTCATACTCCAATGGCACCCCAGAACACGCCGCGAGTGCCCCCACAGACCTCAAACTAATCACCTCGCGAAAACGGGCTGGCGCATCAACTGATGCGCAGACGTTGTTCGCGAGGTATCTGGCCCGTGAAACGACGACGACGGCGACGACTTCCACTGCCAACTGGCAGCAGCAAGGCGATGACGACGGTGGTGGAGCGGGGAGGATGGCAGTGGGACAAGACAACGGAATTTGTTACGGATCGCTTCTGCAGCGGGCTCCGGCAACAATCAACTTAACAGGGGATTGGCTTCCAGAGGGGAGAACAGCAGCTTTCATTGTTGCTTACAGCTAAGACAACACTGCTAAGAGGGGGGGTCAAGGTCTAATGTCATTGCGAGCCGTGGGGGTTACCCAAAACAAGATGAGTCTGCCCCAAGAACCAGACTAAACGTAAGGAAAGGAAAAGAAGAAAAAGTCCGAACCAACAACAAGGACAGTAGATATAGTGAATGGACTTGAGGGGAGGTAAATGGGAATACAACCATGAAGCCATAACATGTCCAACTCTACCATGTGTTCACCATGAGGCGCACATGAGGCGTCCTCATGTCGATGTTCTCGCGATCCAACTGGAGGCCCGGGTGTCATTGAGGGAGAGGTGAGGTCCAGATGACTCGGATGATTTGTCATCGGATCATGTGATGTGCAGAATTGCCTATTCGGGGTCTACACTTGCTGTAACAAGCAAGTGTGCAATCTGGCAAGTGCATTGCACGGTCGGGTCGAAGATGGGTATCATCCAGTGTGGGATTGGTGATGAGAATGTCTTGAGGTGGTGTGGATGTAGTGGCAAGGTTTGCATGAAAGAAAACAAAGGAATGTGTGGAAGGAAAACCAACTAGGACGGTGGGCTAGTCGAGGTCAGACATGTGAACAGCACAAGCTGTACCGGATGACGATGTCTGTGTTGATGACGTATCGAGGAGCGATGTCTTGTCCTGTTTGTGGAACAAGAAGGTCCACTTGATGTCGGTATTCGTCCAAGAAAGGGTATCATTGTAAACGAGTGTGGGAGGTATCGAGATCATGATGGAAAAGGATAAATGAACGTGGGTCCAGGTGTCGAGTCATGGCATGAGTGACAAGCTGTGGGAACAAGTCGTCGGGTACTGCATTGAAGCGGTGTCGTGCGAACAATATGCGATAGGGGTTGGTTCACTGTTTGGGAAGTCGTATGGTCTGTGGTCGAAGTCTAAAAGAGTATGCTCCGGCGATGGTCGGATTAGAGAGAACAGTGAAATGTCTTGTGATCGGGGATTGTCCAGAGTTCGCATGCAGGTGAGGAATGTCGTCGGATCGTCAGGGAGGATAATGGTGGGCACAGGGTATGAATATGGAAACCAAATATCCGGGAATGGCAATTGTCAATTACGTGTCGATATATTGTTGAGGTGGAAGTCGGAAGTATCGATGGCAGAAGGGTTTCGGTACCGATGCCAAAGATAGATCATAACAAGGTAAAAACCGATCAGGAAGGTGATGGCGATGCTGCCAATGATGATTACGGTAATTAGCTGTGTTGGGAGTACAGCCATTGTAAATCGGTTTGTCGTGGGATGAAGTCAACAATATGTCAGGGCGAGGGAAAAGACAATAGCAATGATGTCCGTCGGCAAGGAGACTATTCGGGTACAGCAAGGTCACATGGGATATGTCCATGGTCGGTCTGGATTGTTCTAGAAGAAGGGAAAGAAGAGAACAAGAACAAGAAAATACAAGGATGTCCAAAAGAAGAAACAATGACATTGAAAAGAAGACAAAGGACAAAATGAAATGAAAAAGGAACGTGTGCAGTGCAGAATCATCATGGTGGGTATCGGAATGGGCATCGGGGTTGGAAGCGGAGTTGGAAACATAACAGGAACCAGCCCAGCCCAGCCCCACAAATGCGAACCGTCGCGTCAATTGACGTGTACGTTTCATTTGTGGGCTTGAGGAGCTCGCTGCCACTGTCGTCGACACTACCCGCATGGCCACACGGGCAACCACCACACCCGCGTCCGACCGTGGGTAATGCAGACCCGCACCCATCACGGGTACGGTGTCTGCGAGTACGGGTACGGTGTCCAGCCTGGCAACCCGCGGGTCACCCGTGCTACACCCTAATGAGAGAAAACAAAGGAGAATAAAAATGGAAAAGTAGGAAGAGGGTTGCGAGGCGACCATGACAGGGAAAATGGGTGGAAGATATAAAAACCATAAAAGATGTAATATACTTTACTATATCTCCATAAGGGAGACGCTAGGCGCGAATAAGGCAAGTCCGATGTCGGGATCCCAGTCCGATGAGATCTATCTTGGATATTTGAAGTTCCGTGAGTTTAGGAGATGGACCGACCAGGTATGTGAGCGGCCGTGCTAGTCAGTATGCATCGGGTTGCGTCGGGTTGCGTCAGGTTCGAGCGTAGATTGCTAGAGACGTTGGGTTCGAGCGGATTCGCGAGATATCGATGTTACGGCCTCAGAGGGTCGAGGACCCTCTACACCGAACCAACGGTTTCAATTCTGGTTTTCCAAAAAAGGTGAAAAACCGGACCGAACCGAACTTCGGCAACACTAGTCAGTAAGTAAAAAAAAAAACCAAACCAAGGCACATTACAAAGCTGCTCGGCCACTACCAAGCAGCTGTGGCTGAAGCTGTTAAGTGACAAAAACTACAGTTCTCTAGTGAGAACAGGAATAATTGACCTTGAGGGCATCAACCCCAGTAAACTGAGAGCATGTATTATAACTACTTTGTTTAGAAATTTTTTGGATACTGTCTAAGCTCACCATAAATCCTTTATGATATTCATCCTCAGAGATTTCCTTTTTGAGGTGAGCAACATGGTTTCTCATTAGAATTATCTGGTGCAGACTGAAAATATTTTAAAATGCTGTAAGGTATCTTCACCCAACTGAGGTTGATGCCCTCAAGGTCAATTAGTCCTGTTCTCACTAGAGAACTGTAGTTTTTGTCACTTAACAGCTTCAGCCACAGCTGCTCAGAAGTGGCTGAGCAGGTTTGTAACGTGCCTTGGTTTTTTATTTATTTTATACTTACTGACAAGGTTTTTGAAATATGCTGTAAGACCTATATAGATGATAGCCATTCTATTTTCAGCTATATGATCACTATTTACACTGACTAAATGAACTTATTTTTGATGGCAAATGGTTGAATTTTTTGGTGAGATCTATGACCCATGGGACCACAAACATACCTGTGTAATTGCGTGAAACACTGTGGTAATCCACCCAAACCTGTCTCATTGGCAACATACTACAAGCATGCTCAATACCACAATCTGAAAGCATTTTCTCCAGAGTTTCTAGTGTTCATTTCATCTTGTTCTTGGTGTAGATGGCAGGTTCGGGGTGGCTGCGGAACAATGATCCTAACCAGGGGTGTCAGCATAGAAGTGACAGGGGATAATCAGTGTTGGGAATAATAGTAAAAGGTGGAAATGGAAGTAAAATGTAAAGCCACTGTGTAAAACTGGACAAATAATGATGAACCTGGCGATGAATGGACTAGTGTTGCCGTAGTTCAGTTCTGAACCTAGCCAAACCCGGTTCAAACCCCGAACTGAACCTGGGGTTCAGTCTAAGTTCAACCAAATGCTGAACCGGACCGCGGGTTCAGTTCCAGGTTTCGAGGCCCGCCGGATTTCCTGAACGGCTCCAAACCGCATCCAAACCGCGAACGCGGATATTTTTAAGGTATTTATTTCATTTGTTTTTCGTATTTCTTTACTTACTATTTCGTGTTAAATGGTATCATGTGACCATTGTAGCTTTCATGCAACATGGTCGCGGCAACATCAACGTGGGTTGAACACAACATCGCCAACATTGTGTTGTGTTCACCAAGGTAAGTTTCAATATTTTCTTTAACTTTACTAATATTATCTGTTACAGGAAACTTGACCGCGACCACATTGCGAGCACACCACCCAGCACAACATGGATCCCAACGCCAACAACAACGACGGCAACGGCAACATCAACAACAATGATGGCAATGGCAACGGCAATGACGACAACAGCAATGGCCATCAGCAGCGCCGGCAGCAGCAGAAGTGCCTGCAACAGCAGCAGCAACACCGGCAGCAGCAGCAATGCCAGCAGCAGCAGCTGTGGCAGCAACACCACCGCGACCACCACACAAAGAGAAGTGCTGCACCAAGCCATCCAATGCCAACAGACACGGGACAGCTGCAACACCACCACCACCAGCGGCGGCAAGGCAACGACGATGGCAGCGGCAACGGCGACAGCAGCAGCAGCAGCAGCAGCAGCAGCCATGGCAGCAACACCACCACAACCATACCACCACCCCGACGAGGACAACGGTTGGCAGCAGCAGCGCCGGCAATGCCAGGCAGGGACCACGAGACAAGACCCCCCGTTGGAGAGGTACCGAGGTACCTCTCTGGGGGCTCACGCAGGACTCGAGAGGTAAGACGGGATGGATAGGATGATAGACTGACTACTACATCGGGAAGGCTACTAACTAGGTCAACCGTGGGAGCCTGGTCACGTGACTGGCAGGTCCCACTACTCCACCGTTCCTCCACATCCCTCGGGGACACCAGAGGGCTCCCCAGCACCCATCTACCTCGCGAAGTGCAGCGCCGTATCTATTGATACGTGCCTGCCATTCACAAGGAGAACGGATGGGGTGAGCCCACCGAACACGGAGAGATGGTTCGACGCCGTCTGGGTCCGGGTTTGGCCATGCGCCAAACTGGACCCGAAGTTCAGTTCGCGGTTCCGCCAAAAAGGGTCAGAACCAGACCGAACTGAACTTCGGCAACACTACACATATTTGTGCTTGTGAGTTGGTGTGACTGGAGTAGAGATGGGAGTTTTTGATTGGAGAGTTGGAGTGGTGATTGATCATTGTAGGGGTGGTCCTGGACTCAGAGTAGAGTGAGGGGTTTTGGTGAGATTTTGAGTGGTGATGACAAGATCTGCTGCTGCTGGCACATGTGCCATTTGAAAAATTGGTCATCTGGTTGACATCTGCAACATTGATTCCCATGATGCTCACTATGTCAAGATCAACATTACACTGCCATAGTAGGTCAGTCACAACATTGCATAGTGAATAGAGAGCACACCTCCTGAATATAATGTGAGAATTTCTCATTTCCAAGCTTCTCAATGATCTTCAAGATTGCATTAACAGTCAGAGCAGCAGAGGTATTGGAGAGAAGGGAAAGTGGAAGGGTGGGTCTAATGTCCCCCACTATGGCCACATAGAATGGCCACCACCCACTGAAATCAATGCAACACATTGGTGGCACTAGCTTTTTATTTGTTGTATGGGCAGCATTGAGAGGTGCAAGGAGCAAATCACATGTGCATCATTTCCAAATGTGTATATGTCCATATATGGCAGTACAATCCCATGCTGACTTCCACTTCCACTTACTTCCACTCATGGCATGTTGAACCCGGGGCAAACATTGGGAAAATCCCTGTCCCACCTCTAAGAAGCTCACTAAGTTGTGGGAGCAACAGGTGGGGTTATGATCCGATGGTAAATAAACAAAATATGGGCATAGGTCAAGATTTATTTGAATCCATGACAAAGTTATTCAACTTATAAGAGTCAGTAGGGACGGGCCGCGACTTGACACTAGAAAACACGATGAGTAAACATGAATGGTGGTGGAATAATCAAGGGCAACGCACTGCTTTGAGCTGTTCGAGATACCAATGGCAAGAATTGACATCCCCAGTCTCAAGACATTTCGTAAACTCTACAACAGTCAAAGGTCAACCACGCAGGGGTGAAAAGAAATGCAAGCACACCTTTGGCTTGGAAGTCACAGCTAGTACCGTACGGGCTCTGCTGCTGCTGTTGCTGCATCGGAGGCTGTTGTGTCTCTGGCGCGGCCGCCTCGCTCCTCCCACCGAAGAGCATACTCGAAAGGCCATGGCCGATGGTTGACCCCACGGCAACCGACCCAGCTGTGGCGGCCATCTGCGCTAACATGCCTGGTTGCTTGGGATGCGCTTGCGTGGCGACACCAGTGGGAGGTGTCGGAGCACGGGCGGGGACGAAGCCGGAAGGTGCTGCGGCGGTATGCGCACCACGAGTTTGTGGTGGGGGAGAACGAGATGCTGAGGCACGGGATCGGGACTGACGCTGTGGGACGCAGCGGGAAGGTGATCAGTATATGAAAGAGTGAATGGTCAGAAAACGTACGGGCATGAACAAGTGTGGTTGGTTGGTGGAAGAGAAAAAGTTTTTGATTTTACATTCGGCAAATTGCGATCGTGCCGAAATGCGTGGCATGTGCCGGATGTGCCGGTTGGTGACGCGAAGCAAGACGATGACCTCCCGAGCGTCCCAGCAATGCTTGCACGTCCTTCGCACACGCCCCGTACTTATTCGAAGTTGCTGGCTTCCGTCTGCTTTCCTTACTTGCACCCCACAGTTCCCCGTACACCGTTTTGTCAGTGCTATCGCATCAAAGACAAAGTCTAGGAAAGCCCAATCACCCAAGACTACCCTTGGGGCACCCGTTACCACCACGGACACACGCCAAAAGCCACTCGCTCTAGAGGAGAAGGAGAAGAGCACCGAAGACCAACTTGCCGAGATTGAACAGCTCGTGAACATTTCACACTATTACCCCATGACAGATCCTTGGGGACAACGAGTCCAGACTCTAGGTTTGTCCTCCTGGACCCATTCTCCTCCCCCTATTCCCTTACCACCGAATCTCCCACAAGAAAAGACGTGCAGATACCATACGCAGTTTCTCTTAATCCATTCAAATTGCGCGATGTTGACCGGGCAACTTCCTGGAGTCACCTCATGGCCAACATTCTCGACAATTGCAAAAATGCAGCCAGGTACCTTTTTTTTCTGTTCTGTTATCCTCGAATGAAGTGTCTTTGTGTAGTATGTACCGTCTGGCCTCCGTCGACGCATTTCCCGGTGTCGACCTCTCCCGTCCGGGGGCCCTCTCCAAGTTCTTCCGGTGGCCTTTTCTCCTCTTCCAGTGCCGTTCCACGAAACCCGACGCGTGGGTAGCCGGCATCAGGGCACAAGCACTCGATACATACAAGGCTGTCAACAAGGCCATTTCCACGTACGTTACAACTCCCTTCCCATTATTTCACGTCCCCGGATTCCACATGAGAGACAGATGCTGACTATAACGGCGCGTGTAGACAGGACGCAAAGACGGCGAAACGTCTGACACTTGCTACGTACCAGGACGCGACGATGCGGCTTCTCCGCAAACGATCTGGCTCGGACGTGTATATCTGGCGTCTCCACGACGACCTCAGCGGCAGCAGCCCACCTTCTGCGCAGGTTCTATCCTTGCGTTCAATTGATGGGTACCTCGCGAAGGACGAACCCAAGCTTGGGAATAGGCTCCTCGTACACGCGCTCGTCAAGTTTGACACGAAACAGGTGCGTCTCTGGCATTCCTACAATTGGTCTATTTGGCTCATGTTTACTGCATTGATCTTGTTTTTGGATTTTTCGATGGGGTGTGGCCAGAGCTTGCAAGTTTACAACAACAAGGGTGACCTGGTAAGTTCCCAGGACCCGAAGAAGGTAGTGGAATATTTGGTGCTAGAGAAGCGGATGTGGTACCATACACCGTGGTTGATCCGAGAGCAGATTTTTGAGACCCCTGGGAAGCATGTCTAGTGGGGAATTACTTGTCGTGAGCTGACACCTATGTAAAGGCGGACTGATGCATCTGAGTTCCCTCCAAGCCCCGATTCAATCGATACACTTCAAGTCAGGCAGAGCTAACTGTTCTACTGGGCACAGCTGTGGGCACAGCCAACAATTTTTGTAGGATTTCAACACTAAGTCTGGGTCCTCCAATAATAATGTTCAAAGCTCACATAGACTAGGGACATCTGTGCACAAAATAAGATTTGAGCATCATACCAATACATTACTACAGTCATTCATGGCTCCTTGAGACAGCATGGGTCCTTGAGACAAAGGCCCCAGAAGACATCAATTTCATTGAATACTCCCTCAGAGTTGACCATAGTACATAGACAATCTTCATACCCACCTGTTGATAAAATAATTGCAGTGCCCAACGCTTGTTAGGCTTGGCACTGTGCAGATTAGTGATGAAAATTCAATAAAATGTGCCATAACTCCCCAAATGATGACACCAATGTCTGAAATTTGTGGTAGTTTTTGTCTCACACTTCATGCACACACATTTGTACAAAAAAAACGAACCTGCACCCAAGAAATGTGTATTCTCTGCTCAATGGCTGGCACAGTGAGCGGCATGTCACGTCACACTTCCCAATTAGGACTGATGCACACACAAATTGCTTAGGAAGTCACACTGATGTGACACTGTTGCAAGGACCCAATTAGGGCTGATAAGCACTTTTTCTAAAGATCCTTTGCATTGTCTATGTTCCTCACCTCCGATAAGAATTCTGAAGCTCTCACTAGTAATCTGACATATTTGAGTATGAGATCAGGTATTTAAATGAGGAAAAAAGGCTGTTTATTGGAAATTCCAAGGTGTAACTAAGTTTGGCTGTCTCAAGGAGCCATGAATGACTGTACTACAGTGATTCCAGGTCTGTGGGTGACCCATGGATAAACCCATGGTTTTACCATACCCACAATGTGGTACAGGTAGGTTGCAGAAAAAAACCTGTGGTTAGTGTATTGCACGGGTACAGGTAAACCCATGGGTTTTGCCATGGGTACAGCCTCAGGTACGGGTACGGGTACAGGTCACACTTTTGTGACCCACAGCTGTACCCATCACCTGACCATCCCACTATGTAAGCCTAACTTCACTCACTCAAAGACCATTTTTCTTATGTCACACTTGTATAGCTGTTGAGCATGTGCCTCAGCAGCTATTGTTTGGCTGGAGAGTGCTCTTTTCCCAACCCCAGCAATAAATCCTGCCCCAATACCCCCAAATACTTAGCATAAAGTAGATAGTATTCCAAATATAGTAACAATGGCACCAGAAGCACATCTGACATCAGGAACAAGGGTGCTGATGGGCTCAGGCTTTCCTGTCACCATTTCCATGGCCCCACTCATCACTCACAGGCATACACACTTGTTGTTGTCAATGATGTGCATGACTATTTCACTATCCCTCCATATTTTCTTGGGGATTTTTTTACATATCACATATAGATTGCCCTACATGCTGTATGTAGACTAATATACATGAAAATAAACAAAATAAAAGAGAAATAAAAGAAATAAAAAATAATCATACATGGGGCTAGTGAATAGCATGGGTATGGGTTACCCATGTGGGTTTAGGGTGTGGGTATTTGTGGGTGTGGGTGTGGGTTAGACATCCATCTACCCACAGTATACCCACACAGGCCACACCCATAGTGTGTGTGACTGATTTTGTAACATACATTGAAAAATATCCAATATCAGACCCCTTTTCCAGAGCCCTTTTTCATTCTCTCGCCAATGGCATCAACAACCAAGAAGCAGCCCAAAGGAGGCAAATGGAAGGCCATAACTTCAAATTTACATACAGGCCTGGCTAAAAAGTCGAAACCTAATCCTAATTCTACTGGCTCAACTTCTCGTGCCACTACAGTTCGAACTGAAGAGGAAGAGGATGACTAACTGCAACAACAAGGAGTTACTGAAATCATTACCTCTAACTCCGATGGAAATATACTTGATGTACAAGATATCCAATCTGAAGATGACGAGGACCCTGAGGATGACGAGGCAGAGCTTAGTGAGTGATGTTACTGGTGAATAATGACATAACTCACACAATGATCAACAGAATGGATGAGCTGAAAGTGGACTTCGGTCATTTATGCCTTTTTCAGCCCCACCCCAGACATTGAATATATCAATGGCTGTAAATGCCACACATTCAAATGCTTAGCGAAAGGATGTAAACACCAAGTTCGCCGCTATCTTCATTCCAAAGCTGCCATTTCTACTGGAAACATGCAACGACATGCCAACATGTGCTAGGGTGAAGAGGCTGTGATAGTGTTGGGGAAGTTCGGTCTCAGACCGATCCAAACCCAGTTTAGACCGAACCGAAACCGCCGGTCTCGGTTTCGGTTTGGGAATTTCCAGCGGAGACCGAACCGTTCGATCTCTGGTTTGGGGATTTGGCTGTGGGCCGAAACGGTTTCAAACTCGGTTTGAACCGCAAACCGACAGTCCAAAGTCGGCTCCTTGGCTGACTTCGAAAGTCACCCAAAGTCACCAGCAACACCCCCGATGTACGCCAAACGAGGACGATGGAGCACCCGAGGTCGACAAAATGGGCGGCGGGGTACTCCCTGCCACCCGCGTATGTTTTTTATTTTTATTTATTTGAACTTTAACTAACGCATTAACACATTACAGGTTGACGCACCACCACCACCAACACCACCATCACCACCATCACCACCACCACCACCACCACGGCGACGACGGAGACTGCCACTACGACAGCCACGACCATGACAGCAGCGATCAACGCCGCACCGGACACGCCAACTCCTCCAACGCGTGCGCACGCAAATGAACGTGAACGGAGTGGAATGGTAGTCATCGAGCAGCGGGGGATGGTGCATCCACCCCCGCTCCTTCGTGGTATGTATTTTTATTGACTTTTTCACTGATTTTATTTGTATATCACAGAACGTGGCACCATACCACCACCACCACCATGCAACACCACCACTACCACCATCACCACCACGCAACACCAACACCACCGAGGAACGCCAAAACGCGGGGTCAACCCGGCCGTCGTCGCGTGTATAATGTGTATGACGCGCCTGGACACCCACGTGAAGAGGCTCCTATGCCACCACCACCACGCATCCGCCGAAAACAACCAAAGCGGGTGCAACCCGGCCATCATCATGTGCACAACGCGTATGACGCATAGGGCACCACCACCACCATCACCACCACACGCCTACCCAAACCGGCCAACACGGCAATCGCGGGTCCAACCCACCTTCGCGCGAACAACGCGTGTGACGCATCGGGTCACCACCACCACCACAACACCCAAACGACAACAGCCGAGGCTGAACACACGCGTTCGACGCGTGTGTTTCGCTAGGACAGGGCTGGGCAGCCCACCAAACCCCCAAATCCACCTCGTAATGAGGCCGGCCACGTCGATTGACATGTGCGGCACTCTTGCGAGGTCAGATGGGAGTGAGGGCCCCCAGCCCATATGGTTCGCGGTCTAGACCGCGTTTGGACTGAAACCGAACCGATGCAAACGGTTTGCATCGGTTCCGGTCTGGTTTGGGGATTTTGGGTGGAAAACCGGACCATTCGGTTTCCGGTTTGGGCAAAAAGGCCCCAAACCGGACCAAACCGAACTTTCCCAACACTAGGCTGTGAGAGCCACAGATACTGCCCAGGATATTTCCAATGCAAAGAAAATTGTCGATGGCATTCTGGCCACAGGATCTATCACCGCAGCATTTGAAAGACAAGGGAAAGGACACGTCACGTACTCACATCAACAGCACACCAAGATGGAAACAAAGTTTGTTAATGTTATCAGAAGTAATTTGGGATTCTGATCAGAATTTGTCAGGGTGGAAATTATCCATTGGGTCTGCAAGAGTCAACGGCCTTTCAAAATTGTTGCTGATCATGGTTTCCAATGCCTGATGAAAACAGGGTGGCCTGGATACTACATACCATCACCCTCAACAGTCTCTCGAGACATTAAATTGGTATTCACACGAGCACGCAAGCGCATTGCAAACAACATAAAGGTTTGTTAATGAATCAACATTTGAAAGACTTTCTTCATACATCACCTTCAGAATTATGATGGCAACCTCAATTTTGCCATGGATTCCTGGATGTTGCCTAATCATTGGGCCTATGTTGCTGTCACTGTGCATCTAGAACAGAATGGTGAACCACTTGGCTTATTGTTGGACATTGTTGAAGTAGCTTCAGTGCACAGCTTTCCAACTACAATGAACTTGTGATTGAGAACTGCTCCAGTCCCATTCTGGACTTACAGCTGTTTGCATAAACATGCGGAACTGAGAAAAAAGTCAAATGTGGCGCAGCGACTGCCGAGTCACGGCTCCCTGTCTGAGCTTGAACTTGGCTTCAACATTACAACTACATGCCCCCCCACACCGTCTCCAAAGGCATCAAGGCTCGTATTCCTGTCCTCTACCAACGCGGCTACCGAGTTCCAGAAATATGTGATCTTCTTGGCATTCGCAAGTCACTCGTCTACCAGACTTTGCAGTATCAACGAGAATATGGCCTCACCTACAATCCCTCTGCCCAACCAACAGCACGTCGCCGCCTTCTTACGCCCCTTGATATCACCTTCATTCGTTTACTCCTTGCCCATCGCCACACCCTATACCTCGACGAGCTCCAACAAGAACTTCTGGCCGAGCGTAACATACATGTATCACTTTCAACTCTCATGCGAACTCTCCGCCGACTCCACTTCTCGAACAAACGTGTATCAGTCCAAGCACTTGAAAGAAATGATATCCAGCGCGCAATCTTCATGAATCGCATCGGGGAAGCCGTCCCTGACCCATCGATGTTGATGTTTACGGACGAGAGTGCGATGAACGATCGCACGCATCACAGGCGATATGGCTGGTCGATTGTTGGAGCTCGGTGTGTGCAGCGGCAGGCGTTTGTGCGCGGAAAACGATATTCTATCCTACCTGTACTCACCCTTGACGGCATCATTGCCTATGATGTTATCGAAGGCTCCGTCACCGGTGAGCGGTTTGTCAAATTCCTTCGGGAGATGATTGTAAGTGTTTCTCATCAGTGAATCAGTTGTGTTTTGACCTTTTCACCAGATACCTCTCACCAATCCATATCCAGGACCACGGAGCGTCCTTGTTCTCGACAACTGTAATATCCATCATGCGGAAGATGTCAGGGAACTCGTGGAGACTCAAGCACGTAAGTCATATCCTGTATACTCCATACAACATTATATTGACCTACAGTTTAGATTGCCGGATCGTCTATCTACCCCCATACTCCCCCGACTACAATCCTATCGAACTCGCCTTCTCTTCCATCAAAGCATACTTGCGCCGTCATACCCATGACCGGGGCTTATTCACCATTGTTCATGCAATGGAGACTATAACACCGGAGAAGGCAGCGGGGTGGTTTCGTTCATCGGGTTACATGTGACGAAGTGTTTTTTTAGCCTTATTATGTATTGGCAATGCAATCAGACTGGTGCCCAGGGGGCCAAAATTTTTATTGGACATTGAACAATGAGTGCTGTGCTACGTAAAGTAATTATGACCAAGTGGGATCTTCTTCACCAAGCCTCGGCGGCGCATGGAATCCTGGTGGGACAGGGACTAAACTCTTGAGCTCATCGCTGTAGTATGATGTTCGGCGGTCGTCTGCCGTATGCTCCCCCTTGGTCATTGTGGGTCCAAACCACGAAGCAAGCCCACCATCATCCCAAGCAATCTCATATCGGATGTCCTTGTTAGAGGTGGGGGATTGGGAAGGACGACGGCCAGGTGAATGACGACAGCTGCCAGCAGACTGGGTGTTAGTTTTCCTGCACTTCCGTTCCTGTTTCCAGCGTGAGCAGCCGGCAATCAAGCGCATCGCCTCCCCTTTTGACATGCCATATGCTGTAAGATCCGCGACAGTGAGTGCCCCGATGATATCAGGGCCATAATCGTCATCACGAAGGTTTGCTTCGTAGTCGCATGCCGTTCGCACTCCAAGGCTATCCCGTGCATAAACTAAATAGTTGTGGAGATCGGTGGATGCCGGCATGATTGGCGAGGAGATGGGAGATGAACTGAATGTGCGTTTGCGTTTGGGAGTGGAGAGTACATCGGTTTTAGGCGCCAGCGCGCCCACAACAGTGGTCATCATCTGTGTGAATAAGGCCATTTGATTGCCTTCGCTAGCGGCTTGATTCGAGGCTGTGTCTCCGTTGGTTTGTCGGGAAGGTAACAAAGATTTTTGGCGATTCGCTGGATCAAATGCTGCGGTATGGGGTGGGGCATTGATTGTAGCTTGACCCTCGTGCTTCATGGAGATTAGCCTTGTTCTGCTACAAGCAATACAAACAAAAAACGTACCAGAGCGATAGCCCATTGGTGCATCCGGAAAGGTGTTAGTGCGAGCTCCGAGTTGTCCTCGCAAATGTAGATGTAGTGTCCCGGGTTGTTGTCACTGCCGTACTTCTTTTCGAGCATGCTGCGGAATCGCGCTAGTGCAATCTCGAGAGATGTTGCCCCATCTGGTATAGTAGCAGGGTCCTGGATTTCAATACTGTCGTTTTCAACAACAACATCGGGCTGTGTGACTTGGGCATTAGCATGATTGAGAGAATTATAGAGTTCTGTACAGACGTCAATTGGGCACCTCTTTTTTACATCGTCGATGTCTACGATGATGTTGACCTTCCGATACTGATTCTCATTGATCTTGGACATGAGCTCCTTGTACTCAGACTCCCTTTCCACATCCAACGCGTCTGTTTTGCTAAAGGCATAATTAGATTGAGAGCAGACGTGGGTATAGACAAATACGTACGAACGACCGGGGTGATGATACTTGAATTTGAACCGTTGCTGGTCTGAAACCTTCCATTTCGTTTCACCAACACGTTTTAGAAGTGCTCGCATGAAAGGGATGTAGTTTTCAGATAGACAAGTAAAGGCAAGTTCCTTCATATGGACTTCACGTTTTGATTTGACTGCTGGTTGTTTGCCAGTCTTAGGGATAGCCGGAGTATGTCGAATGAGCTGGATCGAGAAGTTGGTGCAGAGCTCCTCCGAGTCATCTTCCGAAACAGCATCAGAGTCTACCATAGTGGACGTGTACAAGAAGTTCACTACACTTCGGAGTGAAGCCAAGTTCAAGCTCAGACAGGGAGCCGTGACTCGGCAGTCGCTGCGCCACATTTGACTTTTTTCTCAGTTCCGCATGTTTATGCAAACAGCTGTAATCTTGCAGCCACCTTTGCAAAAATTCTTGATGACTTTGGCGTCGCAGACAAGGTTAGTACCCTGTTACAGTGTCATAATCTCAGAGAAGACTGACTTTTTGAAGCTGCTGAGTATCACTTGTGACAATGCAAGTGCCAATGATACCATTATCATGGAGTTGATAAATAAAATCAAGGACTTTCCTGGCGAGGCAAACCAAACATGCTGTTTTGCACACATCATAAATATCATTGCCAAGAGTCTTTTAAAACAGTTTGACATGCCAAAGAAAAGTGCCGATGAAGCCCTAACTGTAGCCAAATGAGACCTCTATGAGTTAGCAGAGAACATCGATGTTGAAGAGATGCAGATGCAACTTACTGAAAGTCAGGATGATTCTGCAGTCATTGACGCTGAGAACAAGGAAGGTTGGGTTGACGAAGTTGCATTGCTGTCTGAGGATGAGAGGGAGAATCTTGAGGATAGCATCCATCCAGTCAAGCTGGTCCTCGTGAAGGTGAGTGTGCATGGTGCCGTGTGAAAAAATTCATTCCGAGTCCTCCCACAGCTGCAAAAACTGGCCTTCAAAATTATCCATTCAACAATGATCCTACTCCCAGCATGGACTGCTGTCCTCAATGAACTGAAGATGTCAGATGAGAGACATGACCACGCGATGGAATTCAATGTTCGACATGCTTGATTTTGCTCTAGATTACAGGAAGGCAATAGATACGTTAAGCGGTGACTGTGCCCATGGACTTCAACAGTTGGAACTATCAGAAACAGAGTGGAAGATCATCTCACAGCTGCGTGATGTTCTCAAGGTTTGTTTCATTTGCTTTACTTAGCATTTTTCAATGATTGTGTTCTAGGTTCTTAAAGACGCAAAGCTATTCTTCTCTCACACAACACCCAATCTTGAAATGGTCATCCCTGCCATGGACCACATTGATGAGAAGTTCACAACGGACGCTCTCAATGAAAGATACCACATCGCTGTCTGCACTTACCTCAACACCACGAAGAAAACATTAAATTGTTATTATAACCTGACTGATACATCTGAGGTTTATCACATTGCAATGGGTGTGTGTGTTTATCTGTCATCTTGTCCTCAAGCCCAGTGAAAAGTCCCGCTATGTAGAAACTTTAAGATAATTTTATTTATATAATTTCTATTTGCATATGATAAAATATAGCATTTTATCGTCCTGATGGACAATCATGGAACTCCGTAGCTTCCGCACCAATGGAACTCCTTGATTCTGTGTCTAAAGATAAGAGATTTGTCTTTTGCTCTATGTCTATCTCTCTGTCTTTGATCGACCAATGGTATGTTTTCAAAAACCTGAACTTGTCAATCTGAACCGCTAGCAGAACTATGTCTGCCAACCGTATCTATGTTTGCGACTGCTCCAAATACTGCCAGCCTCCCTGATAAGTGTCCAAACGAACATACTTTGCCCACGCAGCCCATCGCCAAGCCCGAATCAGCTCTGCACTGGATCAGTTCCTTGCTGAACACAACATTGATATACAAGCTCGCCCAGCCAACATTCATGACCATGATAATGATGGGGATGTGTCAGATAATTCTCAGGATGTCCAAGGCCATCCAGCTGGCCGTGAAGACATTTACGGTCACCATGATGTGCAGATGCACGACGACTTCAACGACATCTATGCTGACACAGTACTTCCACCTCCTCTACCTGTCGAAGCAGTGCAACCTGATGATCTTGAGAATATTTACGTCGATCCCATCCAACCTAGTGATGCCGAAGTTCGGTTCGGAACCGATCCGAACCCGGTTTGAACTGCGAACCGAACCGGAAGTTCGGTTCTGGTTCAGCCATTTGGCTGAACCGAACCGCTGGTTCAGTTTGCAGTTCTGGCACTGACAGGCGGTTCAAACCGCGTTCAAACACGGTTCAAACCGCGAACCGTAATGTATAGTTACCTACGTAAATACTCATTTAGATACTTAATTTTTCACATTTTTTTCTATGCAGTCGCGTGAACTTAGGTCATGTGACCTTAAACATATTTGTGCGACACCCTAATTTCGACTCAACACTAACATTACTCAACAACCACAGTAAGTAATGGCTTCATACTATATTTTACTGACATTTTATTACATAGAACAGCCCCCCATGGCCCACCTTGACCGCATAAAGAAGGCGCCCACGGTAAACTCCACCCAACAACCTCCCTCGCGTTCCAACACGAGTCGGAGTGAATCGAGGGCAGCAGCAGCAGCAGCAGCAACAGCAGTGGCAACACCACCAATGCCACCACCCCGACGATGGCCAAATGGCCCCAAATGACAGCAACTGCAACAGCAGCAGCAGCAACAGCAACACCGGCAGCAGCAGCAGAGCAACACCGGCGGCAGCAGCCACCTGCCGCATCAAACGCGGATGATCGCGACCATTGTCGCCTCCACTATCACTTACAACACCAACACCAACACAACGACAACGACAATGACAACGACAACGACAACGACAACGACGATGATGGGGAGTTGAAGGCTGGGAGGGTGGTGCGCCCACCTACCAGCCCAGGTACGTCCCTCACGAACACGCCCTAGCTGCGTCAATTGACATGCAGACGCCCATAGGAAGTCCCCAGCCCCATCCAACCTCGCGAAAACAGACGGAGCGTGTCAATTGACGCATCCCCATTCTTCGCAAGGTAGGTAGCACGCGTGGACGCCCATGGGAAGTGCCTGGCCCCAACCCAACCTTGCAAAAACAGATGGAGTGCCCCCCCATCTACCTCGTGAGGTGACAGCCACATCAATTGACGCATGTCTGGCCTGCGCGAGGTATTTGGAGGTTGGTTTGTGGTTCGAACCGTGTTTGAACGCAGACTGAATGCCGTGGAACCATTCGACACAGTTCCGGTTCAGGTTTGGCATTTGGCTGAACCGAACCAACGGTTCCAGTTCCGGTTTTTCAAAAATAGCGAAAAACCGGACCGAACTGAACTTCGGCAACACTAATCCAACCGGTGGAGCAGGAGGATCATGCACCTGCACCAGAGGACGATCTGGTGGATGGAGTGGTGAGTCATTTTTTCATCTGTATCTAAATCATCCTTACCTCCTGCCAGCAGGACCCGGTTGACCCTGGCAGTCTAGCAGACCCCCATCTTGCTGATGCTGAAGCATTTTATCCTCCAGGCTCCCCTCCAGCTCAAGAAGACCCCAATCCAGCTCAAGAAGACCCCAATCCAGCTCAAGAAGACCCTGATCCAGCCTTTCACCCCGCTATACTCGATGACCTCAACATATCGCTGGCTTTCATTAACCTTGTCTGCTCTGCAACCCTCAATAATGGCAACCTTGATGCTGACACCATCCACCAACTCCGCAATCCCTCCGTGGGACCACCAGACACTGACAATCTCGATCTCTTACTTGCATTAAAAATCTATCTAGCAATGACCAAGGCCTCCCAACCTACTTACACCACTGTTGGTCAAGCCATCTCGGAATGTTTTCCTGAATGTGAATATCCTTCCATCGACACTCTCAAGTCCAAGATTAACAAAATGACAGGAATCCTACCCCTCGAGTATGACATGTGCGACAACTCCTGCGTTGGCTACAAAGGTCCTTTCGCTGGACTCACTCACTGCCCCAAATGTGGTGAATTTCGCTATGATCAAATCCAATACGATGCAAGTAATGGCGAGACTCGCATCCCACATAAAACTTTCCTCACCATCCCTCTTGGTCCACAGCTGCAAGCGATGTGGCGGAGTAGGAAGAGTGCTGAGGCCATGCAATATTGATCTACCCACACTCCACAGATCCTGAACGTGATAGCAGCAAATAATGGTGAAATCGACCAATATGAGGATTTCCTTTGTGGCTCGGAGTATCTTGCAGCCTATCGTGCAGGTCAAATTGGTGACCACGACACCGTTTTACTCATCTCCCTTGATGGCGCCCAACTCTTCCACAACAAGCTCTCCAATTTTTGGCTGTCGATATGGTGTCTCTATGACATGGCCCCTGATGTCAGGTACAAGGTAGCTAGTGTACCCATCGGAGGATTCATTCCTGGTCCCCTCCCTCCACAACACTTTGACTTGTTTCTTTTCCCCAGCATCCACCATCTCTCTGCTCTTCAATGAGAAGGTTTTCACATCTGGGATGCATGCGATCGTACCGTGCACAATTCCAAGCCCTTTTTTGCAATAGGCGCTGCTGATGGACCTGGGGCTACACACATGAATGGGATTGTTGGCCATATGGACTATTATGGTTGCAGGACATATTGTCCCATGAGAGGACGTCGGTTACACAATGACAACACCTATTACACTGCGCACCTCAAGCCCACCAATTATGCACTTCCAGGGAGTGACCATGATGACTATCCATTTGAACAAATGCCCATGCGTGCGCCTGGCGACTACTACACAAATCTCAACTTCCTCTTGGCCTCTGCAGGGGTCGCAGAATACACTGATCGCTGTTGCAAGACTGGCATAAGCAAGCCCAGTCTATTCTCTTGTCTTTCTTTACCCCGAATGCTACCAATCCCCATGTGCTTTGCTCCCGACATTATGCACATTGCCACCCTCAATACCCCCAACCTTCTATTGGATCTTTGGCTAGGAAAAATGTCGGTCAAGGCACCCGATGACAAGGCGACGTGGGACTGGGCGGTTTTGCAAGGTGACGTATTGGAAGAGCACGGCAAATGTGTCGCTGATGCGACACCACACCTTCCTGGCTCATTCGATTGACCCCCTCGCAATCCCAGTGAGAAATTTTCCAGTGGCTACAAGGCCTGGGAATTCCTCACATATATATTTGTTCTAGGTCCTGGTCTTCTTTACAGCATCCTTCCTGACCCTTACTTCACCAATTTCTGCAAAATTGCACAGGCCATGCGAATCCTCCATCAACACACAATATCCAAAAGTCAACTTATGGAAGCCCACCTACTTCTCATCAACTTCGTTCAGGAGTTCAAAGAAATCTACTGTCAGCGCAAACCCGAACGCATCCACTTCTGCCCACTGGTCCTTCATATTTTGCTGCATTTAGCAACATTGGTTCACAAACTCAGACCATTGTGCTACACACAATGGTTGATGGAGCAAACAATTGGTAATCTCACTGAAGAAATGAAACAACCCTCCCAGTCATTCACAACCCTGTCTCGGCATGGACTTCGCTGTGCTCAAACCAACGCTCTCAAGTCAATGATACCCGAACTCAACAAGGATCCCAAGAATCCCTGTGGTTCACAAGATATCAGTGATGGATATGTTTTGCTGTGTGCGAGGGATGAGATAATGTGAATGATACAAGGCCCTGCTGCTACTGCGCTGCGTGCATATATGCACGAACAAACTGGTGAAGATGTTGAAAACTGGAACCCCGAGTTTGTCGATGGGCCCATGTTGTAGATGTGGGTTCTTGGTGGCTGTGGAATAATAATGATAAATGATCCTAACCAGAGGGGTGTCAGCGTAGAAGTGACTGTGGATAATCAGTGTCAGGAATAGTAGTAAAAGGTGGAAATGGAAGTAAAAATGTAAGCCACTGTGTAAAACTAGACAAATAACGATAAATCTGGCAATGAACGGAATGAAAACGGGCAAATAACAATGAACCCGATGATGCCAATGATGTTGGGTACAGCGGGTCGGGTCGGGTTGGAAATGATGAACGAATAATAGAACAAGGATAAAGATGACGACGTGAACTATGAAAAGCTAAGGGTCTACGAGGATGAGGACTAGAAGGGACTTGAAACATGATTCTGACCATGAGAAAATGGGGACTAATGGTATCTCTTTTTTTTTTTTTTGTATGGTCGTCGGGGACCGTTTTTATAGTACATGAGTGTGTAGTCTACTTTCGGACATGTCTATTTTGGCCAATGGAAGAAAAGCTGGAATGGGGATGTGGAAAGGGGGGTTGCAAAGCAACATAGACAGGAAAATGGAAGGGAAAATGAATGTCCAAGAAAAAGATCTAAAATCTCATACGTATCTCCAAAAGGATGAGGGGATGCGTGTATAAGGCAAGTACGAAGTCGGGGATCGAGTCTGATGAGATCCGTCTCCTATAATTAGAACTCCAGCGCTTCTGAGGCTGCTGGATTTGGTCCAAAAGCAGCTGTGATGAAGTGGCATACTTCGGGTCACGTCGGGTCACGTCACGTCAGGTTATGTCAGGTTATGTTGGGTTCGAATGTGAGTTGAATGGAGGCATTGGGTTCGTCCAGATTCGTGATATATTGAGGATACGGACTCAGAGGGACGTCAACCCTCTACGGCATACATGTTCCCACTGGGCAGATTGCTCATTCAGCCTGGAAGGAGAAGATGAGGTCACTGGAAAAAGTTCGCATATCATGTAATGTCTGGGTAAATCTTCCCAAATGCTGGTAGCACCCAGGACTAACATTTCTTCCAGTTTGTTCTTGACGACACTGTTTTCTATGGCGAAGTGCAATTTTTCCTTCAAGTTACAATCCATGACGACACCCACACTCTTGCCCTTGTCTCAGACTATTCCCCACCTGATCTCGAGTTACTCCACAAATCATACCACACCCTTTGGACGTGTCGATATCAAGGTGCACAGGCGTTGCGGGTTATTGGCATCAAGAATATCTACTCTGTTGTTGTGATGGTACCATTCCCTTTCAATCAGGGTGAGTATTTTGTTGGTGAAAAAATTGGACTTGAAGTTACTAATCTCAGTGGGCTTGAGGAGTTGGATATCTTTGTGTAGGTTGTAGCACATATGTATCTGAATAAAAACACCTGCATATTGCAAGAATGACAGACACAATCTGAATACAAAGAAATGGTACAACTACAACTTCCTGTGCTTGATGGGGTCGATGTTTTCCTTGAATGAACCATGGTGTTTGCCTCCCATCATCCCAAAGTCTTCCTCATTCGCATCTCGAATGGAATAGGTGTGAATGGGGGGCACAAATCCTTCTGGGCGAGGGCCAGGCACAATGCGGTGTGCGAGAACAATTGAGGGCTTGGCAATAGTGTATATATTGGCCAGTTCGTCCTTCACAGGGATCTCCCATTCCTTCAGAACCTTCATATCGCTCTCTTCATACTTGACACTCTCATCGATCATGGGCACCTCACGAATATTTAGGATAATGGTCTAAAAAGGTGAGTTTGTTGCTGAAAATTTGATTAAATTGGCTCACCATGGAGCCCGATGATACGCAGTCTCTCCCTTTGGGCACGGAATCTCTCATAGGATCCAATTCTACTTTCCCTACGACTCTTCCGCATCCCATGTACATGCGAAACATCAGCGCGCTGCCCGCAACTTGCACGACTTACGCCGATCGACGCGCGCGTGTGCCAGTAAGTGATGGCGGGGCCATGGCAACGGTGATGGGAAACCGAGCCCATCAGCGCCCTTGTTCCTGAGTGCGGAAACACACTATCTCCGGGGTCCAGGACACTAAAATTTTCTAAGTACTTTATAGCTATTGAAACATTATTGACAGAGGCCCTAGCTACGATAAATACCCTCTAGTTAGAGGTGTCATCCGAATAGGATGTAACCTCTAATTAGAGGGTTAGGGTGGGCTTCACAGGTGTCCACGAGTCACCAGACACTAAATATTGTCTAAATGTAATGATAGGAGTAGATAGCCCTTAAGAAATAGTACAACCTTCCCTCTATAACCATCTCAATCCATACAGTATTTCATGAGATACAAGATTCAGCACTGGAAATTCCACTAAGTCCAAATTTCTCAATTGATGAAAAAAAATCCAGTTACTGCCATGAATTACTAAAATGGCTGTAAACCCCTATCCCTTTAGAATATAAAAAATGTCCTGCAGTAGAAAATAAACGAAGAAGAACCCAGTTCTCCCCTCTCCACTAGTTTGTGTCTTAAGTTTAAAGATCCAGTCATTCCTACTCAAATCTGTGTCTTCTTTTGTTGCGTACTCTCCGCTATTGCAACCTAAGTCGTAGTGTAGAATCCTCGTCTCGTTGCGTCATCGCTGCGTATCGCGCTGTCATCTAGGACACCCAGCTAAGCCTTCCGATTCTTGTTTATCACTGCGTTGCGATATCGCGTTATCTTGCGACTCTCCGTGTTTGTTTATTTGATCGCGCATATTATCGCGCATTATCGTGTTATTGTCGGGAGTGTCCCAAGTCCCGTTTGCACCTTTGTGACGTTTTCATCTTTTATTATCTCTTTATCTGGGGTTATAGACGTGGAAACCACATCACCGATGTCTCCGTATTGAAGTGAATGGTATACTTCTTCCAGTTGGCAGTGAGGGCATTGACAAAGAGCATAACAACACGACTTGCGGGTACATTCATGGCAGGATGTGAGCGTGACCTCACATGCACTCACCTCTGCCCAGTGCCACCATGTCGGGCAGCAGCAACACCAACAGACCCTTCTTCACCCTGACACACACACTCCCCAACTGCTATGATTGTGACCTCGACGACTCTCCTGATATACCAGAGCCCATACGCCACTTTCCTTCATCGGAACTGCAAGCCTCCTTCTCAATACTGGTACCTGGAGGGAATTGCAGACAAGTTCGCAGGCCTTTTCAAACGATGCAAAATAGTCCTCAAAACCCTGCAAGTATCTGGAATTTGAGCCAGGAAATAGAAACGGTGCGCATACACTAATGTTTTTTGTTGCTACTGATGATTACCGTGATCTGTGGTCCTGTTACATTTTTCAACTCCGCAACTCCGATTCCGACTCCACTACCCACGATGACGATTCCACTTTACCATACCTTCCTTTTTCGTTCCCCTTTACCTTTTGTCTTCTTTTGGACATTGTTGTTTATTCTTGTCCTTGTTCTCTTTTCTTCCTTTCTTCTTCTAGAACAATCCAGACCGACCATGGACACATCCCCACGTTACCTTGCTGTACCCGAATAGTCTCCTTGCCGACGGACATCATCGCTATTGTCTTTTCCCTCGCCCTGACATATTGTTGACTTCATCCCACGACAAACCGATTCACAATGGCTGTACTCCCGACACAGCTCATTACCGTAATTGTTATTGGCAGCATTGCCATCACCTTCCTGATCGGTTTCTACTTTGTTATGATCTATCTTTGGCATTGGCATCGAAACCCTTCCACCATTGATACTTCTGACTTCCACCTCAACAATATCTCGACACGTAATTGACAATTGCCATTCCCGGATATATGGTTTCCACTTTCGTATTCTGTGCCTACCATTATCCTCCCTGACGATCCGACGACATTCCTCACCTGCACGCATGCCCTGGACAATCCTCGATCACGGGACATTTCACTGTTCTCTCTAATCCGACCATTGCCGAAGCACATTCTTTTGGACTTCGACCACAGACCATACGACTTCCCAAACAGTGAACCAACCCCTATCGCATATTGTTTGCACGACACCGCTTCAATGCAGTACCCGACGACTTGTTCCCACAGCTTGTCACTCGTGCCATGACTCGAAACCTGGACCCACATTCATTTAACCTTTTCCATCTATAACCTTGATATCTCCCACACTCGTTTACAATGATACCCTTTCTTGGACGAATACCGACATCAAGTGGACCTTCTTGTTCCACAAACAGGACAAGACACCGCTCCTCGATATGTCATCAACAGACATCGTCATCCGGTACAGCTTATGCTGTTCATATGTCTGACCTCGACTAGCCCATTGTCCTAGTTGGTTTTTTCCTCTATACATTCCTTCATTTTCTTTCATACCAACCTTGCCACTATATCCATGCTACCTCAAGACACTCTCATTGCCAACCCCACACTGGACGATACCCATCTTTGACCCGACCGTGCAACGCACTTGCCAAACTGCGCACTTGCCTGTTACAGCAAGTGTAGACCCCAAATTGGCAATTCTGCTTGTCACATGATCCGATGACAAATCATCCGAGTCATCCGGACCTCTTCTATCCTCAATGACACCCGGGCCTCCAGTTGGATCGCGAGAACATCGACATGAGGATGCCTCATGTACGCCTCATGGTGAACACATGGTAGAGTTGGACATGTTGTGGCGTCATGGTTGTATTCCTATTTACCTCCCCTCAAGACCAGCCACTATATGTACTGTTCTTGTTGTTGGTTCGGACTTTTTCTTCTTTTCCTTTCCTTACGTTTAGTCTGGTTCTTGGGGCAGACTCATCTTGTTTTGAGTAACCCCCACGGCTCGCAATGACACTAGACCTTGACCCCCCCTGTTAGCAGTGTTGTCTTAGCTATAAGCAACAATGAAAACTGCTGTCTTCTCCCCTGGAAACCCCCTTCTTAGTTAAGTTGATTGTTGCCGGAGCCCGCTGCAGAAGCGATCCGTAACAGGTCCCAGCACAGAATGTACCAAGGCCCGGTCATCAAATCACTCTCCCACGATTTCCTCATTCGCAATCCAGTTTATCAAGACCTCTTCCATGAAAACATCCACTTGAAATTGCAATTAAACCTCCCCCGGTAAGTTTTGTATACACTATGTTGATACTACTAATTTTGGTGTAGTGACATGTTGGAATCTATGATGCAAACCCGTCACACCACAAATGAAGCTAGTTTCAGGATCCAGACAACAATGGGTGCCATATCGAGATCCAGCAGCCTGAGTCTTTCTCCTAGCTCTCCTCAATCCGACACTCAAATTCTTTTGCAACCTCTTGACAGAAACAAATATCCCAACATAAAATACTGGTGCAAAAACGAGTGGACCACCCAAACGGAAGCTAATTTGACCACTGTCGTCAACAACACTGCAGGAACCAAAGGCAAACAATGACGTGCGGCTGGGGTCAATGTCAAATGCCAGTTTATTGAGGACGAGAATGGCAACCTGTTACGTTTTTCAACTCTGCAACTCTGATTCCAACTCCGTTACCCACCATGACGATTCCACTTTATCACACCTTCCTTTTTCATTTCCTTTTACCTTTTGTCTTCTTTCGGACATCGTTGTTTCTTCTTGTCCTTGTTCTCTTTTCTTCTAGAACAATCCAGACCGACCATGGACACATCCCCACGTTACCTTGCTGTACCCGAATAGTCTCCTTGCCAACGGACATCATTGCTATTGTCTTTTCCCTCGCCCTGACATATTGTTGACTTCATCCCACAACAAACCGATTTACAATGGCTGTACTCCTGACACAGCTAATTACCGTAATCATCATTGGCAGCATCACCATCACCTTCCTCATCGGTTTTTACCTTGTTATGATCTATCTTTGGCATCGGTACCGAAACCCTTCTGCCATCGATACTTCCGACTTCCACCTCGACAATATCTCACCACGTAATTGACAATTGCCATACCTGGATATATGGTTTCCACTTTCGTATTCCATGCCTACCATTATCCTCCCTGATTATCTGATGACATTCCTCACCTGCACGCATGCCCTGAACAATCCTCGATCGCAGGACATTTCACTGTTCCCTCCAATCCAACCATCGCCGAAGCACATACCTTCAGACTTCAACCACAGACCATATGACTTCCCAATACAGTGAACCAACCCCTATCGCATATTGTTCGCATGACATCACTTCATTGCAGCACCCGACGTCTTATTCCCACAGCTTGTCACTCATGCCATGACTCGAAACCTGGACCCACATTCATTTATCCTTTTCTATCTATGACCTTGATATCTCCCACACTCGTTTACAACAATACCCTTTCTTGGACGAATACCGACATCAGGTGGACCGCATTGTTCCACAGACAGGACAAGACATTGCTCCTTGATACATCATTGACACAGACATCATCATCCGGTACAGCATATGCTGTTCACATGTCTGACCTCGACTATCCTACCATCCTAGTTGGTTTTCCCTCCATACATTCCTTTGTTTTCCTTTATACCAACCTTGTCGCTATGTCCCCACTACCTCAAGACACTCTCATCACCAATCCTACACTGGACGATACCCATCTTCGACCTGACCGTGCAATGTACTTGCCAGACTGCGCACTTGCCTGTTACAGCAAGTGTAGACCCCGAATAGGCAATTCTGCACATCACATGATCCGATGACAAATCATCCGAGTCATCCGGACCCCCTCTATTCCTCAATGACACCCAGGCCTCCAGTTGGATCACGAGAACATCGACATGAGGACGCCTCATGTCTGCCTCATGGTGAAAACATGGTGTAGTTGGACATGTTGTAGCTTCATGGTTGGACTTCTATTTACCTCCCCTCAAGACCAGTCACTATATATACTGTTCTTGTTGTTGGTTCGGACTTCTTCTTCTTTTCCTTTCCTTACGTTTAGTCTGGTTCTTGGGGCAGACTCATCTTGTTTTGGGTAACCCCCATGGCTCGCAATGACAGTAGACCTTGACCCCCCCTTCTTAGCAGTGTTGTCTTAGCTGTAAGCAACAATGAAAGCTGCTGTTCTCCTTTCTGGAAGCCGATCCCCTGTTAAGTTGATTGTTGCCGGAGCCTGCTGCAGAAGCGATCCGTAACACAACCCCATTGACGGCTATCGTGTTACTGGGATCAGCAATTGGCTTTGTGAAATCTGGCACCAGTGGGAAGTCAAAGGCACTGCACTGCCAACATGGGGAAAAGGAAGTTGTCTTGTCCATGAATTCGTGTGTCTACAGATATATGGGTATGCCTGCAAGCTGCAGCTGTGCAAAGACCACTGGAAACTCAACGCTATTGCCATGGTAATCTATCCTGGCTGGTACAGCCAGTGTGTCTCAAGCGACGACAGTGAGAATGAGTGTGTTGGCTGCGCTATTAAGGAGGACAAGGGTGATGAAGACAACTACATGCAACTTCCACAGAAACGAAACTTGACATCTGCAGCGGGTTCGAAGAAGAAGAAGAAACTCAAGGTTCCACAGAAAGCCAAGGTTATCATTACTGATGTCGACACACTGTCTAGTGACCTCCCCTCATCTGACCTAACCTCATCTGCCAATGACAAATCCACATCATCTGACAAGCCATCTACAAAATCGGGAGAAGAGTCAGGGGGGTCAACAGGCGATACCGCAAAAGATGGAATGGTGCCCACTGCCAATCCATTCACAGCAGATGGTCAGACTGTTAAATCTACTGTCGAGGCTCTGATCATGGACACCCTGACATTGTCCATTGAAAATAAAATTCAAGGTACGGATATCTTATCCCTTTTGTGTGGCACTTTGACAATCCTTGGCAGGTCCAGTCCTGGAATGCCAGGAAGAGACGAATGCACCCCCAGGCAACATACAGCAAGTCCAGAACTCTCAGACAGTGCCGACAATGGGAGAATTGCATGAGATCATTAACCCATTGTAAGTTTTTCATTAGATACATCTCATTTTACTTATTATTATTATTATTGAAATAGCGAGTCAGGGCAAGTTGTCATCAGTGCAGTGGCAAAGGGAGGGGTGAGTTTGTCAGCAGCAGCGAAGGGGAAGAAGAAGTACATCGCGACGCAGACTTCGAGCCCAAAGTAAGTGGTACATTCGCTTGCTAACTTCTACTGATGATTTAATTGTCAGGAACCTGTTTACCAAAGAGTACTGCACCAACAACCATGTTATGAAGGCTGAGTTCGACCTTGCCTGGGACGCGCTTGCACCCGACAAGAAAGAGGTGAGTAATAGGATTGCTGTATAGGTTGATAATGGTGGTATTATGTTGGGTTCTGCAGGTGTACGTCCAGAAGAGCCTCAAGATCAAGCAAGATATCAAAGAGATGAAGGCAGCAGCAACAGCAGCAGCTAGGGTGGCAGCGAGTTCTTAGATTGGCAGAACCAGGGGCAGGGAACCAGGAACAGGGAACAAGCAGTGGGGAATGGGGGAGCGTGGAATGGAACAGGGAGCGAGGAGCAGTGCACCTGGATACTTTAATCAAATACAATGGAACGCAATGTTTTTTCATAGCAATCACAATGTTTTTTTCAAGATTTAATTGGACAGGCATCCACTGTGGGTGCAGAATTCTATTTAAATATTAAGATGAGATTTTGTAGGACCGAAAAGGGCCTAAAAGGGCCTAAAAGTTTCTACATAGCGGGACTTTTTACTGGGCCTCAAGCTTAATGTACCTGTGGTGTACCTGTGGTATAGTGTTACATCCACGTCATAAACTTCAATACTTCAAAAATGTGCATTGGGAACCAGATTGGATCAATACTGCTTGTGAAATTGTTTGCACCAAATTTGATCAATCATATGCATCTGATGATGCGGGGAAAAATAGAAACCACAAAAATGAAGGCATCAAGGCAACCGAAGCCAAAAAGGTGCATGCTGCACTTGTATTCATTTATTGATTGCTTCTATGTACTTATGAGACATGCAGGATGAACGCTGAAATATTTTTGATGATCTACCCACTCTAGCACCAACCCAACTCACTGAACTCCTTGATGAACTTGATCAATATCTTAGCACAGACCCTGAGTGTGTAGATAATGTTATACTATGGTGGTCTGACCATCAGGCCACTTTCCCCTGCCTTTCTTGAATGGCCCTTGACTACCTTACTATTCCAGGTATGTACCCTGTGATATGCAGATGGTAGAGTACTAATTTGTTTTTATGTGCAGCCACTTCTGTTGCTGTTGAGCAGATATTTAGTCGTGGATGACTTCTTCTTTCACATGTCTGAAATCGTCTCTCAGCCCAAATGACATGGGCTGTCCTATGCCTAGGTGACTGAAGTCTTTTGGGTCTCATCAAGGACAAAGATGTCTTGGCTGTTGCTGCGTCACCAGATGTACCTGATGGGGAAGCTGATTCTAAAGAAGAAGTAGATTTAGCAGATGGTTGGGATACCATAAGTCTACAACGTTCTCAAATGAATAAATATTAGCTTGATTTAATGATTGAATTTGTATATGTGACCCATGGGTAACCCATCATGGGTAGACACCTACATAAACCCACAAAATAACCCACATCAACCCATCAAAGACCATGGGTTTTTGGTGGGTATCGGTGTGGGTATTGCTCTGGCCACCCTAGGGTTCACCCACGCCATTCACTACATGGGGCACCTGTTATGGATCGCTTCTGCAGTGGGCTCCAGCAACAATCAACTTACATAGGAGGCGGCGGTTTCCAGAGGAGAGATCAGCAGTTTCATTGTTGCTTATAACTAAGACAACACTGCTACAAAGGGGGGTTCATGGTCTAAAATCATGCGAGCTGTGGGGGTTACCCAAGACAAGAGGGTCTGCTCCAAGAACCAGACTAAACGTAAGGAAAGGAAAAGAAGAAAAAGTCTGAACCAACAACAAGAACAGTAGAAATAGTGACTGGTCTTGAGGGGAGGTAAATAGAAGTCCAACCATGAAGCTACAGCAAGTCCAACTACACCATGTGTTTACCATTAGGGATGACCACGGGTTTGGGTCAACCCGTGGTATTACCAAAACGGGTTGCGTGGGTACGGGTAGGGTGTTTGGTTTCATCACCCATGACCATACCGTGACCCATACCCGCGGTTTGGCGGTGTGTCATGGGTTCATCACACAACCACCACAACCACCTCGACGGCTACGACCAAGGGCGAGCAAGTGCGCGGCGACCAGACGACTGACCGGAACAGTCAAAGGAAGGAGCAGGGAAGCGGCCGGGGGGGTGGTGCTCCCACTTCCCGGCCTAGGTAAGTCTCAATTTCTGATCAAGTAATGAACTGTAGCTAACTACGCTATGACAACAACAACAACAGCATGGGGCAACAGCACGCAACGACAACGACGTGTTGCCCTCTCGTCCACCTCGCGGACACGCAACAACAACAACGCGTGCCCCTCTCGTCCACCTCGCGGACAAGCAACAACGGCGACGCACCCCCTCTCGTCCACCTCGTGGATACGCAACAACAACAATAACGCGTCCCCCAGCCCGGGCCTTTGTCCACCTCGCGGACACGCAACAACGACGCGTCCCCCTTCATCCACCTTGCGGACACGCAACAGCGACAACGGCAACGCGTCCCCCTCTCATCCCCCTCTTGTCCACCTCGCAGACACGCTACAATGCGTCCGACGGCACATGCCCCCCTCGTTCCCCATGTTGATCACCTCGCGGACAAGCACGTTGATACGCAGCGCATGTCCCTAAGCACAGAAACCCTCTATTGGACCTATTCTAGTCTCGACATGCTGCGATTCGCTGCGATTTATTGCAAAACATCCCGATTTATATGTATCTCCATTGCGATGTGACAGCGCGATGCGCGCGATACGGGCGATAATTTGACATTATGGCGATTTTCTTCGGAGCGCTTCGGCCCCCTTCGGAAACATATTTCGAGCCTCTCCGACATCATCCATGCTTGTACCATTCACCCTATTCCATTCCGATTCCGTTCCGGTTCCAGGGAAGTCTTTATGTGACATGTTTCACTTATTTCAAACATTATAGCTCCTATCCTCTAGATATTTTGGAAATTGCTTCGCATGGTGCTATACCCTTTGTTTCAGTTCCATTTCATTCCTATTGCACCATAGTTCCGTCGCGCACCGTCTATTTGTCTTGCCTTCTTCACCCTGTATTGTCCTAACAACCAACTTCGCATAAATACCCCCTATAGTTTACATACTAGGGAGACGTCTTGTATACCCCCGATTCCAGTCTATCATATCACCTCTTTACTGCGCTGTCCATGCGATAGCTCCGCTATGCTCTATTAAACTTTGCGTTCCTTCTATAAAGTGCTATGTATACACCGAAAACATCGCCGACTGTTTTGCACACGCCACGCGCATCGCACACATCGCGCACATCGGAAACAACATCGCCACTATCCAGAGCACCTCTGAGTATTTTTATTAACCTTTTGGATTGAGATTGAACCCCTCAGAATTCATACAGCACTGTGGTAGAGTTGGTATTTGATTCTGTTCACATTACCGCAGTGCACCCTTTCAACGTCGCATCAATTGACGCCGGCACTGCATCTGCGAGGTTGCAGAGCGGAACGGGGGCTGTGGTGGACGGCAGGATGCAATGGTACACCACAGGTAAGGTGTACCGTCGTGACCTGTGGATGTTCGGGTGCGGTGCGGGTCAAAACCGCCCCGGGTAAGGTGTTCACGGGTACGGGTGCGGTGTCAGCCGAGCCGACCCGTTCAAGACCCGTGGTCATCCCTATTTACCATGAGGCAGACATGAGGCATCCTCATATCAATGTTCAATCCAACTGGAGGCCTGGGTGTCATTGAGGGATGGAAGAGGTCTAGATGACTCGGATGATTTGTCATTGGATCATGTGATATGCAGAATTGCCAATTTGGGGTCTACACTTGCTGTAATGGGCAAGTGCACAGTCTGGCAAGTGCATTGCACGGTTGGGTCAGAGAGAGGCATTGTCCAGTGTGGGATTGGTGAAGGGAGTGTCTTGAGATAGCATGGATATAGTGACAAGATCGGTATGAAAGAAAACAAAGGAATGTGCTGAGGAAAAACTAGGCAAATGCAGGGGTAATCCCAGGATACATTTGTCTGTATTCCGTACTCATACTCCCCACAGATACAGATACAATATCCGCAGATTTTACCCACGGATTCCTGATCAAAATGAGCCTGAGATCACCCAAAACGGTCAAGAATTGACTGAGATAGAGTTAAATCAATGTTTAGTCTCTATCTCAGTCAATTCTTGACTGTTTTGGATGATCTTAGGCTCATTTTGAAGCCCATGGATACGAGAATCTGTATCTGTACTTGTACTCTGTATCTGTACTCGTACTCTCAAGAGTACGGATACCTGTGGATCAGGGATTACCCTTATCCCTGCATTTGCCTAGGAAAAACCAACTAGGACAGTGGGATAGTTGAGGTCAGACATGTCAACAGTGTATGCTGTGCTGGATAATGATGTCTGTGTCAATGACGTATCGAGGGGTGATGTCTTGTCCTGTGTGTAGAACAATGTGGTCCACTTGATGTCAGTATTCGTCCAAGAAAGGGTAATGTTGTAAATGAGTATGGGAGGTATGAAGGTTACAGATGGAAAAGGATAAATGAATGTGGGTCCAGGTTTTGAGTTGTGGCACAGGTGACAAGCTGTGGGAATAAGTTGTCGGGTACTGCATTGAAGCAATGATGTGTGAACAATACACAATAGCGGTTCACTGTATTGGGAAATTGTATGGTCTGTGGTCGAAGTCTGAAGGTGTGTGCTTTGGTGATGGTCAGATTGAAGGGAACAGTGAAATGTCTTGTGATCAAGGATTGTTCAGAGTGTACAAGCAGGTGAGGAATGCCATCGGATGGTCAGGGAGGATAATGGTAGGCACGGAATACGAAAGTGGAAACCATATATCTGGGAATGGCAATTGTCAATTACGTGGTGAGATATTGTTGAGGTGGAAGTCAGATGTATTGATGGCAGAAGGGTTTCAGTGCCAATGCCAAAGATAGATCATAACAAGGTAAAAACCAATAAGGAAAGTGATGGCAATGCTGCCAATGATGATTACGGTAATTAGCATTGTTGGGAGTTGTCATATCCCATGCAGCTCCGCCGGATTCCGACGAACTCCGCTCCGGACTTTTCCGCCGACTTATCTTATCTTATCTTATCTTATCTTCTCGCGTACGTTATTGTTCTTCTCTTGTTAATTACTATTCTTCCCCATCTCCGTTTACTCCGACCTCCTTTTCTCTTCCTCCCCTTTGTTTACTTGTCACCGTACATAGCAACCTTTTATCCCTTTTATTTTCTTCCGAACTCCGGTCCTCTTTCCGGAGTTCATATTGTCTTCACGTCTCCAAGGACATGACAATTAGTCTACCAAGTATATAAACTAGAACTACAATGTCCTGTAACTCTGTTCAGAAAATTAACTTGAGTTCCTTATTTCTTACCCACTCTCAAACTTAAGGCTTTCCCTTAAGCTCATTAGTTATCTTAGTACTTAGTCCGGAACTCCGGACTAACTCCGCTCCGTCCACGTCTTCTCAATACGACTTAAGGAAGTAGTGAACCTACTTCAAGAGTTGACGTCTCCGCTCCTCCGAAGAACTCCGATCCTTCCGGAGTTGCACGCCTCTAACAGGAGTTCAGCCATTGTGTATCGGTTTGTCATGGGATGAAGTAAACAATATGTCAATGCAAGGGAAAAGACAATGGCAATGATGTCCATCGGCAAGGAGACTATTCGGGTACAGCAAGGTCACATGGGGATGTGTCCATGGTTGGTCTGGATTGTTCTAGAAGAAGGGAAGAAAAGGGAACAAGAACAAGAATAAACAATGATGTCCAAAAGAAGACAAAAGGCAAAAGGGAACAAAAAAGGAAGGTGTGGTAATGTGGAATCGTCATGGCAGGTACCAGAGTTGGAATCGGAGTTGTGGAGTTGAAAAACATAACCGTGCTGCTGGAAAACAGGTGGGTACTCACCTTCACAGAGATGCCAGATTAGTGTTGCCGAAGTCCAGTTTGGTCTGGTTTTTGGCCTTTTTGGCTAAACTGAAAACCAAACCCTCGGTTCAGTTCAGCCCTTTTGCTGAACTGGAACCAGGACCGCATGGGACCATTCTGTGCAGTTCGGTCTGCAAATGGACCTGGTTTGGACTGCGAACCATCCTCCTCCATCCTCAAATTCCCTTGCAAGCCGCAGTGCCATGTCAATTGACGTGGGCCTGGGGTTGCGAGGAGTTGGGAGGGGTGAGGAGGAAGGGGTCAACCTGCATTCTGCTGTGTCACTGCTGTTTCTGCAGTTGCCATTGGTGCTGCATTGCTGCCAGTGCTGTTGCTACTGCTGCCATTGCCACTTTTGTGGCTACCGCTGCTGTTGCCATTGCTGCTGCTGCTGCTGTCGACACTGCTGCTGCCATAGCTGCTGCAGTTGTTGCTGCCGCCATTTGCATTGCAGCCATGGCTGCTGCTGGGGTTGCCATGGGGCTGCTGCCACATCCACGCTTGCGGTGTAGTAGGAGGTCACGTGATAGGATCCCACGGTTTGTAGGATTACATAGTAGAGTACACTTGTTTGTAGAGACTCAGCTTATCATACCATGATGTTCACCCCATGACACCCTGAGTGGGCTCCCTTGCCCACTCCACCTGGTGATGAGAGTGTGATTTGTCTCACCTTTGTTTTCTCACCACTCTCCAGCTTTTTTGAGCTTTTTTGAGCTTTTCTACTAGTTTTCTCGCGACTACAGCTTTTTTCACGCGGTCTCACCACCCAGTTCTAGGGCAGCATCCATTTTTTCGTCCACGGCTGGCTATACGGCCACGAGCGTCCTTGTTAGATAGCCCACGTCTCACGAAGCTCCGTCACTGCACTGTTTACACGGCAAAACGGCCAACACGCGTACCGCCACGTCACCAAGTTCAAGGTACACTTTTCTTAGTTCACCATCAAGACACACTCCCCCAGTTACACACGCTGTAGTAGTGGTGCCTGTCATGTCACGTGACCTGGACCTTAGTCAGTAGCCAGTTCCGGATGTAGTAGAGAGACATCTATCCCATCCACCTCAGCCATTCTGTGCGATTCCGTCCCCGATCCCGAGAGGTCCCTCGGGACCACTCCATCATGGTGATGAGAGTGCGATTCGACCCATGCAGCCACCGGAGACCACCACATTCCGCACGCACAGATCCTTTTTGAGCACAGAGCAAGATTTTCGAGAACAGAGAACCCTCACGAGAGCCCACCCGTGCGATTCCACGCAGCAACCCTATGCAAAACACTACAAAAAACAGCCTCCGAAGGCCCAAGTACTTCGTCCGCGTACTGCTACATGCCCCGCAACCATCTTCATGACTTTTCGCCCATCCTCACTATTCCACACAGCCACCTCGCGCAGCCATGTCACCAGCTTCGCCCACCAAAAACCCGACCAACCACGCCCAACCACGGCACCCCACTCTCCTTACAAGACCCCCACGAGGTTGCCGAGCCGGACGACGAATCCAACAACGCCGTCGCGCAGCAAGATGCACCCTCGACCTCACTGTCCCCGTTTTTGACCTCCCCTTTTACATTCAGATGCCCACAGGTACATTACTGAACATGCAAACCCTCACAACGCCCCCACGTTCGTACCACAACCCCACCGGTCTCGTTTCCACCTACGCCGTCCTCACCAACGCTGTTTTCACGCCCACCCGTCCGTTGCCACGTCGCCCAACCGCCACGTCACCACATCAACTCGCCCTCCTGGCACACGCCGGCACCTTCTTCCTCGATCCAATGGGCCCAGCACAACATGCCCATGTCAACTCCCTTGTGCCTGCCGTCTCCATACCAACCCAACGGCCTGCACCCGCGCGAAGGACGCGTCCAAACCCACCCAACGAAACGCAACAACGGGCTACCCGCGCAAGAAGCCGCGGACCCCACGTTAACTCGCTTTATGGCCCCGCACGCCCGTTTCCAGCGCCATCGACCATCCCCGCGCATCCACAGGCCATCCCAAAGCGACCAACACACCCCGGCCCTCCATACCCCACCTCCACACACACAACCCCACGTCCCACACCCCTACACGTTCATGCACTACCGCGAGGACCCATCCAAACGATATGGCCACCCCCATCCGCGTACCAAGCAACGCAAGCCCTTTCGCAACACCCCCAACACCACGAACCCCACGGCCCCACCCGTGCGACACGCCATGACAGCCGCACCCCAAACGGACGCCTTCGCGCCCCCGCCCATGCATCGTACGGCGACCCCACGTCCCCCCGCGTCGACCCATGGCCAATGAACCATTCACTGACTCCGTGCCGTCGTTTTCCATGTCCCTTTCCACATTCCATTGCCATTTTTCCACTTTTTGACATGTTTTCCCAGCTTCCTCCTCACATAGTCGAGGACTCATTGCTCCTAGACCCCCATGGAGTAGACTAGTTCCTTCCGGTTTCTCTGGTTTGCCCTTTTTGCCTTTTGCCTTTTCCCTTCCTTCTGCTTTGTCTTTTCTCTTTTTGTTGTTTTTGTTTTTGTTTTTGTTTTTGTTTTTGTTTTTGTTTTTGTTTTTGTCTTTGTTCCTCTTTTGTTAGCGACGAGGGCATCACTACAGAGAGAGGGGGCACTTGTAGTAGTGGTGCCTGTCACGTCACGTGACCTGGACCTTAGTCAGTAGCCAGTTCCGGATGTAGTAGAGAGACATCTATCCCATCCACCTCAGCCATTCCATGCGATTCCGTCCCCGATCCTGAGAGGTCCCTCGGGACCACTCCAACGCGCTCGATGCGCCCCCTTTTACCAACAGCCCACATCCTAGAGCCCCACGTACCCCTATGTACACCTCACGCAAGCCTCCCTCGCAGTTTTAGAGCCTCCACGTTGCGCCATGTCACCAGACGTCTCGCCCCCATTTTTCAGATACCCGAGCCTAGTCCACCCTACCAACCCCCTGTGCCCTCGTTCAACATACCAGAGCCCTCTGCTCCCATTCATCATCCCAAACGAACGGTCGCCGGCCTTTATGGCCACCGCCATGTCACCATGCCCTCATCCCCCGTTTTTGCATAGCAGAACCCCCCAGTCCATCCAACCAACCCCGCCAACCCACGTTCAACGTACCAGGAGCCCCCATCCATGCGCGCTACCCTAAATGAACGAATGCCGGCCTTTATGGCCACCCCACGGACCCGCCGCGTCGATGTCAGTCGACCCCCTGTTTTTCACCACCCACCCACGCAAACGCACTCGCCCAACTCCCCGAGTCCTCATCCCATGCCGCAAAGCACCAAGCACCCTATTGTCACCCTGAGAGCACCGTTCCCGCACCTTTTAGACACCCCAACGCCCGGCCACATTGTTTCGAGTTCCCCCCCATTCCAAATATTTCCTCAACTTCCCCGCAACCCCGTTCAGCGTCCCAGAGCTTCCCGTTCCCCCGAGTTCACCAAATTGAGACAACACCACCATTTTAGACCCCACAACACCGGCCACGTCACCCTAAGTCCCCACATATTCAACGCACTGCAATCCCCGTCTCCACCATTCCATGCCTTCACAAGTCCATCCCCAAGCATCCATATGTTATTCCTGAGTCATCTGTTTCACGGCCGTCATCTTCACCCCCACCTTAGGCCACACCATCTCACTACGAAGTCTTCTACGTTTTTTCGCGAGTTACACTCTGAACACAGGTGATTTGGTCAGCAGGCGGTATCTTGAGCTGGTGGTGGCGTCCACTGGGGGGCATACCACTGTTGGCAGCATTTCATAAGACCTCGACGGAGTTGGAGTTTTGAGTTGGAGTCTAGAGAGTTTTTCTGTGTTTTGGTTCTGGTTTTCAGGCTTCAGTGGTGAGGATGCCACTGTTTTTTTCAAAGGGGGTAGATGTAGTAGGAGGTCACATGATAGGATCCCACGGTTTGTAGGATTACATAGTAGAGTACACTTGTTTGTAGAGACTCAGCTTATCATACCATGATGTTCACCCCATGACACCCTGAGTGGGCTCCCCTGCCCACTCCAGCGGGCATCATGGAGCTGTGGGGGGGTAAGTATAGATAAATAAGTGAAAAATAATAAATACAACGTATCTTAGCAGCAGGGGTGGGCGCACCACTCCCCACTGTGTCCTGTTCTTGCTACCATCCCTGGATCCCATCATGGGCATGGTGGGGCATGGACATAATGTTGGCGTGGGTGTGGTTTTGGCATGGGCATGGGCAGGTGAGGCTGAGGGTGTGGGCATGGGTGTGGGCTGTGGGGGGCATCTTTGTGTCAGTAAAGTATGAAATAAACTAATTACTTACCAGTGTTGCTGTTATTGTTTGTTGCTGTTGTTGTTGAGTCGAATCTGTGTGAATTTGCATGTATGTTTAAGGTCACATGACCCAAGTTCTCATGAGTTCATACACAAAAATTAATACAAAAATTGAATATTTCAGTATCTACGTACAATGAGTTCATGGTTTGGACTCAGTTCCAAGCTGTTCAGAAATTTCTGAAGGGCCCAGAACCCTACACCAGACCCACGGTTCAGTTCAGCCAAAGTGCTGAACTTAGACTGAACTTGTGGTTTGGTTCATGGTTTGAACTGGGTTCAGATCAGTTCCGAACTGGACTATGGCAACACTATGCCAGATTGGGTCTGAAATTGGTGGTGAAAGGTGCTGGAGGTGAGTGAGGGATGGGATGGATGATGATGAGTGGGGGGGTGGCAATGTGTGGCAAGGAAGGGGCCAGGAAGCGAGGCAGATGGGGGAAATGGAGAGGGGATGGATGGGGGAGAGTTCCCAGCCCAAAATGAGCGGCGGTGTAGATGTGGCTTCAGGGTGGCTTCAGAAGATATATGATCCTAACCTAGGGGTGTCAGCATAGAAGTGACAGTGGATAATCAGTGTTGGGGATAATAAATGAAGTGGAAATGGAAGTAAAATAAAGCCGCCATGTAAAACTGGACAAATAATAACAAACCCGGTGATGAACGGAATGAAAACGGATAAATAACGATGAACCCAATGATGAATGGAATAAAAACGGATAAATAATGATGAACCCAACGATGCCAATGATGTCGGGTATGGCAGGTCGGGTCAGGTCAGGTCGGAAATGATGAACAAATAGTGGAACAACGATAAGGATGACAAGGTGAACTACGAAAATCTAAGGGTCTATGAAGATGAGCATTTGAAGGGATTTAAAAGATGATTCTGACTATGAGGAAATGGGGACTAAGGGTATCTCTTTTTTGTACAGTTGTTGGGGACCATTTTTATAGTACATGAGTCAGTAGTCTACTTTTGGACATGTCTATTTCAGCCGATGGAAAACTACAAAGAGAAGTTGGAATGGGGATGAGAAGAGGGGGGTTGCAATGCAACAGAGACAGTAAAATGGAAGGGAAAATGAATATCCATGAAAAAGATCTGAAATGTCCTACATATCTCCAAAAGGATGAGGGGATGCATATATAAGGCAAGTCCGAAGTTAGGAATCACATCTGATGAGATTCATCTCCTATAATTGGAACTCTGGGGCTTATGAGGCTGCTGGATTTGGTCCAAAAGCAGCCATGACAAAGCGGCATATGTCGAATCACGTTGGTCACATCATGTCACGTCACATCGGGTTACGTCGGGTTGGAATGGGAGTCATTTGGAGGCATCAGGTTTGTCCAGATTCATGTTATATTGGCAATACGGACTCATGGGAATGTTGAGTCTCAACAGCAGGAATGGGTAAGTACATGGGGAAAAAGCAGGAGGGAGGTAGGTACTCACCTTCACCCTTGGGGCCCCCATAGCCCTCTCCAATTCCACTGCTGATAGAGATGATGGAGATGTCATCTACAACATCCCCATCATCTATTCTGTGGTTTTCATGGTCTAGATTGTCGCCACTGTCAAGCCACACAAGGATGGCTGCAGCAGCGGTGGTGGTGGCAATATCTCGATGCTGCCACTGCCATTGACCACACCATCGCTGGGGGCAACCCTCCATGTTGCCCTTGTCATCTTCATCACTGTGCACCTGGTCCATCACCACTGGTTTCGATGTTTGAGGCTGATGGTTGAAAGAGTTGGGTGCGCTCCTGCATGGCTTTGAGAATGTCCGGGGTGGTGGTCTCAGTGCAAATTGTCGCTGTCATCATCATTGTCATTTTTTCCATCATTGTTGAGGTGGTGGGGAGTGGGAGTGTGGTGAATGGGTGGGTGATGGTGGTGGAAGGTCAAAAGCCATATGATCAGTCACATGTGCTTTACCACCCACCCACTTGCCTCCCAACTTGCCCCCCACCACCACACTCACATTCCCCACCACCTCAACAAGTACAGGAACGAGGACTACAACAACAATTGCGACAATTTGCGCCAAGTACGCCTCCCTGGACATCCTGAAAGCCACGCAGGAGCACACCGGAGTTTTTTGACCAATGGCCTCAAACAGTGGAACTAACAGAGGCAGACCAGGCACACAGTGACGAAGATGACAAGGGCGATGTGGAGAGTCACCCACAACAAAGGTGTCGTCAACGGTGTCATCATTGTCAAGATATCGGAACTGCCATCGCCTCTGCCACCATCCTCACGCAACTCAATGGCAGGACCAATCTGGCCAATGAAACCCACGATGGGGACCATGGGGACGTTGTAGATGACGTCCCCATTGTTTTTATCAATGATGGAATGCAAAGGGGGCCATGGGGGGGCTTAATGGTGAAGGTGAGTACCCATCCCCCTCCTGCTTTTCCCCCATGTACTTATCCCTTCCCACTGCTCGTTCAGGGCCGGAAGCCCTCCCCCACCCACTGCCTCGCTTTTCCACCATCCACCTTGCTTTCCGGCCCCTTCCTTGCCACCCATTGCCACCCCCCTCTCCATGCACCCTTCCCCACCCCCCAGTGTCCATCCCTCTCCATGCACCCTTCCCTGACCCCCAGTGTCCATCCCTCTCATCACCCACCCTCCACCACCCTTTGCTATCAATTTCTGACCCCATTCAGCACCTCCACAAAGGTGAGTACCCACCAGTTTGTCGGCGGCGCCCCATGTATGATTATTTTTTATTTCTTTTATTTCTCTTTTATTGTGTTCATATTAGTCTACATACAGCATGTAGGGCAATCTATATGTGATATGTAAAAAAATCCCCAAGAAAATACAGAGGGATAGTGAAATAGTCATGCACATCATTGACAACGACAAGTGCATATGCCTGTGAGTGATGGGCGGGGCCATGGCAATGGTGACAGGAAAGCCCAAGCCCATCAGCACCCTTGTTCCTGACATCAGATGTGCTTCTGGTGCCATTGTTACTATATTTCGAATACTATCTACTCTATGCTAAGTATTTGGGGGTATTGGGGCAGGATTTATTGCCAGGGTTGGGAAAAGAGCACTCCAGCCAAACAACAGCTGCTGAGGCACGTGCTCAACAGCTATAGTTAGGCTTACATAGTGGGATGGTCAGGTGGTACCTGTACCCGTGATGGGTTACCTGTGACTTAAGGTCACACAAATGATGCATCACATTCAACATGAACATGACATGATAACCAGAGACCAGCACAATGCTGGTCTCTGCTAAAAGTATGTTTTTTCTCTTTGAAATCATTACCTACAAACTTTACAGGTACATTTACACATCATAACTGGCGACGATGAAAATGATGATGAGGAGGACAGTGACAGCAAGGGCAAGGGCCATAGTGGCAATGCCAAGTGAAGCAAGACCAGGGGAGTGGTGCACCCAACCCCCAGTCACCAGGTGAGTTTGCCACTCACTAGTATTCCCCCAGCCCAGGACCACTGTCAACAAGCACGGCCCACACGTCCAATGACATAATCACCCAGCGTGCCTGCCAACTACATGCAACCACATAGGGTGCCTGCCAACTGGGCAGGCACTGGCAATTACCCCAGCCCAGGACCAGCATCAACAAGCATGGCCCACATGTCCAACGACGCAATCACCTGGTGTGCCTGCCGACTATGCACAACTACACAGGGTGCCTGCCAACTGGGCAGGCACACCCCACCTGCCCCCCATTCCACCTCACAATCACACAACATGCATCCATTGATGCACGTATGGTCTTGCAAGGTCAAAAGGGCGATGTGGGTATGCCCTGGAGTGACAAGAGGGAGAAACCCACAGGCACCCAAAGACAACCACCTCCATTCACCTTGCATCCACCAGCATTGCATCAATTGATGCACATCTAGTGTCACGAGGTAAAGGTGCGCATGTCTGTAGGCAGGGAGACCCATGGGTTACCTGCTATGGGTATGGGTACAGGTCGGGTATGGGTAGAAAAAACAAGACCCGGCACAAAACCCGTACCCACGGTGACAGGTATGGGTATTCACAGGTGCGGGTACAGGTATCCCCAAAAGTACACAGGGGTTACCCATGCAATACACTACCTGTGGTAGACCTGTGTCATTTGCTAATTGCAACACATCAGAAGATCATCAAAAAGATCATCAAAGGTATCAAAGGTCTGGGAAATATCATGCAAGTGTTTGGGTCATTATAGACACAGGGTGCGCAGTAGCATACCATGTCACACAGTATCTTGAAAGTACTTGACAAGTATACTAAATATCATTACCATAACATTCAACATGGTATTGTAACAGTATTCAGACATAAACTACAATACTTGTGCCCAAATTCATCTGAAGGTATGAAGGCAAATGAGACTTATACCTTTTCAATAACATCAAGCCTTTTGTTTCACTACTTTTACTGTATCTACAGCAAAGTACTGTATAGTTCAGATAGAATACTTGCAGCCGAAGATGAATCAAAGTATTAAACTAGTAAGGAAGTTGTGCCACTTTCACTACTAGGATACCTTTTGAATCCTTTCAAGATACAGTGTGAAATAGTATAGTACTGTTGCCACATTGTGGTTGTAAGATACTGTGTCAATACTTTTAAGATACTGTTTCAGTACTTTTATTATAATAAAAGTATCTTAAAAGTATTGACACAGTATCTTAAATCCACAATATGGCAACAGTACTATACTATTTCACACTGTATCTTGATAGGATTCAAAAGGTATCCTAATAGTAAAAGTGGCCCAACTTCCTTACTGGTTTAATACTTTGATTCATCTTAGGCTGCAAGTATTCTATCCAAACTATACAGTACTTTGCTGTAAATACAGTAAAAGTAGTGAAACAAAAGGCTTGATGTTATTGAAAAAGTATAAGTCTCATTTGCCTTCATACCTTCAGATGAATTTGAGCACAAGTATTGTAGTTTATGTCTGAATACTGTTACAATACCATGTTGAATGTTATGGTAATGATATTTAGTATACTTGTCAAGTACTTTCAAGATACTGTGTGACATGGTATGCTACTGTGCACCCTGTGAGAAGTCATATAATGTCCAAAATTGGAGATTCCATGCATAGGGATGAATGCTACATATCAATGTTGGCATTTGCACATGCCCTGAGTGGAGGGGTGGAAAGCTCAGCATGGATGGTACCACATTTCCTTTCCACCAACAGCCTGGCATGCACAGTGAAGCACATCAGGAAAACCATGTTTTACTTAGGATCTTATTCTTACAGCTGTTAGCATAAAGCATGACAGTCATGGGGTTTTTTCGTTTGTTTAGTTTTTGGACTTGAAAATTTTCACACATCTTTGCCTCTAACCATGTGTCCTAAAAAGAAAAAACCTTGCGCATCACCCTCTATCATCTAAGATTCTGACCCTACTTCTTATTGTTAGGATTCTGCACTGCCACACATTCCTTTACAGTCCTTTTACAACCTTGTTTTGTTCCTTGTTTGGTTTTGCTTTCCTTTGTCATTGCTCACATCCCCACAATGCACTCCCATTCATTCTCACATTCTCATTGGCAGCACCCATTCTTTTTCCGACAATGCACTTTGCCCTTATTCTCCTTTTAACCCTTTCTTCTAGAACAATCCTGACCAATCATGGATACATCCCCATGTGACCTTGCTGTACCTGAATAGTCCCCTTGCTGATGGAAATCACTTTCATTGTCTTTTGCTGTACAACGTACTGTACAATTTAATTCAATTCAACACCCCTCTGTTACTGTGACAGGCCTGACAAAATTTTGATTTCATCAGATGGGGTCTGTGACCCATGACAAACAAGGATTTTCATCAGTCAAGCTCGTCATGGTCACTGTTTCATTAGTTGCTTCATAAATAATAATAGTAGTATCACTACCATTCAGTACTCAATCCCAGTGAAAAGTCCCTCCATTTGTAATGATATACATTGACTCTGATTAATAACATCAGAGTAAATCATACTCAATAGCCAAAATGATAATAACCTCAATGAAAAATAATTGTGATTGATACAGAGATACTTAAAGCATCGTAAACAGCTTGGAATAGGTTAAATATATTCTTGTTTTGCTTTAGAATAGTTGACAGTTCATAATTGCCTTGAGTTCTACTGATTTATGTGGATTGTCATGCTTAATACGGATCCAGCTCCCTTCTGCTACTTTCCACCCCTTCCAGTTGCTTTCCGGTTGCTTTCCAATCCCTGCTCCCCACCACCCCTTCATTTATCACTATGCTGCATACTAGACATATCATGTTAACCTGAATATGTAAATAAGTAAAATAAACACGTACAAGAATAATACAGACAACTTATAGGGAAAGTACTAGGCAGAGGTTTTCTAATGGAAGAGAGTAAGCTAATGAGGACTTGAAAGAAAGAGGAAGGACTTACCAATTCCTTCTCCAACTTCTGGTATTTCTGTGGTATAGGGTTGTAGGCTGGATTGGAAGACTCTGAGGGAACTAGACATGTACCTTCTTATCTTCCTTTGAAATTGAGTCCCAAAACATTTTGAAAGTACCAGCCATCCCCCTGGGATTTGCTTCGCACCACTCGCATGCACAGATGTTTCTAGTTAGTGACATCAGTGAAATATCATAATGAATGATGGTATGTGTACCTTGCAGTATTCTTCTCACCCAGGACCTATGCTTTCTTGCCTGCAGGGATCCTCATGAGTTTTTTCTTTGTCTGTACTCCTTCATTAAGCACTGCAGTGGTGTTGTTGTTGGCTGGCACTGGATTGTTGGGTGCAGGATTAGCTGAGGTTGGATTATCTAAAGTGAGGCCGACAGGAGGGTTCTCCGGAGTGGGATTGCCAATGGGAGGTGGGTTGGTGCAGGTTGGACTGTCCAGAGCAGATTCTGAAGTGGGGTTGCTGACAGGAGGAGGTCCAGGAGGATTGGTGGGGTTTTGACTGTCTAAAGCAGAATTGGCTGGTTTGGGATTTTCATTCCCATTCGAAATCCAGTTTAAGACATCTGTACTGTAGAATAAGTTAGTAAAACTCTCAATGAAGACATAGAATCTACTTACAGAGGGTTGGCCACCTTGATTGTTATATTGTGTCAGTTGGAAAATGTGTAATGTCAAATTGTAAAACTTACCTTTGGAAGAGGCCTTTGGATTAGTGTTGGGGAAGTTCAGTCTCAGACTGACCCAAACCTGGTTTAGACTGAACTGAAACCGCCGGTTTTGGTTTCAGTTTGGGAATTTCCAGCAGAGACCAAACCATTCGGTCTCGGTTTGGGAGATTTGGCCGCAGGCCAAAATGGTTTCAAACTCAGTTTGAACCACAAACCGACAGTCCCAAATTGGTTACTTGGCTGACTTCAAAAATCACCCAAAGTCACCAACCCCCACCAACAACACCCCCAATGTACACCAAACGAGGACAATGGAGCACCCGATGTAGAGGGTCGACGTCCCTCTGAGTCCGTATCATCGATATATCACGAATCCGGACCAACCCGATGCCGCCATTCGACTTGCATTCAAACCCGACGTAACCCGACGTGACGTGACGTGACGTGACCCGACGTGACCGACGTAACCCGACACATGCCGCTTTGTGATGGCCGCTTTTGGGCTAAATCCGGCAGCCTCAAACGCCTCGGAGTTCCAATTCCAGGAGATGGATCTCTTCAGACTCAATCCCCAACTTCGGATTTACTTTATTTATGCATCCCCTCGTCCTTTCGGAGATATGTAGGACTTTCTAGATCTTTTCCTTGCATATTTGTTTTCCCCTCCATTTCCTGTCTTCGTTGCTTTGCAACCCCCCTTTCCACATCCCCATTCCAACCTTTCTTTGTAGCTTACCATCGGCCGAAGTAGACATGTCCGAAAGTAGATTACTGTTTCCTGTACTATAAAAACGGTCCCCGACGACCATACAAAATAACATACCATTAGTCCCCGTTTCCCTTTAGTCAGAATCACCTTTAAATCCCTTCAAATGCTCGTCCACGTAGATCCTTAGCTTTTTATAGTTCACTTCGTCGTCTTTATCGTTGTTTCCGTATATTCGTTCATCGTTTCCGACCCGACCCGACCCGACCCGCTGTACCCGACATCGTCGGCATCGTCGGGTTCTTTATTATTTGTCCGTTTTCACTCCGTTCATCGCTGGCTTCGTCGTTATTAGTCCAGTTTTACGCGGCGGCTTTATTTTTACTAACATTCCCTTCTTTTTACTTCTATTCCCGACACTGATTTATCCAGTCACTTCTACGCTGACACCCTCTGGTTAGGATATTATTTCTTTATATAGTTCTGAAGCCACCAAGAACCCGCATCTACACCGAGGTCGACAAAATGGGTGGCAGGGTACTCCCTGCCACCCACATATGTTTTTTATTTTTATTTATTTATTTATTCGAACTTAACTAACAATTTAACAAATTACAGGTTGACTCACCACCACCACCATCACCACCACTACCACTACGACGACAATGATGATGATGATTGCCACCAGGATGGCCACGTCGGACACCAACAACGGCCACATCAAACACGTCCAAGATGCACGTGCATGCAAATGAACATGAACGGGGTGGAGTGGGAGTCTACATAATGGAATGAGCAGTGGGGGGTGGTGCATCCACCCCCGCTCCTACGTGGTATGTTTTTTTTACTGATTTTTTTATTGATTTTATTCATGTATCACAGAACATGGCACATCACCATCACCACCACACAACACCAACACCACCACCACCACCAAGGAAGGCCAATGCAGGGTGAACCTGGCCATCATCACATGTACAATGTATAACACGTCGGGACACCCACACAGAGAGGCTCGACGCCACCAGGACAGGGAATCCCACCTTGCCATGACGTGTTCTGGCACCTGCATGCAGCCGAGGTGAAACACACACATCGTACACGTGCATTTTGCCACCTCATGAAAATCTGGCCACATCAACAGAGTAACCACCCCCCAATCCCACCTCACGAAGACGCTGGCCATGTCAATTGATGTGCGGGGCTCTCCTGTGAGGTCAGATGGAGTAACAGCAGGTAACGGCAACTCTCCTGCCCCCCAATCCCACCTCGTGATGATGCCAGCCACGTCAATTGACATGCACGGCTCTCTCGTGAGGTGGATACCTGACGGTCTCAGTTTAGACCGAGTCTGGACTGAACCAAACTGACATAAATGGTTTATGTCGGTTTCAGTTTCGGTTCCAGGATTTTTGACAGGAACTGAATGGTTCGGTCTTGGTTTGGGGCAAAAAGACCCAAAACCGGTGTAGGGCTCCAGATCGTGTGGATCCATATCCCCTTCATATCCCACTCTGTTCCCATCCATTCCCATTCCCGTATCATTGATTCCATTCAATTCCGCTCATTCCTATCAATTCCGCTCCAGATTCCACCTCCGGAATCGTTCCTACTCAAGATGCAATGTCCCTAACGACCCGGAATCAGTACATTTATAGTTATATATCATGTATCTTCGTTTCCTGTCTCCTAGTACATAGCACTCCTCCTCTCCACTCGCCCCTATTACTTACAGCCTTCACTTGTAGCACATAGTTACCATAGCACAGGATCCCTCACAGTAGTATAAAAGTAGCACATTTATACTACAATAGATAGAGAGAAATACAGGATACCATTCCACCTCACATTGTATTGTCCCACTTCAGCTCTATTTCTTAGTCCACTCTTCATATTGTCTACATCTCTCTTCGTCCTCTCTCCCACACTCTCCCTCTGATTCCAGAACCTCTGGATTCGGGTTGGATTGACTAGACCTCTCCAAAAGAAACTAGATTCCTCTGATCACTTTCTAGCTGATCACCCCTTTTCGTAGATTCCCATTCCAGGTCTACAACCCCACTCGCCATCACACTGGACTGGACCGAACTTCCCCAACACTACTTTGGATGCAGGGACCACCACTCCCTGCATTTTCACTTCTAGCTTTCTTGATGGCTTCATCACCAGAGGCATCCGACTTGCACTTGTTCAATTCTTTGGGTGCCTTGGTCTTGGTGTCGGATGGTCCCAGTGTTATGCAAAGTGCTGGACACTGGCATGGTATGGGAAGGAACATTGACATCTTCTTTCTTGGTAGATAGTTTTTTACTCTTGATCTGACCTGTGTTCGGAGATGTAAGATAGTTAGTATCAGTATTGCTGCAATATTGAATGTTACCTGTTTGCCAAGATGGATAATAGTCAATCATGATCTGGTGAGCTTTCCACCCATTATCACAAAGGCAGAGCTCTGGTAATCATGCCTGCATTTCACAGATATAGTGTTTGCCTACACCTAGCACTGTATCAGTCATCCATTTCTCGGGTGCAATGCCAGCGGAGGCTAGTTGTGTCCAAATCGAATGGGCAACTTTATGCATCTCAGCAGCTCTAAAACCATCTATTGTGATCCCATTCTCATTGACAATATACCGCATTTGCACATTTTCACCTTCAGCTGCATGAGTCTTTCCTCGAATACCCTTTTTAGTGTCTGGGTCCATAGTGCCTTTGAGATTGTTGGAATGGGCATTCCATGTCAATCTGGACCAGAAGAGAGCCTTGAGTTGGTCATTTAAGAAATCAGAAGCTTTTGGCCAGCTTGCAGATCCAGAGTTTGCACCAGCTGTAGTTGTGTTCAAAATTTGCCCAGTGGACAGAGTAGGGATTCCTAGGGGATTCATAACTGATAAGAGTTGTGGAATGGAGTTCGCAAGTGTCGTATATGTGTTTCTAAAATGGCATTAGTTGCAATAAATTGTAAAGGAAATGCGTACTTATAAATGTTGGGTCAGGTGCATTCTTGTCATCACTGTCTTCTGATGCTATGCAAACCTCTGAGTGCATTGGTGCTGGAGCCAATAAGGAAGCCTCTTGAGCAGGGGTTTCTGGGGAGTATCTTGAGTGTGTGGGGACATCAGTGTAAAATTCTTCGAGGCTATCGAAGTCAAACAAAGGTTTGTCTGCTGCATTGAATGGCTGTATATTTTGCTAATTAGTTGTTTACATTGACAGTACAAATGGGCATACAAGATCCTGTGAGATAATCATCCCTGCATTGTTGATCTCATGTTCCTTGCTTTTCTGTGCCCCCTGTCATTTCCCAAACCCACTATTCTCACTCTTGAAGATGATCTGAGTGTTTTTGAAGCAGTAGATCAGGCAGATTTGAAGTGCCCTGGGTAGCCCAATGTAGAGACTCAATGTCCCCTGAGTCCATATTGTTGATATCTCACAAATCCGGACAAACCCAATGCCTCCAAACAACTTGCATTCCAACCTGACATAACCCAACATGATATGATGTGATGTGACCCAATGTATGCCGCTTTGTCACAGCTGCTTTTGGACCAAATCCATTAGGCTCATAAGTCCTGGAGTCCCAATTCTAGGAGATGGATCTCATTGGACTCAATTCCTGACTTCAAACTTGCCCTATATATGCATCCCCTCATCCTTTTGGAGATATACATGACATTTTAGATCTTTTTCTTGGATGTGTTTTCCCCTCCATTTTCCTGTCTCTGTCACATTGCAACCCCCTCTTCAGATCCCCTTCCAACTTTCCTTTGTCGTTTCCATTGGCCAAAATAGACATGACTGAAAGTAGACTACCCACTCATGTACTAATAAAAATGGTTCCTGACAACTGTACAAAAAAATATACCCTCAGTCCCTGTTTCCTTACAGTCAGAAGCATCTTTGAATCCCTCCACAAGCTTGTCCTTGTAGCCCTTAGACTTTCATAGTTCACTTCATTGTCCTTGTCTTAGTTCCCATTATTCATTCATTGTTCCCAACCTGACCTGACCTGACCCACCATACCCAACATTGTTGGCATTGTTGGGTTCATTGTTATTTATCTGTTTTCAGTCCATTTAGTGTTGCCGAAGTTCAGTTCGGTGACCCTTTTTGGTGGAACCGTGAACTGAACTTTGGGTCCGGTTTGGTGCATGGCCAAACCCAGACCCAGACGGTGTCGAACCATCTCTCTGCGTTCGGTCTGGGTTCAGATGCGGTCTGAAACCCAGACCGAGGTGGGCTCACCCCATCCGTTCTCCTCGCGAATGGCAGGCACATATCAATAGATACGGCGCTGCACTTCGCGAGGTAGATGGGTGCTGGGGAGCCCTCCAGTGTCCCCGAGGGATGTGGAGGAACAGGGGGTCTTGTCCCGTGGTCCCTGCCTGGCATTGCCGGCACTGCTGCTGCCAACCGTTGTCCTCGTCGGGGTGGTGGTATGGTTGTGGTGGTGTTGCTGCCATGGCTGCTGCTGCTGCTGCTGCTGCTGCTGCTGTCGCCGTTGCCGCTGCCGCTGTTGCTGCTGCTGCTGGCATTGCTGCTGCTGCTGCTGGCCGTTGCCGTTGCCGTTGCCTTGCTGCCGCTGCTGCTGGCTGTCGCCATCGTCGTTGCCTTGCCGCTGCTGGTGGTGGTGGTGTTGCGGCTGTCCCGTGTCTGTTGGCATTGGATGGCTTGGTGCAGCAGCAGCAGCTGCTGCTGCCGGCACTTCTCTTTGGGTGGTGGTTGCGGTGGTGTTGCTGCCATGGCTGCTGCTGCCGGCATTGCTGCTGCTGCTGGCGTTGCTGCTGCTGTTGCAGGCGCTTCTGCTGCTGCCGGCGCTGCTGATGGCCATTGCCGTTGTCGTCATTGCCGTTGCCATTGCCATCATTGTTGTTGATGTTGCCGTTGCCGTCGTTGTTGTTGGCATTGGGATCCATGTTGTGCCAGGTGGTGTGCTCACGATGTGGTCGCGGTCAAGTTTCCTGTAACAGATAATATTAGTAAAGTTAAAGAAAATATCGAAACTTACCTTGGTGAACACAACACAATGTTGGCGATGTTGTGTTCAACCCATGTTGATGTTCCGCAACCGTGTTGCGTGAAAGCTACAATGGTCACATGATACCGTTTAACACGAAATAGTAAGTAAAGAAATACGAAAAACAAATGAAATAAATATTTTAAAAATATCCGCGTTCATGGTTTGGACGCGGTTTGGAGCCGTTCAGGAAATCCGGTGGGCCTCGAAACCCGGAACTGAACCCGCGGTCTGGTTCAGCATTTGGCTGAACCTAGACTGAACCCCGGGTTCGGTTCAGGGTTTGAACCGGGTTCGGCTAGGTTCAGAACCGAACTACGGCAACACTAAATATGTGGTTAAAACCATCATCACCCCCGATGTCATTGAGCTCTATTCTGATGACTCAGAACATGGTAATAAGCCCCCAGTGAAGTGTTTGAAAGCAAAACACATTCCCACAGGCATCCACATGAAGCAGGAGGAGATGTCAGGAGCAGCTAGTTGGAATGAGGGTGACAGCAATCAGGATAATGGCAACTGGGACTTAGAAGAGAGCAACTCCAGCAACTTTGAAGGCGTTACTTACAGTGCTTCAGTAGCTATCACTTGGCAATTCACTGCTCACCATCTTATTGATGTCATGGACATCCCTGAAGTCAGAAGTCTTCACAGTATCTCAAGACATCAAGAACCCAGATGCATACTGCCTTGATCTCACAAACCATCCCATTTTCTCAAAGCCTGAACACCAGGACAAAGCTATGGCCAACATCATTCATACACACATCCAGGATAGTTTTGGTGATGGTAGCAAAAAGGCTAGACAAGGCATCCAAGGTCATGCCTCTCGGTGGCATCCCCAACATTTACAGTGATCTGTATTGCCAGGGGGTCTGTCACTGCAGTGAGATTGATGGTAGTCTACTTAATGTTGAATGGTACAAGCCAGAAATTAAGGATTGCAAGAGGATTTTTGATGCTGAGCAGAATGTGAATGATAAACAGGCACAGGCAATAGCATCTAGGACACTCTCATGAGTCCATCCAATGATCTTTGGCTGTTCCTTATTCATATGTTTATCAAACCTCCTGTTTGTTCAGATACTATCATGATGCTCTTTCTGATTTGACTGATTTCCGGTGTCCCTTTAACAGCTACACCTTGTTGGATTACAGTCGCATTGCGGTGTCATGTCGTTTAATGTTTGTTGTTGTTTATATCAGTAGCTATACAGTCGTTCCACGTCACAGCGACACCTCAGCTTCGTATCACGAACTGAGGTGTGAGCACATTCATTTATCTCATCTACCATATACTAATTCCTAGTAGCATATTTGTTATCTAGGTAGATACAATGTTAATACAGCTTCGTATCACGAACTGAGGTCATATTTGTTATCTAGAATGCTGCATCAACATTGTACCACCTTCTCGGCTGCTTCCCACAACGTCTTCCAGTACACTCATACCTCAACAGGTTATGAGCCCTGATGGCCACAATGGAATCATCAATATCTCACGGTGCTCTCAAGCTCTACAACATCCCAAAGCTCAGCGATGATGGATCCAACTGGATCATGTACAAAGAGCACATGCTCAACGCTTTTGGAGCCCAGGGACTTATCCAACACATCGAGGGCCATGCACGAAAACCCGTACCATACGCATACGAAGACACAGGCAAAGTTCTATTGCCTGACGGAAAGGAAGCCACGGAGACTCAAATTGAGGCCCACAAGAAGAAGGTCGACAAATTCGCTCTACGCGAATTTATGGTCAAACAGCAAATCTACGAAATGATCACCGACCGGACACTTTTGCGAGTCAAGAAGCTCACCGCCGCAAAAGATGTCTGGGATGACATCTGTAACAGTCACCAGGAGAAGAGTGAACTCGTACAGATTGATATACTACAAAGGCTCCAAGAAATCTGATGCGAGAAAGACAGCAACGTTCACGCTCATTTAGGAGACATCCAGCGCATGTCGGAAGAGCTAGCCAGGATGGGGTCACCCTTATCGGATGCAAATCTCTTGGCAACCATCATAGCCTCACTCCCCGAAAGCTACCGCTCCCTCCTAGCATCGATTCTCACTGCAACAAAGATCACTAAGCAGACACTCACCCCAGATACTCTTATCACCCACATCCTTGATGAAGCCGACCATAGAAAAGTCCACGAGAACATGGAGGGAACCTCCGCGATGTTTGTGAAGACCGTCAAGGGCAAATGTTTCAAGGGAAAGAAAGGGGACACAAGTTCTAGCATCAGCTGTTCTAACTGCAGTTGCCCTGGACACACCAGTGACAACTGCTGGAGACCTGGAGGAGGTAAAGAGGGTCAGGGCCCGTACCAATGGAACAAAAAGACACGCGCAGTGGCTAACACTGTGCATGACAGTGATCACGACAATCACGAATATGTCTTCACAGCTACCCTAGATCCCGAACAGCTGGCAACAGCGTTATCACTCCCAGTTACTGAATGCAGCGCTATAATGGATTGTAGCGCAAGCGACCATTTCTGCCCAGTCAAAATTCATTAGCTTCCAGATAATCAAACCAAAACCCATTAAATCGGCCGATGGGCGAATTATCAATGCAATTGGAATCGGAAACATCAAAATGAAATTCTCGAATGGAAAGACTAACACACTTGTCACATTGGCTAACACACTATACGCTCCAGATATGTATTTGACACTGATATCCATCAGCCATCTCGATAACGCTGACTACTCCCTACTCACAGAGAACAGAATCTGTCAAATTCGTACACCGTTGCCCAATCGTCGCGTAATAGCTCGCATTCCGCAGTCAAGGGGGCTATATCAAATAGCCACCATACCGGAATCTAGAGCCAAGACCGCGGCCACTGCAAATGATCTGCAGACCAAGATGACCCCAATGGACTTCCACCATCGCATGGGACACACCTCTCCCATAGCACTAAAGAGGATGGTCACAGCTGGAATGATTGAGGGGATAAAACTTGACAAATCCTCACACCCGGAGTTCTGCGAAGTATGTGAAAAGGCTAAGGCTACGCAAAAGCCTTTCCCGAGTCCACGGATGGGAGAATGAGCCAAGAACTATGGTGACAAAATTCATTCGGATGTATGGGGGCCAGCGCGCGTTCAATTCATCAACAAGAACAAGTATTTTGTCACATATATGGACGAATCTACCTTGGAAACCATAGTCCATTTCATGCTGCGGAAGGACAACACCTTCCGAACGTACAAGAAATACGAGGCCATGCTCGATACTCAAAAAGGGGTCAAGATCAAGATCCTAGGTTCAGATTCAGGGGGAGAATATACGTCCAAAGAGTTCCGAAAACATACTGAGACAAAGGGTACTGTTTGCCACCTCACAGCACATGATTCCCCACAGTCCAATGGGAAGAGTGAATGGTACAACCGAACTCTCCTTGATGCAGCATGGGCAATGCTCATTGCATCCGGACTTCCCAAATTCCTTTGGGAGGAATCCATACGCCACTCGAACTGGATTCGTAACCAATGTTCTTCAAGATCACTACCCGAGAACAAAACCCCTCATGAGATGTCCACCGGCAAAAAGCCCGACTTATCAGATCTCCATGAATTTGGTACGCAGGTCTACATCCGAGATCTCAAGGCTGGAAAACTAGATCCGAGAGCCAAACTGGGAAGATTCATCAGATATGCATCCGAGTCCAAGGCCTACCATGTTTATTGGCCAGACAAATGCTCTATTACTATGGAGCAGGATGTTACTTTCCATCCAGGGCAGGTACCCAATCTTGAGGGCATTCAGCCTGAGGGGGAGAATTGGGATATCGACCCGAATACCCTCACGGATGACCAACCTGACACCACATCTGATGACGCTACCCTAGTTCCTCCAAATGCTCCCAATGACCAACCAGCAGAGGTCCTAATCCCACCTGAAAACCTGCTGGTCCCAGATAACCCACCTGATCCTAGGCCACTACCCCGGGTCAGGCAACCACACTTTGAAGGACTCATTGATGCCGATCCAGCCAGAGGGAGAGGCTAACAAAGTTGCCCACCACCTGGCCACTATACTAACATCAATAATCCACCTGTTGCTCGCAGGGGGAGTACAGCTCATCTAGTATTTGTTGACACTGGTCAATGTGATGACACACATGATGATGCATGCGACGACACCGACTTTTCAGTTGGTTTTGCTATGTCAGCACTTATTGGCAAGGACCCTGAATCCCTAGCCAAAGCAGTTGATTCCCCCGATGCATCAAAATGGACTGACACTGTAACAACTGAACTAATCCAGCTTGAACATATGAAGACCTGGGAGGTAGTCGAAGCACCACCAAACGCCAACATAGGCCAAAACACGGTGTCACGGTCATGGGTACAGTGACAGTGGTCAACTCCAACCACCCACATTCTACCACACACCCCCACAGTGTCCAGGTGCCCAGCAGGTATGCACCAAGGGCCACCCATGCCATCACATGGCTCACTGATGGCAGTGGAAACAATGGAAAATGACCAGGAGGGTGGTGCATCCACCCCCTGGCCTAGGTATGTGTTCATGCATGCACGGTGACCTTGCAAACATGTACTGACACATAGATGGCATTTGCGAGGTCACAGCACCAATGGGAGCATGGGCTACACCAATGCTCCCATTTCCACATCCGGAATACCTTGCGAGGGTGACAAACATGTCAATTGATGCATGTCTGGCCATTGTGAGGTATCCAGTGCCACAGATCCCTGTGGGTTTGGCCAGGACCTGCGGTTCTTGCAGGTTTGGCTAGGACCCATGGGCCTCATGGGTTGGGTTGCACCTGTACCTGGTGCGGGTGTGGTGTCAATGGGTGTGGGTGTGGGGTGGGGTTGCCCGACCCGCCCAAGACCTGTGGAGTGATGAGGAAGATAATGGTAGCAATTTTAGTGTTGATGAGGCAATGGACTTGTAAAACACCCCCAATGAAGATACTCACTCAACAGCTGCAGTGAGTGCTGCAGGCAATTCTGGCATGCCTGATGGCTTACCTCTTGCACACATCAAGAGTATCTCTCACTCTGGCACCAGGACACCCATAACCCACTCATCTTTTGTCCGATCCATCAACACCATTCTCTTAGGATGTGAATCTCAAATTATATCATTGACACAAGATCAAAGGCAAACACATCCCAAAACAATATCCGAAATATGCCTACTTCGACTTCAGGTCCTCGCACTTTCAAATGAACTCAGTAACACTCATTCACAGCTAGATGCAGCCAATGCCCATTGCACAATAGCACAGTGCAAGGCTTCAGATCTCCAGGTCCAACTTGAGAATCAAAAATACAAGCAAACACACAAATCAACCAAGGTCAAGTCTCAATTCATGACACATCCAGAGCTAAAGGAGCTCTTTAAAGCTGAGAAAGTTGAACATGCAGGGAAGGAGAGTGCCAAGGCTGAGAAACAGGCCCAGAAACACACTGAGCAAGCTAAACACATGGCACAAATCAATGAAGACAAGGTCTCAAAGACCTTCAACAAGCCTCTTGGATCTTACAAGCTCAAGATTGACTTCTTAACAATTGCTAGCACCCTTGGACTGTCCACTGAGGGTACAGTTCCAGAGCTTAGTGCTCAAATCAAAACTCATTTGGAAGAACACCCTGAGATATCTGAAAACACACAGTTTGCAGGCCTTTTCACTACCTCAGGACATCACCATGCTGGCCATTCCAATTCTGAGTCCATGCATCCTCTGGAGTCCAATGCTGGTCCATCATATTCTGTTAACACAGATGCTTTTGCAGCTGCCAGTGGATCTTTGTTGTCATCTTCTTCACACTCCTCAACAAATCTCCAATTGGCTCAAATGGAACCTGGTCCATCATCCCATCCAAATCCATTCTATCACAAATCACCTTACAATTTCTTTTATTCCATGTAGTGCAGCAATTTCTGTATGTTGATGAATTCATTCGTTACTACGTTTTTCAGTTATAAAACTCTACCCTGTGGAATCTGAAAATGGCTGCTGTGACATGCTGTGACACGCTAGTCTCGAACCCAGACATTCATTCATATACCATGGGGGAACCTGAGTGGAGTGCAAAAAACATTTGCACAGGTATGTGTAGAATGTCTGGTGACATTCGGTATAGCAGGTGTAGATCATACATTGACGTGTTGAATATACAGCAATTGACTACAAGTTTTTGATGTGATTATCCCACTTCCTGAAGGATTCTATGCTTTCAAATAACAATGGCTCAGGCTCAGACACATCTAGCTCAGATTCTGACACCAAGGAACCACTATTTGGCACACACCAGCGAGTCCCAAGTGCCAACCCTCACCTCTGGCAAACAGAAGGCTGCCAAAGGTTTCTTGATGCTACTGGTGACATAGTTGAGTGGGTTCTACAGGTTTTCTCCTTGATGGACTCACTGCAGCTTAATCTGCCACTATTTCTGTGGGCTATTACATCAGCAAATCGGCAAAAGGTTCTGCGAGACTTTCTGGTCTGGAGAGGTCTGGCCCAGACCAATTTTGTTCTGACATGATTTTCACAACAATCCAGACACATCAGACCACGACAGCTAAGATACTATGGTGGTGGCAGACCCTCCAGACCATTCAAGACCACTTATATAAATTTCGAGAACCAGATAAAATTATCGCTAAGTCTAAACCAGCTAACTTACGATATAAGTAGGAAGTACTAATAAGTTCTCACATTATATAGAAGTAAGTATGGTCCGTGCGGTTTTCAACCGTGTGAATATTTCAATGCATTCCATCACCCTCGCGCAACAAACGGCAACCAAATGCGCTCCCGCACTCCCAAAGCCAATGACAAGACAGGCTACACGAACGGTGATCAATGCGCCCCAAGGCTGAATGTGCCGTGGAGTTGGTGTACCACCTAAATGTAAGCCTTATCGCTTTTTCAATTACTAGTACACTACTCTCAAATATAATGACACCAGCTTACATGCAACGGAGACACAACGGCGATGGCAGCAAACAACATGCGGCAAAAGACAACACCTCAAGGTGGACAACAGAGAATGGACCCGTTGCGCTCACCGCGGCAAAGTTAAGTTTTTCATTATTTTCACTAATTATCAACTGTAATGATGGCCACCACAGTGACATAGCCAATGATAGGCAACGAAGCCCAAGTAACATGGCCCTCCTCAAGGTATGTAAATTACATGCAAAAAAATATTACCTCGTGCCCAATGCCCAGACCCACAACCGCAACGCCCAATGCCTCCACCACCAACCGAAGGCTATGGCCCTGAACACCCCAACGGCGACCAATGCAAGAGTGGAGATAAGATGAAAGCAGCGGGGGCTAGCATGCCACCCACTGTAATTTGTTTTTATTTTTATTTTGCCCATTACTATGATACCCACGCCCAGCTCAGTGACGTGCACCTCAACGTCTCCACGCACCACACGCACCACGAACAAGAGCCATTGCAGGGTACCAATGGCAACCAGGAGGAGACAATGACGAGTCCAGTGCAACAGAAGCAGCGGGGGCTGGTGCCCCACTGAGTCGGTACATTTTTCTCTTTTCTTGTCTTGTTTACTGACTGACTTTGGCCATGCCCAGTTCACACCCATACCCATATACATGCCCACCTCAATGTCTGTACCGACAACACCCACAAGACACAAGATGCCCAGCATCGGACGACGATGGCGGTGCGAGGGAATATGGGCAGACAGGCAGCGGACGCAGTGAGCGTGGTGTGCCCACCCCAGCTGGCAAAGGTACGATTTTTTTCGCATCTGTTACTGACCAACTATGGTGGTGCATACCCACGCCCACACTCCTGAGCCCATGCCATCACGCCACTCCCAGGAACAAAGTATGGCGACAAAGCCACTGCCAGCACTGAACGACCCTGCCCATAACGGTCCTGATGGACACATGGGCAACACCGAGCCCAGGGCCATGTGCAACGGACAGGAAACCCAGCCAAACAATGCCCGACACCGAATGCGTCAACCAGCCAAGCCCACCCGTACGCTCCCAGTGCTCTCTCCCTGTGCACCTCTCTCTTCTCCCCCTTCTCCCTTTGTTTGCCCCCTCTTCCATTCTGCCCATATTGATGGATAATGATGACAGGTGGTGCATGATGAAGAAGAGAATGGAGCATGGATACACGTTGCGAGGATGGTTGCTGTATTGGCTCTGGATAATTTATCTTTTGAGTTTGTTATCAATGTATTATTTTTCTGTTATTCTATTGTTATAATACATGGTCTGGAAATCTGTCTGAGCTGGTCTGGGAGTGGTCTGGTCCAGATGACGCCATCTGGAAGTGGTCGGGAGAAATTAGAATCTAACATCATGGTCCGGAAGGTTTTATGGTCTGGACTGGTCGGGCCCAGACCACCCCAGACCTGTCAGACAAATTGCTGATTTGCTGATGTAGCTGGAACATCCTAGAACTCATCTCCAATAGCTGTGTCCGATTTGCAAGAACTGCACTGATGCTTAGTGATGAGCTCCCAGGAGTTTTTTAAATGTACATTGTGAAGCTGGTGTCCATACACATCAGCATCCACTGCGGTGGCCATAAGACCAAATTGATGGTATCTTTCAGCCTAGGTGAAAAGGGTTTACAGAAATAAATAGACAGGTTAGTAACTTCCATAATACTAATGGATAGGCTTGCCTGCTCGACCTCAAGTTCATTGAGAGGTGAAATGACAACTACCAATTTGTTCTGTGCTTCATCCAGAAGGAGCAGCATTCCAAAGGGCATTATCTCGCCAGCTCCAGTCCCAGCAATGACAAGGCAGTCCAGCCCAAGCAAAAGGATCTGCTAGTCATAAGCGGCCTTTCCATCGAAAGCTGCCTTGAATTTCTCTCCAATATTCAGGTGAGTTGCTGTTGAGTTGTATTTCTGAGATAATGTTGCAGCCTTACAGGCAAGCTTCAATGCATCAGTAGCATCATCCAAGGCAAGTTGAAAGGACATAGCTGCCAAAATTCAAAGCAAGGCAGACAACAGTTGTAGTTTAATTGCTGTATATTCAACGCGTCAAGATCACATAATGTATGATCTACACCCCCTGTACCAAATGTCACCAGACATTCTACATGATACCTATGCAAATGTTTTTCACACTCCACTTGGGTTCCTCCATGGCATTGTGAATGAACACCTGGGTTCGAGACTAGTGACACGCCAAATAGAGGGGAGTGCCCAATCCCTGATTGGGCATAGTATTGATTCAAAAATCATATCATTTATGCAAACAGCTGTAATTGCCAGGTACTTGCACCTTGACTATGAAGATGGAACACTTATTGTTTTTTGACTCCTCGAGCTCATAAACCTGATCCACAACCTGGAATTTGTAGACAATTCAATTGGGCACACTGGCTGAGGAATCTTACCAAAAATATAAAAACATTATTTTCCCGCTAGCCGATTTGAACGACTGACCTCGTCATTCGCACAAGAATACAATTATACTAGTGACGCGCTCTACCAACTGAGCTAAGAGGGAATTGCTTTTGAGTAGGGTTTTCTGACACTCTCATCAATCATCAATCATCAAAAAATCCGCAAAATAAAATTTCAAATGTCATTTCGAGAATCTAAGCAAAACCAGATGATTTTTTCTTTCCCCACACGTTGAAATTATCCCCTCCTGGTAAAGAAGACAAAAAAATAACGCTGTCAACTGAAGCTCACTTGTTTTCTATATACATAGATAGAAGACTTACCAACTATCGCTACAGGCTACTTCTTCGTGGGGGCGCCAGTCCCGCCGCCACCGCCCCGCGCGGCGACTGCGTACCCCAGCGTGCCCTGCCACCAGACTACCATTGCCAGGCCCATAAAGCCGTGCAGCGTGCCCCATACGACCTCTGGTGTGACTTTCAGGCTGGTTTTTTTTTTGGGGGGGTGCGTAATGGACAAGCGAGGTGTTCAAAGAATGAAATGAAAAAAAAAAAGAGAGATGCCCCGGTGCGAATGGTGTGAACGAGCGAGCAGATGCAAATTTCCGATGGCAGGTGGCAGAACGTGAGGAGCAGACCAAGGAAGGGGAGGAAGGGTGGGGGGGGGGAGGACATGAGCAAACGTGCTTGCAGATAGGGGGACGAACAAAGAACGCACCTTTCCATATCAGAACCGAACGAGTAAGGGATGAAGCGCGGGCACTGGAAGAGGATGGTCGAGGCGATGCTGTGGTATATGCACAGCGCGATGGCCAGGGCACGTTTCCCGGGCATGAATTCTGCGGGGGTAACAAACAAATACCAGATTTTTGCCGATCGTGATTTTTTTGTGATTGCGAGTATGAGAACATCGAAATAGAGATGGAGAGGGATAAGGGTGTATAGGAGGAGGAGGACGAGAGTCTGCACTCACCAGGGAGGGTAAAGCACAGGAGCGCTGCTGCGCACATCGCGAGGGCGAGCGCTGCATACAGCTGATTTTTTTTGTTATCGACAGAAAAGCAAGTATTATTAGCACCCGAAAACTCGTTACGAAAAGAAACCAAGACACTAGAACAAGGAAAGTTCCACTTGGAGCGTTCCCCAACCAGAAAAGAAAAGGCAACAGCACAAAGGAAGACGGGAAGGTGGTAGGGGGTCACAACGGGAAAAGAAAGGACAAACCCAAAAAAGAAAAAGAAAAAAATACCGACTTTGAGTATGACCAAAGCGGTGTTGTTGAGCTGGAGGAACGGAAGAGAAGTAGGGGACCATACGCCCTGGATGGCCACGGGTATCTCGAGGGCGACGTGTAGGAGGAAGACCACTCCGCTGCAGTACGTGTGTCAGAAAGTCGTTACGCTAATTGTGTAAATACTGGCCCAGCACTCACAGAGGACTCCTCGCTGCAACTTGTTGCGGCGCAGACATGATTTTTAATGCGTTGGACGTACTTCCTCTAGGACTCGTAGAAGTACTGTGCAATGTGCAATACGAATTATGGTTGGCAACGATCAAGGTGCATCATATAGAACTGATCTACAAATAACAGCTGGTTAGTTGAATAAGTAGGTATATAAGTGCATAGTATCAAAAAAGAAGAAAAATAAGATATGAAAATGGGGGGTCAGTCGGCCATATCCTCCTCCGCCTCGTCGCTTGCTACAACCGACCCACCCCTTGCCCCTACCCCTGCTCCCCCTGCTCCCCCTCCTGCACCCTCCACCGCATCCAAATCCCGCTCCAGATCCAGATCCAGATCCAGATCCAGATCCAAATCCATCACATCCAACTCTTCCTTTCCCGACGTGCCCGCACCACCACCACCACCACCATTACCATGAACACTCAACACCAACACCCTCAACCTCATCACCTCCCTCCTCAACCTCCCAATCTCCTCGTCCCTTCTCTCCACCCGGCCCTTGAGCTGCCTTATATAATCGTTCCCGCACATGAGGAGCTGCAGCTTGCTCACGCCTTTGTTCGGGCCCTCGCCGCCGGCTTTGGGTGGGCCGCGTGGGGGGAGGGCACCAGGGAGGATACGTTGTTGCTGATTATGGTGAAGATGCGGATGTTGTTGATGCTGTTCGTCCCCTCCTCCTCCCATTCCTGGGAAGTTCTCGTCGGAGGGGAGGGGAATGGGTGGGAGCAGCCCGCGGAGGTCGTCAAAGGTGGTCTTCAAGGAGTCTCGGCGTTTTTGTTCGGCAGCTTTGTGGGAGGTCTTTCGGACGTGGACGGGTTGGGCGGGGTGGGTTGTGTTTGTGTCTGCGGTTGCGTTCGTTCCTGTTCTTGCACTTGCGGTGGCTGCACCTGCACCTGCACCTTCACTGGATCCGACCGTCGTGCCTGCCGTTGAATTGGAGGAGTTGATCCCGGCTGCACTCGTGGTGAGCGAAGTGAAGAGCGGGTGAGAGGAGGGTGGGGGGACATTACCTGGGAGGATGGCTTTGAAGTTCTGGCCCGAGTTTACAGCGGACGCTCGTTTGGGGAGTTTGTTCCGCGTCGTAGCCGCAGTGTGAGTGTCCTTGACTCGTGCGGTGGTGGTGGTAGCAGTAGCTTTGGCAGCGAAAGCATTAGCAGTTTTCGCCTCTTGTTTCTTGGCGTTAGTAGGAGACGTGAGTCTGCTGCTGCTTAGGCCGAGTCTGCCGAGGTTCATCATGCTGGCGGGGGTAACTGGGGTGAGATGGGTGATGGGATGGGGAGAGGATGGGGGGTGGGTATCGAAGGACGATGATACAGATGTGCCGGAAGATGGAGCGGATTGGTAAGGGGGAGGAGCGGGAGGAGGCATAGAAAGGTCTACTGGGGAAGGGGTATCGCCTGCGGTGCTATTTTTGCGAGAACGCAGGGCTGGTGTTGAGGTTGTAGACTTTGATGTGCGCACGGGTTTCTTCGAGCTTGATGACGAAGAGGTTGACATGATTGATGGATTTGAGGGGCGGATAGCGGGAGAGGGTTTTTTCGAAGCAGGTTTTGTGAAGGATTCGTCGGTGGTTGGGGACGCAGCGCGTTTGTTTGTTTGATGGCGTGGAACGACTGACTGCTGGTGTGCGCCTAACCACGGACTTGTGAGTGGGGAGATGTCAAAGTCGAGATCGGTTGGGAGGGCGATGTGGTGAGATGAATTTGAAGCGAATGCGATGTTGGGCGGGGCGGAAGTTGAACCGCGTCCAGAGAAATAGTGGGACTGGGAAGAGACATGATCGATTGACTGGTTAAGATATGGATCTTGTGGTTGCGGATCCATGTAGTGAAGGATCATCGGAGAGACATAATCAGAGTTAGGTTGTGGGCGAAGCTCGGTTGAAGAACCTGGGGGAGGGTGGAATTAGCAGGAGAAGACTGGGGGGAGGCGGGGGAGTACCTGGTGTTGGGAGGCCATTGAATTGGGGTTGTTGGTCTCTCTGTGGAGGTTCCGGGGATGAATCTGGAAGGACTGGACCTGGCTGGCCGCTGATTAAGGCAATCTGGAGGGCAGGAATGAGGGAGAGGAGAGAAGGAAGAGAAGGGAATGTACCTGCTGTTGGAATATCTGATTTTGTAGCTGTTGGAGTTGTTGGAGCTGGTTAATTTTGAACTGGTGTTCGAGGAGGAGTTGGGGAGAATACTGGGGGAGAGCGGGAATTTGTGCGTCGGGAGCGATGAAGTTTGAAAGGAGATCGTTTGGAGGGTTGCTGGTGTTGCTGTTGTTGGTAGTGTTGTTGTCGCTGTTGCTGGCGTTGTTGAACAAGTCTGGGTTGTCGAACTGGAGAAAGAAGGACGAGTCCATGAGAGATCAGAGAGGAACGAGTCGGAGTGGGATTATAACACCGGAATAAACGATCCGATATATTATCAAATGTTTACGTGTGTATTTGTCATCATCTTTTATCTTTTCCTTTTTCTTTTTCATATTCTTTAAGACGATGAAACGACAACTGGTCGGTAACCCTGCTGCTCAGATTCCCCCGGCTTGGCGCACCCAGCAACAACAAGTCGATTCGCACGCACACGGCAGCAAAATTATTATATCAAAGCTTCCAATCGACGTCGAGGAACCTGAGATCGACGCATGTCCATTCTCGTATTCTCTCTCCCCTTTCTCTCTCTCACCGCCGCCTCTAGGAACTTTTCAAGAAAACCGTCGGTCCACTCAAGGATTCCTTCATCATTTACAACTCTCAAGGCCGTTCAAAGGGTATGGCAGTCGTCTCATTCCTCCGTCCAGGTGACGCCGCTGTCGCCCGTCAGAAATACCACGGTATGTCACGGTCACCTCTCCCTTTCCCACTCCATCAGCTCACTCTCAGTGTCAGGCAAAATCGTCGACGGCCGTGAGTCGTCTCTCTGCTCGTCAACCTTTTCTCATTAATACATACAAAACAAGGCCGTCCTATAAGAATCGAGATCATCGTCGACGGTTACCCAGAAAACCAGCACTCTCCACCAGCAACCCCTTCTCTCCTCAATCGTCTCGGTGCCAATATACCACATTCAAAACCTGCCTTGAATGGCATTGACACCCCGCCGTAAGCAGCCCACCCGCCTTAACATCCCGGTTACAAACTACTTGTATTAGCAGCCAACCCAAATTCCGCATCACACAATACAATAACCCCGCCACTCCCAACGCACCACCTAGAGCACCACCCACAGCACCAAAAGCACCAGCTTCAATGATACCCTTCCTTCACCCTCGCATCCGCCGGAAAAAAGGTCCACGGCGCGTAAAAAAATCTCTTGCTCAGCTAGACAGGGAAATGGAAGAATACCGTGCTGCCTCGGATCTATTCAGGTTCGACTCCATCACCAATGGCGATAACACCCTATTCCCTACCGCTACTTGATGGCCTGCAGAGGGACAGCCCAGAGGAAAGGGGGGGAGTGGCCATCCATCTTGACGACGAGTCTTTTACAAACACTTAATTCGCAAATAGCTTTCGACGTATCTAATCACATCTTGCTTATCTAATCAAATCTGAAATTGCCCAAGATCATCGTTCCGGTACTTTCAGCTTGTGAAAATTCTTGGTCCCCCCGCTGGTGCTTGCCCCCTCGAAATCACCCTCAAACGATGGCCGCGCCCCTGTACACAACCGCCTCCGGTTTGCTCTTCCATGCCGGAAAGATCCTCGTCATCGCGATCGGCCTCCCAGCCCGCGGCAAGACCCACATTTCCCGCTCCCTCGAACGCTACCTCCGCTGGATGGGGATAAAGACAGAGGTCGTCGCTCTAGGAGACTACCGCCGCAAGACTCTCGGCGGTGCACAGAAACTCCCACCCGATTATTTCACCCTCGGTGTGTAACCTCTCCTCTCTTTCGCTCTGTTGACCCCAACTACGCTTATTGTTCTTGTGTCGTAGGTGAAAAGAGCGCAGAAACGATGGCGATGCGCCAAAAAGTGTCCGATGGGTGCGAAAAGCTCATCTGGGATTTCTTCGCAAGTGGTGGCCAGGTCGTCATATACGACGCCAACAACGGAAACAGGGACGCGCGCCATCGTATCGCTGAGAAATTTCACAAGGACGGGATACACGTCATTTTGCTCGGTACGTCTCGCTTTTTAAAAATTTGTATTCAACAACTTGTATTATTTAATTTATGAATAAATTCGGTTAAGAGTCCTTGTGCGATAACAAGGAGATCATCGAGAATAATATCCGGAGCGTCAAGATATCCTCTCCCGACGTGAGTTACCCACCGTCCCCCCCTAGTCCTTCTTGTCAACACTGGTGGCTGAATCGCACTCGCACGCATGCTCTCAATGCCTTTTTTTTTTGTTTAAAAAAAGTACCGCGGCTGGGACCCAGACAAAGCCGTCGAGGATTACTACACCAGGATCCGCGACCACGAAAAATATTACCAGCCTGTAGAAGAGACAACGTGGCCCTTCATCCGGATTATCAATGTTAGACCCCCACACACACACAACCGTCTCTCTTCGTATATACCTGACGTTCCCCGTGCACTTGCAGGTCGGCGAGAAGATCATGGTCAATGTGCGAGAGTCTAACGCTTTACATGTCCCGCTATCACTCCCGCTCATTCGTCCTGCCATTGCCTTGTAGAACATCCAAGGATATCTCCAAGTAAGCATACACCCCCCCCCCCCCCCTCTCCTAATCAATACATGTCCATTATGTTTGCATCTACATAATACTTACAAACGCACCTTCCCCCCCTCCGGCAACTAAGTCCCGAATCGTCTTCTTTCTCATGAACATCCACAACCGTTTCCGTCTCATCTACTTTGCCCGTGTACGTGGTCTCCCACCCCGCTCACTTACCTTGCTCACCCCATCCCCGCAACCGCAAATCGCAAACCGCAAACCGCAAACCGCAAACCGCAAACCAACAACAGTCAGGCCAATCCCTCATCGAACACTCGTACAAAGCCGACTCAGATCTCTCCCACGCGGGCTGGGAGTACGCAGAATGCCTCAAGAACTTTGTCCTCGAACGCCGCGCAAATAGCCTCGAGCAGCGTGGCCTAAACGTCCAGGAGCGTAGGCTCGTGGTGCGTAGTAGTCGTCTCTATTTCTTTCCTTGTCACTAATCACACCCGCTGGCGGGGGGCAGATTTGGACCTCCACACGCAGACGTGCACACCACACCGCGTGGCCTTTCGTCACCCCACCCTCGGCCGCCAGCCCATTCCTGGGCCCAGGCAGCTACATACGGGATTCCCCTATGATAATGACCCCGACCGCCACAACTACCACTACCACTGCGTTAAAGTCGCCGCCGCCGCCACCCCCTGCGAACGTCAAAGTGATTGAGAAGACGCAGATGTGCGAGATCAACCCGGGAATATGGGATGGCCTCTCGCCGGACCAGGCGCGCAAGTACTACCCGGAGGAATGGCAGCGCTTCGCGAGAGACCCGTATGCGTTCCGTGCGCCCCGTGCAGAGAGTTACCATGATCTCAGCAGTGAGCTCCCCACTTTTCCCCCGTCTCATTTTATTTCATTGCTCACACCTCCTCACCCCCCCCCCCCCCTTCATCCGTGTCACGTCACCGCTACAGTACGTTTAGAACCAGTGCTGATCGAGCTAGAGCGAGAGCAAGAAGACCTTCTCATCATCGGGCACTCCTCCGTCATCCGGTGCCTCCTCGCCTACCTCATCGGCCTCCCCGCGTCGGAGATACCAGCGATCGAGGTTGCGAGGGGGGACCTGTTGGAGGTGGTGCCTGCCTCGTATGGGGTGCATAGTCAGTCGTTTCATTTTTGGGACGGGCCGGGTAGGCATGGTGAGGATGATGAAGATAGGGAGTATGGGGAGTATGGGGAGTATGGAAAAGGGGGTTGTAGTGAGGGTGGTGGTGGTGATGGCGGTGCTGGAGGTGCTGGGGGTGGTGATGGAGACGGCGGTGCGGGTGGTGTACACGGTACTAGTATGCGTAGGAAGGAGTTTTCATATGAGAACTTTGCAGAGGCCAAGAATATGCCGCTGGATGTGGATGTGTGAAGTGGTACTTGGTAATAGTATTGGGTTGGGTTGGGTTGTTGTATGGCGCAGAACGTAATTATTATGCTAAACTGTATGAATGCTAGAAGTTTCTTTTATGCGACATGAGACTGCAAACCGGTAGGACGCAGAAAGGAAGGCTTCAGCCTGTGCAGCACACGACTTTCTTGAAATATATCCCCGAACCACCGAGACCAATTTACTTTTTAGAATTCTGTTTTTGGACTAGCATCCCCCTTCCCCGCCTCCCGTCCTATGCCCATTGTCTGCCGATCGGGCAATTATGTGCGTCATTTCACACCATCAAAAGTATATCTTGAACCAGGTGGACATTGGGTATGATAGCTCCGTGTAGTCGATCGCATTTTCACCTTTCCAGTTGACCTTCCCGTTGGAAATAGCCGAGGGAACCCCAGGGGGCCAGGCACAGGGAAAAACTGCATTGTACTCGAACCACGTGGGCTCCATACGACATCGCTCCTATAGATCCCCAGGTCGATGAACGTAGCGAGATCTTGCGTCCCAATATGGATTTGCCCTCAGGCTTCATCTTGCAGAAGAGGAAGGCCCGAGGAGTGGGCGAAGAAAGGTGGGGGGGGGTTACGCACTCGCGTTAGCGAACCAGACGACGTTGTCCATAATGCCTGATACGTATGCCCGAATTAAACCTAAAGCTCCTCAATATATGGAGAAGAATAATAGATTGAACATGACCGGAAATGACTGACCGGAAATTAAAGCAATACATCGGAAAACTGACGTTGGCTGGAAGGTACTAGCTGAACCGTAATGCTTGCAATTGAACTCAAGAATACTCTGTAGACGTGGAGGTATGGCGTTACGTTGTCGCTCGTAGCAAACAGAGACCAACGATGGCTGCATATAGCAACGACGGCTAATATGTTCTATCTGAGGACAGGCATCGGAATAGTGAGCAATAAAACTTGAAGTGGAGATGAACGAACGAGGAATCGCGGAAAAGAAAAAAGTACGGATCAGCAACGTAATTTTGCTGAGATGTCTGTGCTACATCATGCAGTTATAATATGAAGAGACGCATCGTTGTCAATGTGAGTAAAACGTACCCTAGCAGCAAGGCAGATAAACCCCCGAATAAACACCGCCGAAACTACAAGCTTAGAGAATCCACCGTGGGTGAAAATTGTGAATGAAGCTGATGAGTATTATGAACCAGAACCCCCTAATCGTGTCGCATGTAACGGTGCCATCCAGAAAATTCACGAGCACGTTGTAGATCGGGAACTATCGACGATGAACCCACGAATAATGCCCATAAAACTGAACCAAGTGAATTAGTGACGATGTAAGGGGCGGATGCAAGCAAAGTCCGTTTCGATCAACTCACCCCAGTTTATACTACTATTTCGAAAGAAGCTGTTGATAGTCACCGGCCAGATACTGCTGACATAAAACAATGTTCGGGCTTGACCGTGGATGTCGAATGATCAACCCCTTGGCAAGTCGGCTTTTACAATGCACCAGATAAACGTGATGCCTGCCCAGTGAAAAGGCGACAGCTGGACAGATTGTATCTATGACCGGGAAAAGATATGACCAAGAAAAGATATCTGGCTGGTAATGATGTGATGAACGTCAGAACGTCAGAACGTCAGAACGTCAGAACGTTGGGAATCGTGGAGACTTTACACATTAGACTCGGTCATATCGCATGCAATATTGCCAGCATGATGCTAGCAGCCCAACCCGGGCCATGGCTAACCTGTAGTCTATATTAATTTAAGTAGCTCGTCAGCTGCAAACATAAAGACAGCGTGCTCAGGCCACACCGAACCGCATCAACACCACGGTTTGATATGTTGATATCAATTGAAGGTGCACCAAGTTTCCCTGAACACAAAGCTCGCCCGAGCCACGACCGGCACCCGTATCGCGTTGATACAATATCGTATCACTTTTGGTCCCGGACGTTGAGTTGAGCGTTGAACGTTGAACAACGACCGAGGATTTCTGTAAGAATTATGTAGACGGCTTGAACGTATTGCCAGCCTGAATGAACATTATTATAAAATGAGCGCTGAGGATAGAAAACCCAAATTGGTGCACGTCGACGAACTCCTCACTGACCCGTGGACATGAGCTCAACAATATCTCATGGTCGTTCTAACGCCAATCAAGGTGGAACAACAAATGCTTCTTCTAAAGGTCGTAAAATTCTGGCTGGGCTGGGATCCCGGCCCATACAAACCATCGATAACTTGAACCAGGTTGTGGTAGACGAAGATCAAGAAGTCAAGATAAATAACTTGACGTATCTCGGATCATACAACTGGTTGAAGGATTCCCCAGCAACGATTATTGTTCCTGGTATGTTCTAGTACTTGTCCTCCATGATCTCGTAACATTTTGACGGTGTTGTACATAGGATCTCCTCCGGAATGGACGGACAGAAAGACTCCTTATAAGGTTGCGCTTGATAGGGGTATCGGATACTGCGACGAGAACGGGTCTCGACTACCACTTGCGCCTCTCCTCCCACTAATGAAGGCTGTTGACAAAATGGCTGAATACGATGAGCAAGAGCCAGCATTCAACTGGCCATCAGTAGACTTCGTGACTGATCGAAACGGGTTGAGAAAGCTGTTGAAATGGGTGGATGGAGGTCGTGATGAATTCAGGATTGACATGCAGCTTGCAGGAGAGCGGACTGTGTTGTTCAATCGCTGGGAAAAGAGCCCCAAGATGAAGATGTGGCCCGGGGGTGGTTCGTATGGGCATAGTTTTGAGAAAGCGTCCACCAAGCCCGCAGCGGGATGCGAAGGTAGTAACTCTCACCATAGAGTCGTCGCATATGTGTGTTCTACATTCGTTTCTCACCGCTGATCACCGATTCAAAAGTTTTCAGTATCTGAACGGACTGAAGCTAGTCGTTCGATTCGAGGTTGACGCTTGCCTTCCCCGCACGATCGAGCAGTCTAAAACAGCCAGGATCGGTGGTTCGGCGGGGCAATCAGGCAGCTCGAGACCTCCCACAACCGGTTCTCGTCCTGCCAATCCGGTCGAGGCACCAGCGTCGCGGGGCGAGTCAACTCTCCGAGTCCTCATCTCGGAAGGTGGCGTGACGAAAGTTGCTCAATCGGACCTTATCGAACTCAAGACTAGCAAGCACCCGTTCGATAAATGGAAAGATAAATACATGCAGCTCTTCTTCTCTCAGACACCTCACCTCTTCCTGGCCAGTCATTCGAATGGACGCTTTCACTCCTGCACGAAAATGATGCTGGGACAGGACTTCGAGACGAAGGTCCAGAAGGACATAATTCAATCAGGCTTGAAGAAGTTGAGGCGTATCTTGGACACCATCCAAGAGGTTGTTATTCAGAGAGGACCCCAGGCAAGACTGAGTCTGGTTTGCCAAAAAGGCCAGCTGGGTGTGTTCGAAAGAATCGACGGAAGGAGCTGTTTGCCGGACAATGTGATAAGTCGTTTCACGATTCAAAGATAGTATGTATCGTTCAGGCACCTTCTGGACTGCTGCCGATAAACTCCCCCACCCTGTTGGACAATCATGATGGTGTTGGCGAGAGAAGGCCGACGACACCAAGGAGAAGAAGCATTGATGGTGGATGAGCACATAGTCTGCTGCCCCACTAATCAGCGGCTTACCTTCATCTCGAGATACACCTCTCTACCCACCAGACTCGCTCACGCCACCCTCAATCTATATCACCCACCGTCAGACCCATTGTCAATCGACAAATATCACAACTCTGGAAATGACAGCTCCCAGAATGCATTCCGTCCCCAATTCTTCCTACTCTTTCAGAATCAACTATGGATATGATACATTCTCATTAAGATCTCATTGTTCAATATTTGTGGCAGGTCCCAGACAATGTGTCAAATGCAATAGCTCTTTTATTCGATGTTTCAAGACGGATGCAGCGCGTAGCCAAAACAAAGCAAGAGATAGCGTGAGATGAAGAAGTCCCGGACGAGCACATTAGAGTGATGGATGAACCAATGTGAGCAAGAAATACCAGAAATGGGAAAAGAAAATTGATATACTATAAACAAGAATAATTTGCAAATGAGGTTAGAGGATATATGAAATGAAGGACGTTAGAATGTGCATGGATAGATAATGCGAGCAATTGTTGAGAATGCAATGGGAACAGTGTCGTCATGGTATTTGTGGGAAGCGAGGGATAACCGCCGACCTCGATGGTCATGTGCAGCGTCGTACTATGGAGACGCGTACACACTGGTAGGTTCGATGATGTCACCCAGAGGGATGCTAGTTGACCTTGCAGTGGCGGGTGCCGAGGGTGAAGGAGTAGAGAACGTAAACGCGGCATAGATCTGTTTACGTTCCGGCGTGGAGAAAGATTTCACGTCTGTCGCCGAAGTGGTGCGCAAACTCGTGGATGATTGAGAGGATGAAGATAGAGACGGGGGAAAGTAATCGCGAATCTCGGGTTCGGCAGAGGCCTCCTGTTTATACAATCAGTGGTGGGAGGGAAAGAGATTGCCGCAGAACAAACCTTTACAGAAGAGAAATTGTATGTGTCCGCCGAGAGTCCGTCTTCCAACGCCCCACTTCGATGAGGATGATCATAAGCCTGAGTCACGTCTGCCAAAGGTTTCACCGTCCACTCGTAGCACCTCGAATCGATATCAGCCTGCGTGACACGCTCTCCTTCCCTTTCCGACTCCCCGACCTCTTCCACTCGAGGCAAAGGCGACTCTCGGCGAGACGCGATCTTGCCTGTCTTCTTGCCTGCACTCAGCCCTTTCCTTTCCTTTTTCACAACAGATTTCCCCTTTTGGGATGAGGAAGAAGACTTTCGCCTCTTAGGCTCCGGCCTGGACTCGGAGTGTTCAGATTCCTTCTTCGTCAAGGATGATTTCGTAGAAAGCACCGCGGTTTTGCGTTTTTTGGTTGTGCCTTGCGCAGCGAGTTCTCCAGTTACTGGGTGGAGGTTTTCTTTTTCCGCAACCGACGCAGGGTGGGAAAGTGATGTGGCAGATTTTGCGATGGAGGATGATGAAGATATCTGTTCCAAAACCGAGGTAACGCTTTGTTTGTATGTTTCGATTGCAGGTGCGTCTTGGAAGACGGTAAAACTGCGGAGAGACATGATGTGGAACGTGATTGAAGGTAAGCGGTCGCTGAGAAGGCACAGCCAAAGCCGGTGAATGTAAGGGGAAGAGGGGGGGGAGATATAAAGTCGCGAGGGATATGCGAGGTACACAAGAGGCCACGCAGGCAGTGTGTGCGCGTCTATGTAAGGTGAAGTGCTCGTGTAAAGAGCAGGACGAGCGAATCTGGCGACTTTATAAACTTTGATTTGAACCCCAATTGGATCTCCGCCATCTTCATCGACGCGACTAGATCACGTGCCAGACGCGATGACCGTCACGACACCGGCAACGAGCGCATAGCTGCAACCTCCAGCACAATAAGTAGGTCCAACAGTCAATTTTGATTGATCAGTTAATTCATATTGATGTCGATTGGCCACGTCTCCCATTTCACAAGTTCTGACGCCTCACAATGGCACATAACTTGGAGTAGGAAGAGCTGAAATTGCTGCAGCACTGGACTTGCATCATGATCAAGCCCCTTTCTCTTCCGCGGGAGGGTGGTTTGGTTTGCAATGTAAGGTTTTATATTTGCCTTTCAAAAGTTGCCGGCATGACGTTCTGATACACAAACATTTCTTTCTTATGAAATCTCAAGGCTTGCGGAAAAGGCTCCTCATTGAATATTCGACGAGGGGAATCGCCGATCACTTGATCCCGACGTCCAATTCTACGGGTTATGACGTGAGCTTCCGCCAATTCCGAGGGGCCCCCTTCGAAGGCCACATTTGCGGTCGTTGCGTCAATGACTCTATTCTCCGGTCGAATCCCGCAACATTGTTTGACTGCCGAGGTACGGTAGAATTAACGCCTCCTTTCCGGCGAACATGCTGTACGTAAGTATTCTGTTCACTATTGCTTACACTCCGAGTTAAAGTCTGTGCCGAGTTTTTGTACACAAGACTGGCATAATGTCATGCCCCTGATTGTGCCTCAATGTTCAACGGACGTTCCAGTGTCCCCTGTGTCGACTGCGAATGGCCATAGCGTCGGCCTAGTTTTCGTTCCGAGTCATTCACTGGAAAATCTAAACTGATTTAGGCCAGTGCTTTCCGAAAGAGGGAAGCCTTGCCGCGTCCCGTGGTACAACTTTCTTCGCCATCTTGGAAATTCTATTTTCTCCACAGTTCAACTTTGAATGCTCCTAGCAGGCTAAGCATACTTACGCAACTTTCATTCTCGACATCAATAGGATTGATATGCACACCGCTTGCTTTCTCTTACGGCGCGATATCCGAGTCCTCGGTTATGACGTTGCCGAATGCATCGGAGCCTCCCGTGAATGCTATTAACCATCGGATAATGAAATGGTATACCACCTAGGAGCCCCTGTGACTGACATTACTAAGTGTTATGGCATTGGTGGCCCAACGCTCTTGGTGAGTCGGAAAACGGTCTTGGCTCTTGTGCAAATGCAACGAGGCAATAGCCACACTGAAGCTTGAAGTTTATGATTGGCTCATAACGCTGCGTTTGGTGACCCAGATTCCGATCTTGTCTAGATCTCACGATGCCAAGATCGGGTGGGGACCCTGATTCACTTTCATCATCCTTTTCAAGCTTAGTGCAGAACATACTAGATATCAAATCGTATTCAGAGGTTGGCCCGTTTCATGAATACAGTGGAGCCAGCTTTCCTTCCACCCGCACCAACTTTGTCGGGACGGATCCGTGCGTCACTGCTGTCAACGCCTGCCGGGCGCCTTGCAGTAGTACCTCATGCCTGCCACGCCGAACAGGAACGTCAATCACGTTTATAACGATGTGAGTGACTTTCACTTCGTATTTGCAAGCTTTCAGGACTTCATCTCTTTTGTCGAAACCCTTCCCTGTTGCTAAATTCGCCCTTTTTTCATTCAGGCTCGCCATTGCAATGCCTTCGAAGGCTCCATTCCCCGCCTCCCATCCCCCACTCGGAACGTTGGTCGACGATGACACCCTGGAGCTGGTGGAAGTGTTGGGCATCGGGGGTTACGGCGTCGTATATCGTGCCGTCGATACTCGTTCCTCTTTCTCGAAATCCTACGCTGTAAAATGTCTTGTGGACCCTCTGCCGCAGCAAAATGGCCGACAACGACACATTCACATCCGAGAAATCACCCTTCATCAGCTGGCATCTGCGCATCCTAATGTCGTCACACTGCACCGGATCATTGAGGACTACAACTACACCTACATCGTCATGGATTATGCCAGCGATGGCGACCTCTTCTCTCAGATTCTTCACAGCTGCCGCTACCTTGGGGACGACCACCTCATAAAGCAGGTCTTCCTCCAGTTGCTCGATGCGGTGGAATACTGCCACTCTCTGGGCATATATCACCGTGATCTGAAACCTGAGAATGTTCTGTGCTTTGACGGCGGCCTTCGAGTTGCCATAACGGATTTCGGACTCGCAACGACTGACAAGGTCAGCGAAGAGTTTCGTACTGGCAGCGTTTACCATATGAGTCCGGGTATGTTACCAAATCAGCATACTCCCGCTGCTACCGATTAACATGCAATGCAGAATGCCAGGGAGGGGAGTTCGCACCCACAGGATCGTACTCGCCAATGTTCAACGACATTTGGTCGCTAGCTATAATCCTTCTCAACCTTGCCACCGGCCGCAATCCATGGAAATCGGCATCAGCTTCTGACCCCACATTCCAGGCATATCTCCAGGAGCCTGCAAGCTTCCTTCCCACCGTCCTCCCGATCTCACCTGAACTGAATGCGATCCTCGTGCGCATGCTAGAGGTTGACTGGCGGGATAGGATGACATTGCCGGAACTACGGAGAGCAATTCAGGATGTTGACAATTTTTATTCCGACGGCGTCATATTCGAGGGGAGCATGGCCCGTTGTCCCTGGGAGGCTGGCATGGACATCGATAGCGACTCATCAACGAAAGGCAAGTTACCGCAGACAGACTCGCGGGATGAACTGAAATCGCGCTGGAGCAAAGATTCTGCATCAGCGTCAGACATCGTGTTTGCAAGCCAGTCAACAGCTGATGAGTCGTCCTATGAACGGTGGACTGCGTATTCGTCCTGCGCGGCCACCTGGGGATTTGAATCCCCCATTTCATCGTCCGATTCTCAGCGTATCCTTGCGAGCCTCAGGATGTGGGATCCTCCACAGACTCCTCCCTCGACACGTTCGCCGCGAAGTCCATCCTTTGGATCAACATCATCTCTTCCTGTCACTCCCAACGGCGCAGATGCGTCATTTGGAGACCGAGTCAGCATCGCACCGCAGAAACAGTTGACTGTTGATACTAACTGTGGTCGACTTCACCAAAATGGAAGTGTGGCGTCGTTGTCCAGTGGATCATCGATGATGCACACCGCGATAGACTATGTTCCGTACTCATCATCTTTTTTTCTTGCGAGTCCTGGATCCCGGTCAAAGGTTTCACTGGAGATGCCCTCCACGGTGGATTTCGGAGACGACCAAGAAAGCAAGGAGATGGATACTGTTTCAAACTGGGAGTATGCTACAACAGATATGTCGTATCCTTCGATTTACGCCAGGACCAAAAGCTCCCTAGCATGCCAAGATATCGTCTGCGATATCAAATCCCCAACCGCGTTATGTGCGGAAATCATCAACTGGCCAGATTTTCACGTACAACCTATATTCCTATCACAACCTCCACCACTGCTCCAGCCTGTGTCTGTCTGTTCGGACAATTCGCCCGTTCCCAAAATTACTCCAAGAAGCCCGTCGAAAAAATGTTATGAATCCAAGTCAAAGGGAACGAGCATATTCAAATTTTTCCCCCGCTCACCTCGCTCCTCCTCGTCGCCTTCCCGTGGATCGACGTTTACCCGAAGTAGAACGCCATCTCCACCGCTCAAACAGCCTTGGACGTTCGCGCCATCAAGACCGAGGACCCCATTGAGCACCCAAGACGGTAATTGTCGTCAGACAGCACGCTTGATCTCGAAACGACATTGGTTTTCGCCAGGGAAATTTTTTGCGGCGAGTGCTTCATAGAATATTTTTTTCGACCATTTGCTCTTGTTCACTCACTCCTGCGGGCATCTCCCACGACCTTTTTTCATACGTTACACACTCCTGGTTGCAAGGGAGAACCAGGCCTTACATTTGTTCCTCACCTCCCTTCGTCCTTGCGTCCATATCGCTGTGCTGGATTATGTATTAGTACCAGGCGTACCACCTTATGTATGAAGCATGGGGCTTCTGACTTCCCATGAATTCACAAAGCTTCCCGCATGCTGTATCCTCATGAATTCGGAGCTTCGATTTGCATGAACCTATGTAGTTGGTGAACCTGAAATTTGCTGACAAGAAATGACATCTCTTGAATATTAACGGCAAAATAGGTCTTCTCTGACAAGGCCACTCCTCTACACGCCCGGCTCAAGGGTATCATGTACATCCATCCGTGAACGGTTGCAGCCCTAGAGAGAATAGCCACGCTTGACTGCCTGAACCGGAGAGTTCTGCTGTGTCTGCTGTCGATTTGAACAGAATGAAAACAATTTGCCTATAAAACATGCCTTGTACCCACTCACCATGTTCTCAGTCCCTCAAGTCTATCAACCTTCGTCCTCTTTCTCGTTCAACCTCGCCTTTGCCCCGGACACCACTACCCTTGTTGAGTTTTCGCCCTCCTCCTCCAACGCCATCGCCCATAGATAGTGGTGCATTGCCCGCCTGAAGCATTCGAAACAACGCCTTGATGACGTTCATTGGGTTTCGACTGCCCCACACTTTTGCGCTTATATCCTTGATCCCAGCAGCTTTTAGTACCTGGTGGATGTTTGGATTGCATCTCAAACCGAATCCAACCGGCCGAGGTCGAAGAATGACACGAGTAGCGCCCAATTTTGTCTCCATCTCCGTCCATATCGTGCGCTTCTCGAATCGTTCAACGAAGTCCATGTTCCGCACCGCCTGAGCAAACGCCTTGTCCGACGCTCGTGGAAGATCCTCGTCCTTGCCTTCCCCGTATCCAACCAGCCCATCACCATTACCCACAACAATCATACAATATTGCCGATGAATTTTCCCCTTCCCTGTCTGCTGCGTAATCCGGCGTGTTAAAAGGGGGAATTTGTAGAGCCTGTTAAGCTCCCTTCCATCCAGCGGGAGGTTCGAGAGTGGCGAGATTTCGCCCTCAGACTCTAATGATTCTGAACGTTCTTCGCCACTTTCTGTTGGGTCTGAAAGGAACAAGGGCGCCCCGTCGTTGCGAACCACGACCCTGTTGCGAAAAGAAGAGTCGCGAGAGGGTGGAAATACGTGAACCTCATGTGCGTCCAAGATTGGGTCTGGCGTCATGAGGTTCGGGAAGACCATGTCGGCTTCAGCATGTTGGCTGATGGATGAAAGTTCCTCCAGGCTGCTCCCTCCTGGTCGCCGGGTTGAAAAAGAGCGGGACAGAAAGGAGTTGTGTCGGAAAACATTCTGGCTAGTTCTTTGTGTTCTTTGAGCATGTAGCGCAGGAGAAAAGACGATTTTAGAAAACTTGTTCATGGACTCCAGACTTAGCCACCCGTCACGCTCACGGTCAAGCAGCAACTTACAGTACCTTTATGTCTGATAACTCCGAATCCACGAATTCTGTTGCCTCTCAACTAGAGGGGACAAATACATCAAACCTTTACGGTGTCATCGACAAGGACAAGTGAGCGTTGCCTACACACTTGCTTCGTTCAATACTCTGAATCGTCTCCACGGTCAAGCGTGCACGGGCTGAACGTGACCATCCCAGAAGACGCAAAGGTCCTTATAAAACCCTGGAACGAACGGGAAGATACCTCTAGATTTGCCGATTCTGGGGTGGACGACCAGGTTAGGATACCCACACTTATCCACCGTTCGTTCTCGATTCTTCACCCAACCAGATTATCATCCACGTACCCTTCACGGAAAACGTTCGTCTACGGTCCCTTCTTTTGAAACTTGGTTAGTGTAGGACGGTGCATCGACGCACGTTCCAGATAACATTCTAATTATTCAATTATATGCAGGGAGAGGGGAAGTCACCCCTCGCCACCTTCGGATATACGCAAATCATCCGCAGATCATTGACTTTTCGGATGCTGAGACCACTAAAGCACAGCTGAATATAAGCCTGCTAGAGGGCGAGACCGGTGTATCGGAGTATCCCCTGCGTGTAGCGGCCTTTGCGAGCATCACTTCGCTTTCACTATTCTTCGTATGTGTTTTTTTATATCGTGCTCGGGCTCCACTCCCATTGAGACAGTCGTAATAGAGTGATTCGGCAGGAGGAGACCGTTCCCGTATATATTACGTTGGGTTCAAAGGTGACACAAGGTCTACTACCAAGGAGGCAGATTCCAAGCTAAGCGTGCCTGCTGCTAATGCTGCCGACGCATCCCTTTTCGATCGATTATCGGAGAAATCTGGGGGCCAACAGACCACCGCGCGATAAAGGGCTCGTTCTGAAACGCTATTCGCCGAGTAGAAATTCCATAGAGAATCCTTCATGGCTCTCATCCAGTGTCAGCTGCGAGGCCTTGTGCCATGATGTACCACCTTTCAAAGGAAATGAGATAATTTCAATCACAGAAGAAATAGTTTTCATATAAGCTTACCCACCACAGTGGATCAGCATATCTAAGTGGGGAAAACCGGGCCGAGGCCACAACGACATGACAACGACTTGGCAGTTGACGACTGCGGCCTAAAATCGCCAGTTCCTCCCACCTGCTTTATGTTAGTACTGGCGGAAATATTCGTGTCAGTGACCTGCGGTAAAACACTCGGTGGATGAAACTTACAAGATCAAGCCAACATTCCTGCAGATTACATATAGATATCCATCACTCCGTTCTGCCTTCAAATTCTTTCCATTAACCCAAGGTGCGTGCCGTATCGATTAAATTGGGGACGACTGAAATTAATATGGAAAGTTGCGTTAAGGTAACCGTAAATACAGTAAACGAGTCTATGAAATCAAGAACATGGAATGTCAAGCTTGAATAGATTTCGCCGAATGGAAACCACTCACGTCTAAATCATACTAAAATACCGCCCGTACGAAGGCGTTCGATGATTAGTGCTGACATTAAGATGTCGTCAAAAGGTTCGTGGCCAGCGGGGAAAACGACCAAGCTCGTGAGTGTAGCGGCCTGTCCGGGCTCACGAAGTTCTGTTGCTGGGAAAAATTTGGCAAATAAAATGGTACGGTCCACCGTTGTACACTGGGGGAAGGTGTGATTATCTGAATTATCATGAATGGGGGAACGCACGGTAAAGCAGATGCCTTTGCGAACAGTTTTGTCCCATAATAGACTCCTTTCAGGTAAATTCCACGAGTAATCCTTGGAAAACAGTCCTCTTCATTATTGTAGAATACACCATAGCCGGGGGGACGTACCCATACACCTGCTTTGAAGATCTCTCTCATCCTATATTCTTTACCACGGATAAATGCTGTGCACGGTTTTGCTTTCGAGTAGCCCATCCTAGTCACAAGGGTCAAGTAAAGTCATGTGGTGTGCTCTGGACGCACTCAAACGCTCCAACATATTCGCCAGCTTCTGATCCCCCTCTACGGATCGTAGTGATCCAGAACGACGGTGAAAAGCAGTTAGGTCTGACAGATATGTGGTATACAGGTCCAGAACTTGGTCCTGCAGGTGGAGCAAGAACCATTGAATCAAATGACAGCGGGGCAAAACTATAGATGATTGGATCCATAGGCCGTCTTGAGGTACTTTGTCTGCAACAGCAATGACAAAACAAAAGCTGTGAAACCCTCGTGGCCGAACAATCAGAACATAGACGTACTTGTGGGGATTAGGATTGTTGTGTGGGAAGGAAGAAGATGTCGGAGAGCTAGGGGACATGGGATAAGCGGAGGATGTTCGCCTGTCAGGAGAGACTCGCGGATCGTTTGGAGAAATAAAAAAAGGCTCGATAGTGGACCGGGTGACGGAGGTATCAATTCCAAACGGTACCGGACTGTATGTGGAGGGCCCACGAGTGGTGGTGCTCATGGAGATCATCGTAGTTGGTCGGGTCCCTGTCGGGGACTGGGGCTCTTCGTCCACCAAAGTATAACTATCGAAGGCCATTGTAAGTGAATAAATGATCTGACATCAGGTAATGGACATGCCTTGGGGGGCCATCCTCAGGCTCCATCTCAGTTTCTGAAGAACGACGGGTGTGCAACTGTTTCATGGCCAAAAGATTCCTGCGGAGGCTTCAAGCTTCGAGCTTCAAATACATCGCCTGGCAAGTCCCACGGCGGATACGTACTGATAAGCTTTGACACGAATATAAGCAAGAAAGACATACAGTATTTTCTCAGAAAGTTATTCACCGGGCCCGGTTCTGGACGGAAATTCTGTTCATTTCGCCAATGAGAGTAACCAGACGCGAACGTGCGTGGACCATATCGGTAGTTGCGGGTACCTCGAGCTGAAAAGGCAATGTTCCGCCCAGCGCTGAAATAGACACTCAAGTTACATACACGGGCTAGCGCTTATTGATTATCCTTCGTAACTTCCGAGAAACGTTCTGATGCGCATGTGTACGTGCTTGTCACCAAATGCGGACTAGTCCGATTCCGCGCACTGCAATCTTATCACCCAGTGAACCCAATCATTGAACTCGTCTCGCCGGAAAAGTAAATTTACAACAGTTACATCGAAGCCTAGATATTCTTAACCGCACCGCCCAACACTAATTGGGCCCAGCAGCGGAGGTGCGTTTACGCTCCAGAATGAGCGCTGACAGTAATATATCATCGAACCGGTCTTGGCCAGCGGGATAAACGACAAGCGTAGTGAGAGGCACAGAGTTCCCTGGTGGACGTAGACCGAGAGCCGGGAAGAACTTCGCCAAGATATGGCCCTTCTTTGAATGGGAGTCAAAGCACTGCAACGAGTGATCCATGAGCACCCGCACACAACGGAATCACAACCAACGAACAGTACGGATACTCCCAGAGTTATCCCAGAAGAGGTTACATCCAGGCAATTTCCAACTGAAGCCCTGGGTGAAAAGTTCAGCTTTCCCTTGTCTTGGAAGCAAAATTATTATTATCAAAGACTTACAGACCACAGAGTACTGAATTCAAGCACATCTTTGACGAAATATTCGGCACCACGAATACATACGGTACTCTGCTTTGTCGTGTTCAGAGCTCCGACTCTAGGGAGGCATCAGAATGCCATCAACACCGTCACAAAGCATGGACCTACTCAAAATCTCCTACATATTCACCATCACCTCTCAGCACTGTGGTGATCCACGAAGACGGAGCAAAATAGTTCATCCTGACAGAAATATGATACAATGGGAGTACATTTGGATCGTCTGAAGGGGGGAAGAGAAGCATTGAATCGAAGGAGTGCTGAACGAATGAATATACACCAGGATCGCATGACCTTCCTGAACTATCACTGGCGTGATAAAGAAGATAATCTTGAAGACCGAGGTAACACTTCTGAGAATGACGCACTCTGTACCGGGTTGGGCTTGTGGTTTGTTGAGGATAAATGGTGTAATACTGCCACGATCCGGGTTACCAAAAGTTCGACCCGGTGACATTGGGGGCAATCTGTCTGTCGGACTACGCATTGTTCAGACGAATTACGGGGTGATGACATGAACTTCACAAAATAAAAAATGTTTAGACTTGCCCAGCGAGGTTATGCAATGGGAACCTGGATGGCCCCGCGTGTGGAAATGATTCTGCCCGAGGGCTCTGAGGCGAGGACAAGGAGTCCTGACGCATTCCCTTTTCACTGATACGGCGCATTTGGGACGAGTGCACTCGCTCAGTATCTTGTGGGGGGTAGCGTGAACGTTGGTCCTCAGGCCTAGTACTTATTGGGCTTCCAAATTCTGGAGCATGACTGTGTTTCCAAACATGCAATTGAGAGCGAAATCCACTAGCCCCGGAAATAAACGCACCTCAGCCTCATTTTAGCCATCACATTCAAGAGCAAAATTAGTGAGGGGGCGGTGGTATAATGATATGGTAAGCGTTACTATGCGAGACGAACGCTAATACTCGTCGCCTTTGACCATGACTGATCATGATGGGCGCTTTTGAGTTAGTTGGACAAATTATTGTTTTATCGTTTTTTAAACTAGTTAATTATTGTTATCATTATAATAATCAAGGTCACGGTTGTGACCGTGACCGACGACTTTGTTCATGTTCAACATTGATATTTGCTTTTAAATATTTCAGACATAATTGGTCAACGTTCAATTTACCATGGATGTTGTAAGTATCCGCAGTTGAACGTTCAACAGGAATTATCACCTTTTGACCGCGTTTTTCTAGGACGAGATTAACGAACATGTCGGTTTGCTCTCTCACTTCAACCTTTCCCCCGACTTCTTTCCTTGGTCCCACCCACGGCCGCAACAGATTCATGCTCGGCGGGCTCAAATGTCTGGCCTGTTGATTTTTGACATATTGCTCACCTCTGGTAACGTACAGCACCCGGATACGCTGTACCCGCCTACGGATGTCCCGTCTCTCAAGCGCTTACTGGACGCTATCGGGAACTCGACCTATGACGCGCTGAAGCGGGACTGCCTCGTTTATTACCTTCTAAAGTGGTACCAAGATGGAAGGGAAGACATGTTTCAGCAAGATAGATGTATCCCACCGCAGTTCGCATTGCTGGCGGCCACCTACTGGCATTTAGACAGTGGTATCAATATAGTGGTGCGTTTCAAACCTGTTAACAGCATACCGAATGGTTCGTCACGAAATTATGCTCCAGAACGCAGTTGCGATATTGTCTGATGTTCGCCTGGTTACGGAATACGCCTCCAAGATCTTGGAAGTGCTCTCCCTCTCCGAGAATGCTGCGCCACTGGTTCTGAAATATGTACGGACCGCGAAACCCCTGCTCACAGAGCCCGATGATATCGACATATACACAACCTCGCTGGCAGAGTCAAGCCTTCTGGACGCTTGGCAGTTTCAGCGGACATTTCCGGAAAACAGCGAATCTAGGTCTCGGGTTATTCAGAAAATACTTCAATGGTGTCTTTCGCGTGAGTTTCTTTCTACCATTCTGGACATCTGGCCTGATTTTTCCCGTTCTCTCTCGCGTGCTTCCCCTAGCCAAACCACGCTCAAAACCCCTCAGCCAGCTCATAGCCTTCCCATTCTCCAACTACGAACAGTCCCTAGTTCACGAATACGCGCTACGGCCGCCACCGACATGTCCCGTGGACTCCATTCCAATTGTTCAAGATCTTGTGTGCGTTCGCCTCATTCAAAGCGGCCAGCACGCGGCCGCCATCAAACTCGATCGACAATTCGCCCTTAGTGTCAAAAACGCCACTGGGAAGATGAAGAAAACACTAGAAGACAGAAGACGTACGATGGATGAAATCATAGCCACCATGCCGATTATCGAGAAAAACATGCTTGAAATAGAATTAGAGCAACTTACCCAGGGGAGGGGCCTATCACCCTTATCGTCTTCAGGAAGCGGCGAGCCATTCAGCTCTAATGTCGAGACAAATGACCTCAGCATGTCTTGGGAGCACATCAGTCCTCCTCGTCCTGCTGTTAATTGGTCAATTCCTCCCCTAAGAAGTCGATTTTCCGGTGACTCTCTCATCCCTACCACTCCAGACCGTTCCGGAGCCCCTTCTATCGTGGGTGGATCGCACCCCGCACGGCCGGCATTAAACGGTTTGGTTTCTAAACCCGTCCCGACCGGTGAAACTATTAATGTAGCCACCACGAGCGCATCCCAATCACAGCATTCCACCTTCACATCTGCCATTTCTCAGCCACTTACGTCAAGTTTGTTGCCGTCCCAAAATCCCCTTCGAACCCCGAATTCTTCAGCGGGACCCAAGTATCCCCCGGCACGCTCCATTCCGGGTTTATTTGCGGCCACGTCACCGGCCGGAATGGCCGCTCAGTCTCTATTTGACTCAGTCGGAAGCGCAAATCTCGCCCGCAATGCCTTCTACGAGCCTCCCGTCACGATCGGAATCAAGAGAACATTTGAGCAAGATGGGCCGCGGACCGTGCCAGAGCCCACGGCCCTTGTCAACCCCCGGCATGATGGTGATATCGATATGTTTTCTGATGACGATGTCGTCCGTCCTCATCAGACTGGCCGACGTAAGCGCAATGGAACCGAATCGCCTCCGAACGAACTCCCATTCTCAATCTTCTCAAATTCTGCCGAGACCGCTCAATCTTCGCGTCAGGTATTGCGAACTGAATCTCAGGCGAAAATGCCACCAGGTGCATTCGTGTCGGATTCAGATGAAGAGAAAGAATTCGAGAAGACATCACGGCCTAAGGGTCATCCGCGGGTTTCTCCACCATTACCCAGACCTCAGACGTCGCGAATGTCACGGTCACAAAAACCTACCAAAAAACCGGATTTGGGTCGTACTCTTCCGGGGGCACTGATAGTGGAAGAAGACGAGGATGACATAACCCCCTTACCAGCTCCCCAGAGTAAGCGGCCGATGCGTAAGGGCAGGACGTCACGAGCCAGAGGTTACGATGATGATGCAGGAGAGTTAAAACCTCGTCGGTCCTCAAGACTAATGACAACACCCTCGGCAACCTCGCCTTCTCCGGAACCATCGCCGAAAAAGGCTCTTCTGAAGCCCAAAAAAACCACACGGGCGTCAGCCGCAGGCACAGCTGTGTCTAGGATCGGAGCACGAAAGAAGAAATAGATTTTAATCGTTGTCGGTTATGTTGCTATATAGTCTTGTCTTATGAATACGCTATGGATCTTGTACGCTATGAGCAACTTTTCCTTAATCAATGTTTGATGGATTTGGATATCAGCCCTGGTGACGAAGAGGTGGAACAAGCGCCCACAATACCATCATAAACGCCATCATTGCCACCAAGCTATACAACGCACGAACTCCGTTGGAACCAGTGAAGTATCGTGAGAGTATAATTGAACGACATACAAGGGCTGCAAACTTTGTATGCCAACTCGAGAAGCCATCGCCCCGGTGATGAACGGAAGAATGGCGGATCCGGCCTGACCAAAACCAGCGATCCAACCAATTGAACCGGTCAGCAGCCCATGGGGCAAGATTCGACCGGCATGATTCATCGTTATCGGGTAAAAAGGTCCCAGAAATACACCGATGAGAGAGACAGCGACAGCCCCGCCGATTAAGGAGGGAACCAGCCAGACTACCAGCTCCAAGCTAAAGCACATAAGTGACTGGTCGGTTGAATTGGTGGTGAAATGGACAGTAGGAGATTACCATATAGCCAAGACGGTATAAATGAAGAGGACGCGCCGTTCCCCAACCTACGACATCAAGTAAAAGTGACCGCATTCACAGGTTCTGTGCAGCACCAACCTCGCGGTTTACCCACAAAAGTCCCACACGGCCAAGCATGAGACCTCATGAAAAAGAGGATCAGTTACAAGAGAGAGGTTGCGGTGAACATTCCTTACCCCCAAAAAAGCCAGAAGATATGTACCTGAAGAAAAATTAGTATGGCATACAGTATTAAGATATACCTGCGCCAAAAATCTACCCAGAAGATGGGCCACCTCCACGAACATCGAGGTCAAACGTGACCGTCCAGCCTTAGGTCTTCGTTGATGAGGATATAAAGGGGAGGAGCGATTGGCACCGACCCGCAATTGTCACCTCCACTCCAACATACACGAGAATGAAGAGAGCAAGTAAATGAACGGCCTTGCGGCTTAGAATCTGCCGCATTTTACTGTCCTCATTCATTTCTATTTCCTCTGCGGGTTGTCCAATCTGGGAGAGACATTCTGTGGACGAATAAATAAATTAGCCAAAAGAAGGATAAGAGTCAGAAGTGGCACCGTCTTGATTTTTGAACCGAAAGATGACTATCAAACATGCCATGTTGGCGGATGCAATACAAAGGGAAACCAGATAGTGGAAGGACCATCTAGGAAGTTGCGCAAATTGCGTTGCGACGAGTGGAGAGGCTAAGGCGCCAGCGCCTAAGTCGTCGAAGCGACAGTAACGGATAGTTATTAATAAAAAGACTTGTAAAATTGCGCCCAGGCTTGCCGTATGCGGCATGTAAAATGCCCATCTTTGTTTCAGCATTGTCCTTGAGCATGGCAACATAGCCATTGGCTTGGGCATCCTGGAATGTTATGTGATACGTGAAAGATCGCACAGATAATAAATTCTAACCTGAAGCGCCATGCCAACACCATTGATGGTATAGGCAAACACAAAGACTGGAAAAGGGGGTGCTGCTGCTTGGAGAGAGTATGCAACCATCTGGAATGCCGAACCTGTTGAGCTTGTTCAAACGATCCGCATTCAAGCAGTATGCGACCCCAAACCTAACACGATCACCTGTAGCGGAAACGTCATGGATCCGATGAACCCTTGAGAAGAAACAACGAACCGCACCGAATCCCCACTTGTCAGAGAGAGGAATATTGATCAAAGCGCCAGCCAAAAAGCCCTGAACAAGGAATCGTCAATAGACTATAATTTGAACTGGAATTTGTTTGCGAACAATGCACGCGAACACCCAGATAAGAGAAACTACTGCAAATCCAACCTAAAGATATCAGAGGTAAATGCGAGCATGATTGCGAAAGATGTAAACATAAGTACATGGTATACATTCTGAATCTTTGGTAAGAGGGGGCCGGTCGACCCATCATTCCAGCCCGCAAGAAACAGACACCAGCAGAGCGAAGCGAATTGGATGTATTGTTTACGGAGAAATGCTTTGTGAGGAGGTGGGGACTGGGACAATCTCAGGTTGTTATCCTTTTGTAACATGCTTGTGTGTTTCGAATCTTGAGACATTATAAGTGAAGTGGGAGGTATCATATCGGATCCTGAGACGATTGGATTTCCTGGAGTCGCGCTCGCATTACTGTCCATCTCGTCGGGGTGAAAATGTGGACTCAGATATGGGGATTAAAGTGTATACATAAAGGCTTCAGGGTGATGGTGCGGCGACAACGGATCCCTCTACGGTATCCAGCTGGTGCTTGAATCCTGATATCATGATATGCACAGGGATAATAAGTGCTCGTTTTGGCAGTTGCAAGAGATGTCAAATTTGCAATGGAAGCTTGGGCTTGGGAAGAGTGATGGCTTGGAAGCCTCAAACCACACGCGACGATATCCGGTTTCGACAGGCGCTACACTGAGAGCTCACTAGTACCAGTCCATAGCCTGAGCTTCCTTCATTAACTGCTTTCCTCCCTGTTTGAGAATTTGGTTTGTGCTGTGCCGATAGAGGGAAGACCAGAACATGATCCTGGCACCCATTGCTATCCTGGTTTGTCCTCATTTGTGAACTGCCCTTCCCGGTGCTTCCCCGGGATTAAACAACTCGAGCCTCCTCAATCCCATTCGGAGATTGCAGGCATCCGTCAGGACGGCAACCATCAACGAGGAGCCTTCGCCATATGGCACCAGCCTCCTCACCTTATGCTTGTGATTCCAGATAACAATTCGACGAGCTGGGTGGTACACAGGACACTTGTGACACGGCCGTGTTGATGTTGCTATTGCTGACATGCCTGGCGGAGTCAAAACCTCACCGACGCTTCGTCTTAGTTCGAACAGGCACATTTGCCAACGATACTACCCGACTTTGTATATTTCACCAAGCCGTCGCGCACTTCGTTCCGATGATCAGCCAGCCGAAAGGCAAGTTCCCCACAGGGCCAGTCCCAGACGATGGCAGCGAACTTCTACTGCAGGTTCGTACGATCTAGAGAGATTTTTGATGTCTACTTCCAACAGGATACTCATTCAAATCGAGCGGACAATAGACCCAATTTCTTCGAGATCGCCTCCAGTTCATGTGAGTGACCTGAGTGATTTTGATTATCTACTCTCATTGCCGCAATTTATCAGGAAGAATTTACTGAAGAAGCTGACACAATTGTGCACGATAAAGATCAAGAACCCTCCGACTTATACTATCCAGTCAACTCGATTCTAAAGGAAGCGAAGGAAGCAGTGCCTCCTTTACATCTCGAAAGTGCCATTCATATCTTCCGCCAAGCCATCACACGGCCAGCCTCGCATACCTTTCAATCGATTTCGCTCAAACGTTTTGTCACGGCCCTGGTCGCAAGATCCGGTCAACGGCAAGACATCCATGAAGCCCTTTCATTATTTACGGAGATATTCACTCAGTGGCGCGATGTATCAGAGCGAACGACAAAACTGGGAGATCAATCCGAAATTGATGTACGTACTTTGTCAGTCTCCCGTATGCAAAACTTGAATTCGCCATCGTTGTCGGGATACACTTCTCCTGACATCCAGGACCTAAACGAGGCAATTTCTTTACTTCGCGAAGCGGCCCAAACTCATTCCAAACTAGACGAACCTAGTTCAAAGTTAATAGAGGATGATCATTCTGCGGTGCTTGCAGCAAGTCCTTCTGACTTGCGGGAAGAAAATCCGCTGTGTCCGGACACACATCAAGTTTCTGAAACGAGCGATGGCGAGGAGGCTAGTAGGATGATCACCTTTGCGACCGATCTTGTCGCAGGGTTCGGCCTGATAGGACAAACGACAGATCTCGACAGAGTGATTTCATTACTTCGCCAAGCCTTCGCACTGCTACCTACCCGCCATCCAGACCGATCGGTAGCCCCCAACAACCTCGCCAACGCGCTCAACACACGATTCGATCATTCAGGCCAACGCGAGGACCTAGACGAGGCTATTTCATTGCAACAAGACGTACTTAATTTGCTACCTGCTTCCAATCATATTCGAACCATGTCCTTTAACAACCTCGCCAATGCACTTCACACACGATTCAACCAGTCAGGTCTAGGCGAGGACCTGGATGAGGCAATTTCATTGCATCGAGAAGCACTTGTCCTGCGACCTATAACCCATCCTGATCGATGTAGCCCCCTCAACAACCTCGCCAATGCTCTCAACACACGATTTAAACAATCAGGTCAAGGCCAGGACCTAGATGATGCCATTTCATTGCACCGGGGTGCGCTTGAGTTACTCCCCCCACCCCATGTTCATCGATCGATCGCCTTGAACAACCTTGCTTGTGCGCTTGACACACGGTTCGGACAGTCAGGTCGGCACGAGGACTTGGACGAAGCGATTTCATTGCACCGCGATGCGCTTGAGCTGCGAGCGGCACCTCATCCTCTTCGATCTGGCTCCCTCAACAACCTCGCGAATGTGCTCAACATACGATTCGACCAATTAGGTCAGCGCAAGGACCTGGATGAAGGAATCTCATTGCACCGAAATGCGCTTGAGCTGCGGGCTCCACCTCACCCTCTTCGACACCGCACCCTAAATAACCTTGCCTGCGCGCTACACACACGATTTGAACAGTCAGGTGAGCGGGAGGATCTGAAGGAGGCAATTTCATTGCACCGAGATGTGCTTCAGCTCCGAGCTGGGTCCCATCCTGATCGATCCAGCTCCCTTAACAACCTGGCCTCTGCGCTGAAAACGCAGTTCGAGCAGTCAGGTGATTCGGATGATTTGGATGAGGCAATCTCATTATACCAAGACGCGCTTGAGCTGCGGGCTGCGCCCCATCCTGATCAAGGCAGCTCCCTCAACAACCTTGCCAACGCACTACAGAAACGATTCGAGCATTTAGGTCGACGCGAAGACTTAGATAAGGCAATTGCGTTGCACAGAGATGCACTTGAGCTCCGAGCTACACCCCATCCAGATCGAGCTAGCTCTTTCAACAACCTCGCCTCTGCATTACAAACACGATATGAGGAGCTAGGTGAGCCGGACGATTTGGATGAGGCAACCCGCAACGCGCTTGCACTGCAAGCAGCCCCCCTCCCTCTTCGATCCGGCTCCCTCAACAACCTCGCTCTTGCGCTACATGCAAGATTTGAGTTGTCAGGCCAACACGAAGACTTGGACGAGGCAATTTTATTGCACCGGGATGTACTTGAGCTTGTCCTTGCACCACATCCCCAACGACCCTACTTCCTCAACAACCTCGCGAGTGCGATACACACACGATTCGAGCATTCAGGTGGATGTGATGACCTAGATGAGGCAATTTCATTGCACCGGGAGGCTCTTGAATTACGCGCTGCACCTCATCCTGATCGGTCTCACTCACTCAACAACTTAGCCCTGGCGCTGAAGACACGATTCGATCGGTCTGGTGGATGCGAGGACCTGGATGAGGCCATCTCGTTACACCGAGATGCCCTCGAACTGTGAGCTGTACCTCATCCTGATCACTCTAGCTCCCTTAATCACCTCGCCATCACACTATTCAGACGATTTGACCAATCAGGTCGGCGCGAAGACTTAGATGAAGCAATTTCATTGCACGGAGACGCACTCGAGCTGCGAGCTGCACCCCATCCCCTTCGATTCAGGTCTCTCAACAACCTCGCCACCGTCCTTTCAGCACGATTTGAGCAGTCCGGTGAACGCGAGGATCTGGATGAGGCGATTTCATTGCACCGAGGTGCGCTTGGGCTTCTACCCCCTATGTATCCTAATCGGTTCCTGCACCTCAACAACCTTGCCAATGCCTTCAAGACGCGATTTGAGCAGCTGGGTGGACGCGAGGACCTGGACAATGCAATCTCGTTGCACCGAGATGTACTTGAGCTATGTCCTGCACCACATCCTGGTCGATGCACCTCCCTCAACAACCTTGCCATCACACTACATTCACGCTTCGGACAGTCAGGTCGTTACGAGGACTTGGTGGAAGCAATTTCATTGCACCGAGATGCCCTTGAACTGCGAGCCGCACCGCATCCTGATCGATCCAGCTCCCTTAACAACCTGGCTTCTGCGCTCACAACGCAATTCGAGGAGTCAGGTGGTTCGGATGATTTGGATGAAGCAATCTCATTGTACAAGGACGCGCTGGAACTGCGGCCTGCCCCCCATCCTCTTCGATTCAGATCCCTCAACAACCTCGCCCTCGCTCTAGGAACCCGATTCAAGCAGTCTGGTCAACAAGGGGACCTACACGAGGCCATTAATGCCTTCAATGAATCCCTCAATCTGCTCGTCAGCGGACATTCCTCAGCCTGTCGAATCGCAGCTAATCTGGGAAATGCACTTATCGATGCACACTCGCACACCCGTCTGGACGAAGCCATGGGTGCCTTTCGGGTCGCGGTAGAATGTGTTGCTGCACCTGCATCTGAGCGCTTCCGTGCTGCTAAATTATGGGCACACCATGCAGATCCCGGTCATGAATCAGCTATGGAAGCCTATCGTGCTGCAATTGAGCTTCTGCCACGTCTGGCAATGCTTGGGCTGGATTTGCAGTCACGTCAGCAAGCCTTGACTTCCCGTACTGATGGATTGGCTCGTGATGCAGCGGCTTGCGCAGTTCGATTACGTCCGAGCTTCTTGAAGAAGGCCGTGCAGTCTTTTGGTCAGAGGCGCTGCAACTTCGGACACCGATGACTGACCTCCATGACGTGGCGCCAACGCTTGAGAAAGAACTGCAACGTCTCTCCCGCGCGCTTGAGCAAGGCTCCCTCCGGGATATGTCTAGGACACTGTCTGATACTCCTCAGAAAGCAATGTCGATGGAGCAGGAGGCATCCTATTGCTATCGTCTTAACAACGAGTGGTTGGCTAAACTTGAGGAAGTGCGACAGTTGGATGGCTTCCAGGATTTCTTGCGCCCAAGCCGGCTTTCTACGCTGCTAGGTGCTACAGCCAATGGTCCAGTTGTCATCCTCAATACCAGCAAATATGGCAGTGATGCTTTTATCATGACTTCATCTGGTGTTGAGCATATCCCGCTCCCGAGTTTGGATTTACCGGATGTGAATGCACTGGTCAAGATGATACGAGCAGCAACTGTATTTAGGGGCAGAACTCCACAGCTTTCAGAGGATGATCATGCATGGATTGAAGAACTTGTTCAGTGGATATCAGTCTCTGAAAGCCTGAAGTTGTTGAGGATTTCAGATGAGGTCCGACATATTGGAAGAGCCACAAGTACTTCAATGCAGCCTGATAATATTTTCTGGCATGTCTTAGCTGTGTTGTGGGTGTCAGTGGTGAAGCCTGTTATCTGCGCATTAAATTTGGAGGTGAGCCATTGTCATCAAAAAAGTATGTGCTTCTCATGCTTATAATAAACACAGAAATCTGGTACACCACCAAATTTGCAATGGTGCCCTGCGGGACCATTCGCTTTCCTGCCAATACATTGTAGAGGCTCCGGGCCGTCTGGACCTGAATTCTCTTCATATCCCACTTTGTCCCTGTCCATTCCCATTCACGTATCGTCGATTCCGCCCGATTCTGGTTCTTTCCATCAATTCTGCTCCGGATTCCGCCTCTGGAATCGTTCCTACTCAAGATGCAATGTCTCTAACGACCCGGAATCAGTACGTATATAGTTACATATGATATATCTTCATTTCCCGTTACTTAGTACATAGCACCATTCCTCCTATACTCCGCTCCACTCCACTCCCATCAGTTACAGCCTTCACTTGTAGTACATAGTTACTATAGCACAGGATCACTCCCAGTAGTATAAAAGATGTACCCTTATACTACAACAATATTATCATACATCCCACCATATCATAGTGCATCCCTTCAGTTCTATTTCTTAGTCCTTGCTTTGTATCGTCTCCATAATAGTCTTCGTACTCCACTTCCCCTCTGGTCCGGTGTAGAGGCTCCGGGCCCTCTGGACCCGAATCCTCTTCATATCCCACTTCGTCCCCATCCATTCCCATTCACGTATCGTCGACTCCGCCCGATTCCGGTCCTTTTCGTCGATTCCGCTCCGGATTCCGCCTCCGGAATCGTTCCTACTCAAGATGCAATGTCTCTAACGACCCGGAATTAGTACGTATATAGTTACATATGATATATCTTCGTTTCCCGTTACTTAGTACATAGCACCATTCCCCCTATACTCCGCTCCACCTCTCTACCATCAGTTACAGCCTTCGCTTGTAGTACATGGTTACTACAGCACAGGATCACTCCCAGTAGTATAAAAGATGTACCCTTATATTACATCCCATAATATTACATCCCACCATATCATATTGCATCCCTTCAGTTCTATTTCTTAGTCCTCGCTTCGTATCGTCTCATCAGTCTTCGTACTCCACTCTCTTCACTTCCCCTCTGATCCAGAACCCTGGATTCGGGTTGGATTGACTAGACTACATAGACACTAAACTCCTCTGATCACTTCTTAGCTGATCACCCTTTCAGTAGATTCCCATTTCGGGTCTACAACAGAACTCGCCGTCACACCGGAACCCTGGATTCGGGTTGGATTGACTAGACTACATAGACACTAAACTCCTCTGATCACTTCTTAGCTGATCACCCCTTCTGTAGATTCCCATTTCGGGTCTACAACAGAACTCGCCGTCACAACTGGAGCCCACCGCGAGGAGTTTATTTCTTTTGTCTTTTCATACCCTCCCCACCATCGGGTTTGACTTTCATGACGTTTATCCTTTGTTCCCGACTCTAATCGCTCAGCCCCGCTTACGACTTCGACCCCTTCCTCGTACCTCCCCAACCCGACCCGCTTCCCGATTTGGAAATTCCCCGACATGATGCACGGATTGATGCCTCTCCGAGGTGATCGTTCAGCCCCGACGTTTCACGGTGACGAACATGACCTTCCCCGCTTCTTTGACGAAATTGACATGCTCGGTTCCGACTGTGGACTCACAGACGCTATGAAGATTCACTACACGCTCTGGTACCTCGATAACGACAATTACGAACTTTGGTCTACCCTTCCCGCCGCTTCAGCAAAGGACTTCATCGCTTTCCGACGTGCCGTTTTCGCCTTCTATCCCGGTGCCACGGACAGTATTCGGTATACGATCGCGGATCTTGAACAATTGATTAGATGACAATCAGCTTATGGTATAGAAAACAAGACGGACTTAGGACAATATTTCCGGGACTTCATACGCATATCCGGAGTACTATACGACAACGGTGTGACGGCGAGTTCTGTTGTAGACCCGAATGGGAATCTACGAAAAGGGGTGATCAGCTAAGAAGTGATCAGAGGAGTTTAGTCTTTCTATGGTGTCTAGTCAATCCAACCCGAATCCGGGGTTCCGGATCAGAGGGGAAGTGAAGGGAGTGGAGTACGAAGACTAATAGGGAGATGATACGAAGCGAGGACTAAAAGTGTAGAACTGAAGGGGAGTGATATGATATGGTGGGATATAATATGGTGGGATGTAATAATATGATGATTGTAGTATAAGGGTACATCTTTTATACTACTGGGAGTGATCCTGTGCTGTAGTAACTAGGTACTACAAGCGAAGGCTGTAACTGATGGTAGAGGAGTGGAGCGGAGTATAGGAGGAATGATGCTATGTACTAAGTAACAGGAAACGAAGATATATCATATGTAACTATATACGTACTGATTCTGGGTCGTTAGAGACATTGCATCTTGAGTAGGAACGATTCCGGAGGCGGAATCTGGAGCGGAATTGACGGAGAGGACCGGAATCGGGCGGAATCGACGATACGTGAATGGGAATGGACAGGGACAATGTGGGATATGAAGAGGATTCGGGTCCAGAGGCCCCGGAGCCTCTACAACAGCTGTTTATCGGACAAGCAGCGGAATGAGTATTTTGCCAACAGATTTGACTCAGATCTTCGTCAATGTGTTGAAGAACGACTCCATTACCTCCTTCCCAGTCATTACCACGACGATCCATACCCGGTTGATATTTTCCACGACGCCGCGTTGTTTCTCCTTTCCGGTTACCGTTCCATTCCGGGATCCGTTGTCACTGCAGCCCCCGTTGCTATTTCCAGTCCCGATTCCGGTCCTGCACCCGTACCAGTCGCAGTTATTTCACCTCCGGAACAGATCCCATCCTCAATCCCGTCCTCGATCCCACCTACTGTCATTCATTCCGTCCCCCACGTTCATTCCGGTCCTTCGTATACTCCGTCCCCGTCATCATGTTCCCTGTCCCCGTCTATTCCGGTGCCTGTCAAGACCGTTATTTGTTTACAGGTTTTGTTGTCCAGTCCTGTGTTGTCCCCGTCCGATCCCACTCCCGATTTATCGATGCCGGTCACTGATTTATCCATACCGTTTCCTATTTCGTCCACGTCGTCTCCTCTTTCGACCCCTCCGCTTTCCATCCACAAACTCGTACTGGACCTGCTCCCATTGTCCTCGGATTCTCCGGAAATAGACATTCCGTCCCCGATATTGCCGCCATCTTGTCCTCCGTCACCGTCTACTGAGATTCCGTTGACTTTGGTTGAGTATTCCGTACCTGTTCCCATTCTGGACCCCATTCCACCCCTGTTATTTGATTTTGATTTTGATTCCGATTCCATTATGTCGACCCCTTCGTTCCCGGTTCCCCTTGTCGTTTCCGCTCCCGTATCGTTGTTGGTTCTGTCTTCGCCCGCTTGGGGCATCCCGTCGTCTTTAGACCCATCACGCGGCGCACCCGTTATATGGGATCGTGTTGGTGTCGGCACTCCGGTTCTCGATTTTATTTTATTCCTCGTTTCTGTCTTCATTCTACTTTGTCATCGCATTTTGGACCTCCGCCCCCTCGACTCCTCGCTCGAATATTTGCAAGAAGTTCTCCACCTCCGACCTTCTTTCAGAAACTCTTGTTGGGATATAGACCCGTTTCCGTCTCCTATTTTTGTGTTTTCGTCTTCCGTTCCGCTTTCCGTTCCCGTTCCCGTTGTAGATGCGGGTTCTTGGTGGCTTCGGAACTATATAAAGAAATAATATAAAGATCCTAACCTGTGGGTGTCAGCGTAGAAGTGACTGGATAAATCAGTGTCGGGAATTGAAGTAAAAAGAAGGGAATGTTAGTAAAAGTAAAGCCGCCGCGTAAAACTGGACTAATAACGACGAAGCCGGCGACGAACGGAGTGAAAACGGACAAATAATAAAGAACCCGACGATGCCGACAATGTCGGGTACGGCGGGTCGGGTCGGGTCGGGTCGGAAACGATGAACGAATATACGGAAACAACGATGAAGACGACGAAGAGGACTATAAAAGCTAAGGGTCTACATGGACGAGCATTTGAAGGGATTAAAACAATTCTGACTATGAGGGAAACGGGGACTAAGGGTATCTTATTTTGTACGGTCGTCGGGGACCGTTTTTATAGTACAGGAAACAGTAATCTACTTTCGGACATGTCTACTTCGGCCGATGGTAAGCTACAAAGAAAGGTTGGAATGGGGATGTGGAAAGGGGGGTTGCAAAGCAACGAAGACAGGAAATGGAGGGGAAAACGAATATGCAAGGAAAAGATCTAGAAAGTCCTACATATCTCCGAAAGGACGATGGGATGCATAAATAAAGTAAATCCGAAGTCGGGGATTGAGTCCGAAGAGATCCATCTCCTGGAATTGGAATTCCGAGGTGTTTGAGGCTGCCGGATTTGGTCTGAGAGCGGCTGTGACGAAGCGGCATACGTCGGGTTATGTGGGTCACGTCGGGTCACGTCACGTCACGTCGGGTTGCGTCGGGTTACGTCGGGTTCGAATGCAAGTCGAATGGCGGCATCGGGTTGGTCCGGATTCGTGATATATCGATGATACGGACTCAGAGGGACGTTGACCCTCTACATCTCCAGGGTACTTTAAATAAAGACCATCCCTGGTCTATACTATGTGGACTCGGGACTCGGATGCGTGAGATGAGGCCGACGTGGTGGTCATGGAATCGGGCTCGACGGGACGAGGCGGGTTGTGGACAATGCAAAGGGGGAGAGCGGATGGTGACTAGCGGAACTCGATGGACAGTCAGAGGCTGAGAGCGGCGAATGGGGAACGAAATGAGTGAAGCCGGTGTCGAGGAAAAAGGAAACAAAGTACATAGAACTGGAGGAAAAGGGAACTGAGCGGAAATGAAAGAAAAGATGGAAAGCTGCAAAAACGGGACAAACGGGGAGTGGAAACGCAAAATAGATGAGAAAATAAATAAATGTTGGGTATCGGAAAGAGGGGACACGATAGAAATCAAGTCGGGATAAAACTAAATGTGACATAGGATTGGGGGGGTGATGGAGACGAGTAAGGCAGGAGCGGAAACGAAATAAAACACAAGCGGATGACAAAGACGATCTAGGCGGGTTGAGTTAGGGTCGGCGGCTTTGGTGGCTGTGTCAACGGGTGGCGGAAACGGTGGCGTAGGGGTAGACATGATATGACGACGGTGGTTGTTCAATACGATATGACGAAAACGGAGGTTCGATAGACGACGACGGAGGTTCGATATACGATGGCGGAGGTTCGATACGATATGACGAAAACGGAGGTTCGATGGACGACTACGGAGGTTCAATATACGATGGCGGAGGTTCGATAGACAATATGACGAAAACGGAGGTTCGATGGACGACGACGGAGGTTCAATATACGATGGCGGAGGTTCGATAGACGATGGCGGAGGTTCGATATGTCAATACTAATATGGGGGCGATAATCAACGGATGTGAAATCAGCCTCATACTAGGCGGTTCAGGACCGGCTTGGACCCGTGGGGAAGCATTCTCCCCCATGGAACTGAAATATAAAGTCGGGTGGGTTGGGAATGAGTGAAGCAGTGCGGCGGGTTCGTAAGCGGGTGCGGCGGGTTCGTAAGCGGGTGCGGCGGGTTCGTAAACGGGTTCGCTGGGTGCAACGGATTCGTAAGCGGGTGTGTCGGGTGGATTATGCGGGTGCCAGGTGTGTCGGGAATGAGTTATTTCTTTTATCTTTCTTCTTAACTCTGATGTTTTTCTTTCTTTTTTTTTTTTTTATTTAATCTATCTATGTATATAATTCTTATGCCGATGGACGGTGATGGGGTTTTCGTAGGGTCGGGTTCGGTGGGTACGGGAGTGAAATGTGGCGGGTACGGGTCGTGAAACCGGAACCGGAACCAGATGCCGCGGAATCGTAGGGAACGTGTCCGGGTTCGTAGTCGGGTGCTGTGATGCAGGTCGCGGATCCGGATCCGGAACCCGGTGTAGCGGGTAGGTTGAAAACGGGTTGTCGGGTGTGGCGGTATGGCATAGGGCGACGTAGGGAGACGGGGGCGGACGACGTGAGCGGATAAGACGGAACGTGGTTGCGAGGCGTGGATCATGGTTGCGTGGGGTTGTTCGAAGCTGCGGGTTGTCGAGGGAAGCGGGTAACGGGTGGTCGAGGTTGGCGGTACGGGATAGGGCGATGTTGGGAAACGGAGGCGGATGACGTGGGCGGGTACGAAGGGACGTGGTGTTGCATGACATGGATCGTGGTTGCGTGAGGTCGTTCGAGGGTGCTGGAGGCCGGGGGAGCGGGTGACGGGTGATCGAGGCTGGGGTATGGTGTAGGGCGATGTTGGAGACGGGGGCGGACGGCGTGGGCGGGGAGATGGATTGGGGTGATACGGGTGGCGTCTTCGTGATGTTTTCGTGGCGGATAGTTGCGTGGGGATTTGACAATGGTCCGTCGGGTCGTGGAACGGGTTTGGGCGGCCGGTGGTCACGGTTTCACGGGCGTAACCCAACGGGGGCTTCGTTTGGGCTCGCGAAGGGACTTGAGGGACGTCGTGGGGTTGGTCGAGGGCGTAGGTGATCGAAGGGGAGTGGACGAGGACGGGAACGGCTGGGGGTGAATGGAGGTCGACGGGGGGTGACGTGGCCGCTTGCGTGGGACGACGAGGGACGAGAGCGGAGTCGTTTGGGACGGGAAAGGGTCCCACAGAAGTGCGGGGGCGTGAACGTGGGTGTGGGGGCTGACGGTCGTGGTGGTCGTTGGTCCTGGGTCTGGGAACGCGGTGGTAGGCTGTTGGGTGACGTGGCGCAGCGTTGATGGCTCGAGGGCAGTGGGGACGGCTTGTACGGCGTCACGACGGACGATGTGTGGCCCTGGGATGCGGTACGAGGCAGCGGTGGGTCCGACGAGGGCGTGAGCGGCCGGAGATGTCGACTTTGGCTGGGGCACGAAGCCGGTGACGTGGCATGGCGTTGGGGGCTCGAATATAACGGGGACAGCTTGTACGGGTTTGCGGGTGCGATGTAGGGTGCTGGGATGTGATACGAGCCGCCGGTGGGTCCTACGAAGGCGTGAGCGGCCGAGGAGGTCGTATAGGCGGGTGCATGGGGCGAGGTGACGTGGCACGCGTGTGGGACATCGACGACGGCGAGGAGGACCCATGAGGGCTCGCAACTGGTGTCGTGGGGTCGTAGGAAGCGGTGCGAGGCGACGGGGAGGTCCAACGAGGGCGTGAGCGGCCGGAGATGTCGAGTAAGCTGGGGCACGAAGCAGGGTGACGTGGCACAGTGTGGGAGCGTCGATAACGGCGAAGACGACTCGTGTGGGCTCGCGAAGGGTGCTGTGGGGACTCGGAAAGCCATACGAGGCTGCGTGGGGGTAGCAACGAGGGCGTGAGCGGCCGGGGATATCGAATAGGCGGGTGCATGAGCTGGGATGACGTGGCGACGCGTTGGGGACTCGATAATGGCGGAGACGGCTCGTGAGGGCTCGTGAAGGGCGATGTGGGACTCTGGGAAGCGGTGCGAGGCGACGGGGTGTCCAACGAGGGCGTGAGCGACCGGGGATGTCGACTTGGCGGAGGCACGAAGCCGAGTGACGTGGCACGGTGTGGGGCATCGATAACGGCGAAGATGGCTTGTGAGGCTCGCGAATGGCGTCGTGGGGCTGTAGCTCAGTGTTGAGGGCTCGAACGCGGGGGCTGCTCGCATGAACTCGTGAAGGGCGCTGACGTGTTTTGCTGGTAACTTCGCGGGCTCAGACGATGGGGGCGTGTCAGGGCTTGTATTCGGTGACAAGTGCGAGTTCTTAGATGCGAGCGGCTGGGGGTGCACAGGCTAAACCCGTTGCACGGCGCTCCGTCTGTTCCGAGTCGTGTTTGACGCGCGAGTGCTGTTGGGCGGGTCGTTGGGGCTTTTCCGGTCGCGGTTTTTCGACGGTTATCGGTGGGGAGTGGGATTCCGAGCGTGTTGGGGATCTATAAACGAGCGTGGATGGTGGATGTGACGAGGTTCGAGTCGTTGAGCGACAAACGAGGGCCTATCGGGTCGTGGCTGTGCAAGGTTCCTAAAGCGGTAAACGGCCGTTGGGTCGGCCGCGCAAGAGCGGGTTCGAAGGTGTACGTGATACTAGACAATCGTAGTCGTTAAAGAAGAGAAAATATTATGAGAATCAAACCCAAATGATAGTGTGGCAGTTGGCGATTGGATTGTCGAGGCATCGGATGTTGGATGTAAAGAGGTCGGGTAACGGGAGTCGGATGTGTAGAGTGCTGCGGCAAGGGTTATTTCGAGATGACGAAAGGAAAGTGTAGGGTTATGGAATGAATGAATGATGACACTGAATTATCCTCGCGGTGGGCTCCAGATGTAGATGCGGGTTCTTGGTGGCTTCGGAACTATATAAAGAAATAATATAAAGATCCTAACCTGTGGGTGTCAGCGTAGAAGTGACTGGATAAATCAGTGTCGGGAATTGAAGTAAAAAGAAGGGAATGTTAGTAAAAGTAAAGCCGCCGCGTAAAACTGGACTAATAACGACGAAGCCGGCGACAAACGGAGTGAAAACGGACAAATAATAAAGAACCCGACGATGCCGACAATGTCGGGTACGGCGGGTCGGGTCGGGTCGGGTCGGAAACGATGAACGAATATACGGAAACAACGATGAAGACGACGAAGAGGACTATAAAAGCTAAGGGTCTACATGGACGAGCATTTGAAGGGATTAAAACAATTCTGACTATGAGGGAAACGGGGACTAAGGGTATCTTATTTTGTACGGTCGTCGGGGACCGTTTTTATAGTACAGGAAACAGTAATCTACTTTCGGACATGTCTACTTCGGCCGATGGTAAGCTACAAAGAAAGGTTGGAATGGGGATGTGGAAAGGGGGGTTGCAAAGCAACGAAGACAGGAAATGGAGGGGAAAACGAATATGCAAGGAAAAGATCTAGAAAGTCCTACATATCTCCGAAAGGACGATGGGATGCATAAATAAAGTAAATCCGAAGTCGGGGATTGAGTCCGAAGAGATCCATCTCCTGGAATTGGAACTCCGAGGTGTTTGAGGCTGCCGGATTTGGTCTGAGAGCGGCTGTGACGAAGCGGCATACGTCGGGTTATGTGGGTCACGTCGGGTCACGTCACGTCACGTCGGGTTGCGTCGGGTTACGTCGGGTTCGAATGCAAGTCGAATGGCGGCATCGGGTTGGTCCGGATTCGTGATATATCGATGATACGGACTCAGAGGGACGTTGACCCTCTACACCGTTTCTCATTTATTTATATTTTCATTTCCGTTTCTAGTTCTCTTTGTTTTCCGTCCTTTCCGGTCCCTTTTCGTTTCCGTTGTATTCCGGTCCCGTCCTCCTCCTCGACCCCCAGATTCCGGTTATCTTATCTTGTCGTTCCATTTCCCTCTTTTCCGTTTATAGTTTTATTATGTACTCTATTTTTCTTTATGTACATTGTCCCGCATTCCATTTTCCCTTTCCATCTGTTCCCTTTTATTCCCTTCTACCTTCGTCGAGCTTGGTGTCGATTAGGTCGAGTTGACCGAAGATATGGGCCTGGTTTGCGCATAGTCGATTTAGCTCTTTCATCCAACGGGTTAGCTTGGTGTGGACCTCCACGACGTATTCAGAGAGGCCGTCCGTGATCGTTGATATCTCCCTCTGTGTTTCCGTCGCCATCTTGCGCACTGCCTGGACGTGGTCGTTGATTCCGGCTCCGATCCGTGGGTGCTTGAATGGATTCCCTCGCCTCCCATCGTCCCGCTCCGATTCCGTGTCCGGTTCGACGTCAGTCAACATCCGCTTACTCGTCAACACCTCTCCGGCCCGTAGCCTGGTGTGGTGAACATTGGGTAGGCGCGGATTCGGGGTGTGCGAGATCGTTGTCACTGGGGTCAAAACCCAAAACTCTTCTTATTTGTAACTATGTACACAAGCCACTATATAGGTACTGTATAGTATCTATAAATGGAATGTGGTGAAGAAATGGTGAAGTGAGATTGTAAAGAAGATAAGAACTGTAACAATAGAAAATAAGAGAATACGCATGCAGAGAGATATCAATCTCTACACTGGGCTTCTTCACGGGCTTTGGTATTTTCTTCGCGACGATTTTCCTCTTCGGACTACCCACCTTCGCCTTCCCTTTCCTTTCCGCTTTTCCGGATCCGGTGGCCGGTCCCTTCGTCAATAACCCGCAACGTCATTTTAGCCTTTTGCAACGGTCGCACGCGTACCCTTCGGTTCCGCAACAAACCGCGTTGGCGGTCACACACGCACCGCATTGCTCAAACATTGTGCAAACCTTTTGGCTGACACATAAGTTGCACACAGTAAAAAGCAGAAAGTCTATTAAGATTCTGAATAATTCAAGGGTTTTCTAGATCTTTCTGATAAGGTAATCTGGAAGTCCACTGTTTTTGCATTACACAGTCCAGGCTTCCCAGTTGTTCAACATGTATACACTTTGTCCTCAAATCTATATGGAAACCTAGAATTTTCATTTGCCAAGAAAATATCCAGGCAAATGACAAAAAGTAGTTATGCCCTTGTACCAACACTATAATATTCAATAACTCCCAGCGCCGTTGACCTGCAAAAGAATGATTTACTGAATGCACAAGTCAACTCAGTGCCTACCTTGTCCTTTAATTGCGTTATAAATTGCTGGTAGCTCGGCAAGACGTCTGCACGATCTTGAATAAGGCAGCTAAGCGCCCATAACCTAAGCGGGGGCTCTCCGTCCTCTTTCGCGACGTATAGGTGCGGGTAATATACACCTCGTCGCATTTCCCTCGTCTTCTGAACAATGGCATTTATCCGTTGTGAAAATGGGTTTTCGAGAACCGGCAAGGTAGTCTGTATACGTAAGTATCAAAAACAGATCTGATTATGGCCAGTCAAAAAGACAGCTCTCTCACCTTGCCCCCTCTCAAAATGTCGTAGCTCGGCAAATTGAAGACATCCATGATCAGTTGTGGGACTGCGTCACGTCCTACCCAAAGGAATATAGTTTGGCCATCCTCAATCAAGAACAAACCGTGTCTCTCAAGCCGCTCTGAAGTCAGAGGCAGTGGAGGAGGCATGATAACGCCATTGTGACCGACGGTACCTGCCTACACCATGTGAAACAGTTGATCACAGTTGCCACATCACAACAAAAAACAATCACTCACATCTGGAGGCATGTTGTGCAATGAATAGAATGTGGGGTGGATATATGGGACCAGGACTTGTGAAGGTAGAGAAGTCAGAAGGGCTTGTGCGTAAGCCCGGAGATCTGGCGGGATCTGCGCGCTTTGACGGATACCCACCTGCAGAAGACACGGACTTTTAATAATACCCATCAAAACCGCAGACGATGTACAGAATACATACATTCTTCAGCAATCCAAGGACCAAAACCGGTAACATCTTCAGATTATCAGAAATTGCCAACTGTGCGCTAGCTCCAGCACCAGCAGCTGTCATACTTGACTTGTACGTCTGGAGAATGTCCACCATTTTTTGGAACACAGCTTCCCTGGCGTCTTCCAGCTTATGCGTGATAGAACGTTCGACGGCTTTGTTCGCCAGGAGCGTGGCAATGGCGACCTGGTCTGCTGATGCAAAAATTTCCGACAAGTTGCTGGAGGTTGGGAGTGCTAGAGTGATTACACGAATACGACGTTCACCTGGTTGATAACAACATAACATCAGCAAGACCACCAGCAAGGAGAATATATATCTAACCGTAACAGGTTGTATGCAGAACTGCCGTCTGGAATACAACGAACGGTGAGGTTATAGACTCCTCGATTTGCACTTCAATGGCATATGATTGATCTTGGGGAACTGCTGGCATCGCTAGTAGATCTGTCGACCTGACGAAAAAGTTGCCATGGAAAGAAGCCATTCGAAGACCTGGTAAGTTTAGGATTAGTACCATGGGAGGATTAGAGACTTGGAGTCTTGACCTCTGGATGCGCGCACGCGCATCACAGCTTCCAACATGATGGGCATCGCCAAGACCTCCCCAAACTCATGGGCAAACTTGAGAGCATCCTCCGACCGCGCAGCGTTGAAAGCCGGATAGTAATAAGTTTGGCCGGATGTATAGTGAGGGAGAAAAGCTGGTAAGGTGATGCGTGAGTGTATCAAGGAATTGTTGTAACATAGTTTATGACCAACCAAGACTCGCAACGTCCTGATAAGCCGAACTGAAGAGGAACATGTCAACAGAGACTTGCGCTCGCGAACACTCAATTGCGAATGTTTTATAGAACGGTGATGCAGATTGCAAAAGACCGGATTCCTATTATTGGCATTAGCCTGCTCTCCTAGCAAAGGCATATTCGACCCGCGGACCTTTGACGTGCCTAAGATCTTGGGGTCCTCCCTATTTTTGAGAGCGCCAGGGCCAATATTTGGCAAAGACGACGAAAGAACCATGATTTTTCCGCCAATGGGAGCCTGGATGCCTTGATGAGATAGAGATCAAAACGACAGGTACTACCCACCATCAACTTGAAACCAGCTTGCAAAGCGGGTCCCATTGCACTGCCGACTGTATGATTATCCTGGAACATCTCATTAATCCTACCAAGAAGTGCCTCCAAGGATGGCCGCGCTTCGGCCAAATTCACAAGTAGGTCTGTGGGTTTGGGCAGGAAAACGTCATCAGTGTCCGAGACGACAAGCATTGTGGTATCCGTCGCTCCGGGCTATGGGCATTCATTCTAGAAAGTTGATATTTAGAGATAACAAAGTGTCCTCACCGGAATGGAGAAGAAATACAGTGAGACATCGTAACAGATGACGGCCACTTTTGTCCTACCATCCTCGTCCGGAATACGTTCCAGGTTCTCCAAGATCGTACGTGTGGCAGTAGCGACCATGCCCGACTGCACTGCTGTATGGCTGACGTCGATTAAGAAGATGTATACTGCCGGCTGAGGAGGCCGAACCATGTACTCCGTCGGTGCAACGAACTCAACAACAGAGTGGTTGAGCTCAGCTCGCGCCCATCGGTCTCCTGGCTGGTTGCGGACTTGATCCCAGTCAAAAAGTTGCGGCACCTCGTTCGACATCGAACACATACAACAACGCCAACTAACCAACCTCGCACGTTACACATGGGAGAAAACCGACTTGGGAATTTTCACTCACCGGTTACCGCCATCTATGAATTGCACGTAAGGGTTGATGTAAGTCCTGCAACGCCTGCAACGAGCGATAACGGTATCGGTCACGACAGGGATGGGTTCTTCACCATCATCCAAGGAACGATAAGGCGTGATGACCAAACCTAAAGGTATTTTGGCCTTGCCCAAAAGAGAAGATGACGTTGGAATGGAGTTAAGAGTGGAGCGCTGGTAAGAAGGATGAGCGTTGGCAAGCGGCGATGGCGATATGCACGCATTCGCAGGTAGTCGAATTTCGGGCGGCGGCCTATGCAACTCACGCGGTTCCGGCGGGGACGTGAGGAGATTGGTAGTGACGAGTTGGAAAGGTTTTGCTCCCCCCATGCCCATTTGGCCAAACTGATCAGACAACGCGCCAACGGTTGACGCACTTGTCTGTTGACCATAGACAGGTTGCTGACCGTACGCAGTGCCCGCGCCATAGTCACCCTCAGGTTGTCCGTAATATGCAGGTTGTCCTTGTTGCGCCTGGAATTGATTGTCCCCAACAAGCCCCGGAGTAAATAATTGGGCATTCGAAACTGGCTGTTGCTGTTGTATACCACCTACACCGTAACCAGGATCGGGAAGACTGTCGGTAGGCCCATAATAAACCTGAGTTTGTCCAGCAGCGTACTGGCGCCGTTTGGAATGTCCATGAACAGGGGGCGGCGAGGATGAGGGAACTTGATCTATGGGAGCCGTAGGACCTTGAGCGGGAGGTTCCCATTGCGTGCGGCCGGTAGCGGTTTCTGCTAGAAATTGAATGCATCTCCCTGGCGTATAGCGTGAGTACTACTGACCAATGTAAAGGTAACGCTGGTGAGTCGCGTCCCTGTAAAAACATATCAGCTGCAGAAAAGGGCGGTGAAAATGGGGCTCTGACCATTCCTCAGCCCAGCCTGGAGGTAATTGTTGAGAAGGAGAAGACATGACAATCGCTGATGAGTCTTTGTGCAAAGATTTATGGCTGGCTGACACGTCCGCAACACGTACAAACACGCCGTTGCACTACACTCACAAACAACGCAATCACGATGTGCCAGACAGTGCACGATTCGACCGCATATCCAACCTATGCAGAAGTACTCCTGTACAGTTCTCCAAAGCCTGCGCCTCCTCCTCCTTCGCATCCGCGCAAGCCCCCCATCTTATTTTCAAATTCTCATCCACGAGATACACATACCCCACACGACTATTCACCATGCCCATCGGTTCCCTCACATACTCCATGTTTTGGCTTGATACAAGATATGTAGGGTGGAGAGGTTCAGGCACAGTGGAGCGCAGAGAAGAGGAAAAAAGGGAGACAAGGAAGGACTTGAGCAGGTTTTCTTGTAGATTGATTTGGATGAACTGGTATGACGGATGGGACGCAAAACGGCGATTAGTTGGGAGCACGAAACCCTGGGAATGATACTACGGTTGGCTCAGCATTCTGGATTCCGAAGCCTGGTAAGGTTAAAACTACCTCCGATATTTTCGTGGAGAGCATGGAAATTACAGAAACACGACCGACACACATGTCCGTGGTGTGCAATGTTTCCCCGGTGGCTAAACTTTTTCCTGCGACGTCAGGAAAATACAGAGCTTTCTGGTTCGCAGTGTTAGAAAGATGCGAAATATATAGGCCATCGAGTTGCTTACGTCTTCCCGAATCATAACAGTCGGCGCAATCCATGTCTTCCCTCCGTGTTTTCTGGTAGCGTTGAGATCGGTAAAGTATCCTTTAGACGCTTCTTTCAATCTTCAAAAGAGTTATGTCAAAATACAATCGACCGACAACTGGAGGCCAACCAACAGATGCTTCCTCTGCGCCAACCGTATGTCCTGATTCATAAGTTCATTCCGCTTGTCCGCCCATGTCTTCACAATGGTACTAGGACGTTCCAGAACGCCGAGTGGTCTTTGCAGGAGTGGCAGAGGTTCACCAGCGAGGGCGACTGTTTCAGCATCTTCTGCTCGCACAGCGTCCTTGGGAATCTTGGCGGCCAATTTTTTTTTGGAAGACGATGCGTGTCGCAAGTAAACTGAACGGTTGGTAAAACTGCAAATGCCAGTGGAAGACAAGAAAATTGACATGGCAAAGTCACGTGAATCATTGGTCTCATACCGTCAACTTGAACTTGAAGATGGGGTGGACTTCCCCACCCAGCAGACGAGAAATATCTCTGGTCTTATTCTCTTTGACAGTGTTCATATTTTCGTACAACTTAGACATCACCCTTTCGCCGCATAATACCGTCTTCCGCAAACTTGGATTGGCCAGTTCATCTGTGATCGGCAAGGATGGTCGACGACCAGCAGGCTGGAGAGATCGGCTGGAGAATGTGATCTTTGGGGAGTGGCGCTGGGACGAAGGGCATGTCGCGGGGGATGGCGCGGAGAGAGTCAGAGAGAAGGGGACTGATAGGTATGGTGCCCAGTGGCTTGGGCAGCGAGAGATAGGCGCCGTTGGTGGAGATGTATTCGGAAAGACCACAGCTGATAACGCGGTGCAGCGATGGGAGGATGATGTTCCAATGACTACAATGGTGAAACATGTCCCAGGTCAGCGTCATGCTGAAGTCACTCACCTAAATTGCTTACTGTCGACTTGCAACACAACTACAGGCTACACTATATTTGACGGCGCGATTATTTTCGACGGGTCGGTTTTTCTTGTAACAGATAATCATGCAGCTTTTCCTCCACTCACTTCAATAGTCACCAAAAACGCTGGCATGGATATCGAGATTCTATCTCAGGAGCGAGCAAGATTTACGTTGGGAAAATTTGGTGGAAAGTAAGTTTGATTCCTCTGCCGCATGCCCCTTCGCACTTTGTATACAAGGTTTCCCTGCTCGGTTGCTACCATCTATTTTGTAGGATTGAAGGTGTAACCTTTCTATCAAACGACGCAACCCCTCGTTCGTGCGGTTCTTCTGCTCGTTTCTGCACCGTCACTGATAATCCACCAGACAACTCGACCCTTATTTCGCTCTGGCGCATCTACAGTTCACTTGACCCTTCAATCAATGCTTCGGGACATACAACCCTCACCCCTCCGCGCCGACTTTTCTTCCCCCACATTACCGCATTTTCTGATCATCCCCCACGTCCTGACGACCCTGATTTTGTCCGCGTCCGCTCCCTGACAGGCTTTCATCCATATTTGGCCAAGGCCGCGTTCCCCACGCTTGAAGTAATGCACCAAGAAGACTTGGAGGACTACCATTCTATGAAAGTACCGTTCATCTTGGAGAGGGTGGTTATCGCCGATAGAGGGGCGGCGAGTAGGTCTAACCGGAACCCACCATTTTCAGCGCCATTCGAAAGTTTGGAAACGTCAAGGTATTGGTTGGAGCCAGTTCGGAGGACATTAACGACATACCTGGACGTACAGGAGGATAGCAGGAGACGGAAAAAGCCAGTTGTGACCTACTTGTCGTGTCAAGAGGAGAGGGTCGGACTGAGGCTGAAAGATGCCGATCATGACGAGTTGGTTAAGGAGTTGAAAAACATGGGACGCCGCCTCGGATATGAGATTATCGTTGTTTCTGAGAAAGCAACGTGGGATCAGAGAATGACTGCTATTGTCAGATCCACAGTGAAGTTCGCCGTTAAAACTTTGCGTACTGCGATTGACAATGCTCGAACATCTACCAGGTCGTTCTCGGTTCCCATGGCCATCACCTCACCGATGCTGTCTTCGTAAAACCATCCCCACATACGACACTTGTGGAGTTCTTCCCTGATGGCACTTTCGTGCGAAATCACGAACTATTGGCACGAGCACTTGGAACCCAATATCTTGCCACATGGAGCAATCAGTGAGCGCTTTCTTACGATTTAACAGAGGTAATGCGACGACGGCCTCTTACACCTTGCAGAATCTTTCGAGAAGGATCATTTCCCAGTAATTCTGAGCCCGATATAAATCAAGAAGTTTCTGTCGACGCGAAAGCAGTGGTTCGGGCAATACGAGATGCGCTCCAGGGGTAGTTGTGGGTCTCACTGCTCAGTCCCATAAATCGGATTAGTATCGTTCCTCCCAATTGGACCTTGCAATTGTACTATCATCTACTCCAGTTTTGGATGCCGTCATATGCTTACGTAATGACCAAAAATATTTGGTTAAGAACTGCAGAACTGCCAGTGCGAGGATCTGGATCTCCCGCAATGTCGAGACCAATCCCTGGTGGTCCGCCTTCCAAGAGGAACATACGTGGCCACCGTCGTTCGCATTCGACAGGGCTCTCGTTCGAATCGCTGCCGCCAGGTAATTCTAACTCTCAGCGAGCCTCGGTCTCTGGAATCTCGAAGGGTATCCCGAAAGCACAAAGGACTTCCAAAACCTCACAGAAGCTCGTGGTTCTCCCTTCTGCACCGCAGACCGAACCTCTTCTTTTGAATTCACTCCAGGATTTGACACACGGACACGAGACTGATGCGGGAATCAAGGAGTATAAAAGCGAGGCGGAGAAGATGACCAAACAACAAAGAAAAGAGGTGAGCTCAGTCCGGTCCCCATGTCTCTGGAAGTACCAGTAGCCTTTCGATCTGGAAGGAACCTTGGAAAATTACGCCGAACTGCTCTATCTCGCAAAGAGTGATTTTTACCCATTGTCTCCAGAGAATGCAGGGCACAACGGTGGTTCCTAACTATGCGTTCTGAAAAGGCTGGTTTCAAAAGGATTACCGCCTACTGCGTTGCGGAGTCATTCAAGACGAAGCTGCTAGCTTCCTTTTTGAAAAGAGAACATAATGTCTCGCCTAGAGTATTTGACGAGGCTTTATATGTTGTGAGCCATGTATTCTTTTCCCGTCAACTGGTCTTTACTAAGTTCAGTAAATCAGATGTATCACTTGCCGCTCCTTCCAGGATATGGCCCCAACGCCAACATCCGATCATCTGCTCCTGTAAAATCGAATAGAGATGACTTATCTGAAGCGGAAGAAAATGGCTACCAGGGAACATATTTCACTTCCCACGCAACTCGATCGCCCTCCTCTACTCGCGATGGATACATCACGTCTTCGTCCCCCATAGACAATCGTAAACCCCCACTCAACCTAACCTTCGCGTCAGAAGATCCATCAGCAGGGGCTCCAACCTTGCCACTAGAGACACCAGTTTCTCCGGCAATAGGATCAGAAACTGAGCATGAGGGTCACACGCGAAGTATAATACGCCGGAGGCCAACGGCCGTCGATGGTGTCGCTGAGGTGGTCTTTTTCGAATATGGTGTAGTGGTTTTCTTTGGCTTGGACGAAGAACAAGAGAAAAGCATTATTGAGGACATTGAAAATGCAGGGATTATGAGGAGGAAATTTGAAGAGGACAATTGGGAAGTCGAGGAATGTCATTTTGCAGTGCGCTTCTATCTTAAGAAACCAAGTTATGCATATCAATTGACACACCAAGCACAGCACGATCCACACATTGCGTATCCTCGGATATACAATGACTTCTTCAGTAAGTGTTAACTTCAGCAACAACATTGGATGCTAACTTCTCCCAGCACTGAAATCCCGTTCCCACTTGCTCAAACTATCGATATCCCACGCTCTGGCACAGTCTACCCTTCTTGCACACTATGAAACCAAGGCAGCCCACGCCCTCTCCTCCCCGCTCGCTCTTTCCATACCCACCCAACTCGCACAGTCTGGCGCACTCCAACTGAAACGGAACAATGCCCTTAAGCTTATGGGTCGGCTGTTCAAGCTTCGTAGGGACGTGAACCTGGTGTCAAATGTCCTCGATGTACCTGAGCTGTTCTGGAGCGAGGCTAGTTTGAAGGAACTTTACGATGCCGTGAGGGACTACATGGAGATCAAGGGCCGGGTGCAGGTGTTAAACGAGAAGTTGGTTGTGGCGGGTGATTTTGTACGTGCTTGAACATGGGCGCCACTTACCAAAAGCTCATTCATGAGGTGTTACAGCTTGATGCGATCCATGACCATCTCAATAACAATGCCATGGAGCGAATAACGTGGATTATTATCTGGTACGCCTTCTCGACCGATATCTTAACTTAATGACAATTCTTTTCGTTCAGGCTGATCGCTGTTGCTATTTTGGTTGCGCTGGTACAGATCCGAAGTTATCTTTATCGTTCTTTTCACTGATTAATACCATTCCAGGGCGAAGTGATAGCCCGTCTCACTGTTCATATGCACAACCCGACAAGAATGACTGGTAGGCGTTGCTAGTTGTAGCCCAAACGCTCTTTTTGCGAAAGTTTAGTATCGAATCGGTGGTATAGGTTCGGCGTGGATTGTTGCGAGATCTACCGCTTGATCTAACGCGTCGTCCATTTCGCCAATGAGGACGCTGAGGGATGTGTGAGGACTGAACGAAGGAATACCAAAGATCACGAACATCATATCTCCCTTGACCAAATATAAACCTAAAGGAATCTCTTCGACCCCGACGTCAATGCTGTAGACTCTCTCCTTGGAGTCAGAGAGAACCACGTTCGACTTCTGGTCGAAGCCAGCCATGACACCCTGAATATCGTGATAAAAACCAGTTAGTTCATGGAATACCATACATCTGCATACCACAATGGCACGTCCGTCTTGGAGAATGAGGAGGACGCGGCCTGTTCTATTCGTTCCAGTGGCTGCAACTCAAAAAAAGGTTGAAACGTGAACTCACGGTCGACATAACCTTGCAGGCTGGACATGACGGCGGGTGGTCCGACAGTGCTGGTGGAGTAACGACCTCAAATTGCTACCGTTTTGCCGACTCAGGATGCTTAGCGCTGAAGTATCCGAGGTCTAGCCGCAAGATGCCGAGACTTTTTGCTCCATTTCCCGCCTTCAAGTTGTTTCCCGCCTGCTCACTGTGCGCAGAGTCTGTTTCTTCTTTTGTGCCCCTATTCACGCTCCTTAAATTCGTCACAGCCTTTGTCTACTGGCTATGGCTCCGCTGGACGAGAAAGATTACGATAACTTTTCGCCATCGTCGGAGGGCAAAGAAGAGTTGGATGCACCCCTTCCAACTCCCGTATCCGCCTCTTTACCCAAATTTGCCAAGACGAAACTCTCAGCAACGGCAATCATTCCTATTTGGATAGTGCTAAGCTCCACCGTGATCATTTACAACAACTATCTTTATAACACTCTTGAGTTCAAGTACCCCGTGTTCCTTGTTACATGGCATCTTACATTTGCTGTGCGTATTTTCCGCTTGACCCTGGGCGCGGCTAACACGAGAGGCCCGCAGGCAATCGGCACTCGAGTGCTTCAACGGACTACACGGCTGCTAGATGGCGCCCAGGATGTGCATATGACCAAGGATTTGTTTATCCGATCAATATTGCCTATAGGACTCTTGTTCTCTGGTAGTCTCATTCTCAGCAATACGGCCTACCTGTATCTCAGTGTATCCTACATTCAAATGCTCAAGGTACGCTTTTCCCTCAAACGCAATTTTCCTTTCTAACCCTTCGAATATATCTACCCTCACAGGCGTTCACGCCAGTGGCTATCCTTCTTATCTCGTGGGCCTTCCGTATTCAAGAACCCAACAGGAAGCTCGCCTTCATCGTCTGCGTAATATCTCTTGGGGTGGCCATGGCATCACATGGAGAGCTCCGGTTTAATCTCCTCGGCTTTTTCACGCAGGCCGCTGCTGTTGCGGTCAGTATCGATCCGCATGCTCATGTTAGTCCTACCGGCTGATCGAAGCTACTCTTGCCAGTTTGAAGCCTCTCGCCTCGTAATGATCCAATTACTCCTCCATGGCCTCAAAATGGACCCATTGGTCTCCTTGCACTATTACGCCCCTGTCTGTGCGGTTATCAACCTTGCTTTCCTTCCTTTCACGGAAGGTTTTGAACCATTCTACGAGCTCGCCAGAATCGGCCCGCTAGTATTTCTCTCCAATGCTCTGGTGGCTTTCTGCTTGAATGTGGCAGCGGTATTCCTAGTCAGTGCCGGGAGTGGGTTGGTGTTGACCTTGGCTGGCGTGTTCAAGGTACACTGCAGACTACCTCACATCCAATCTCTGTATGCTCACACAATTTGCTTCTCAATTAGGATATCCTCCTCATCACTGGTTCTTGCTTGATATTCGGATCACAGGTTACACCTCTCCAGATTATCGGTGTGTGATATTCCGACATGAATTTCTTGCTCTGATCCTTGCATCCTTTTCATTAAAGGCTACTCTATCGCGCTGGCTGGTCTCATACTGTTCAAGACTTCTGGTGGCAAATAATAAATCATTCTTGGCTTCTGTATGGACGTAGACCTTTTATTTACTGTGGATGTCACATAAATTGGAACGGATACTGACAGCATGGTCGTGAACGTTATACTATAATTATGGATGTCGTGTGTGCTACATGTACATTCTAGTCTGAAGCTCTCATCTTCAATCAATTTGCTTCCGGGGTTATCTAGCTTTCACTTTACCACTTGACTTCGAGAAGCAAGTAAAACTTGTCCCGTGCACGATCAGAACCGAATCTTGAATGCGGAACTGCTCCGTTCGAGAAGGAGTCCGAGTCTTCTCTGAATCACAGAGGGGTGTCATGAGAGAAAGATGAAATCGTGATGCTCATCATGGCGATCGCTCAGCCTGATATCAAACCAATCACTTGTTTATTACTTGTGCAGATACACCCTCCACCACTCCTCAAACAACACACACCCAAGTCCGCCCTCCAAACCGAGGAGGTGCTCCGTCTCTCCCGTGTACAACCGGCAATCTCTCGGACGAGTGGTCGCGGCTTCACCGGTGGGTGGCTCATTATCCGGAACGATATGTTTATGAGGCAGGCCAAGTATGTAGGAAAAAATGAGGCACATTTCATATTTGGTGAAGGGCTCGTCGGCGGAGTAGTGCAATATCGTAGGAATTGGTTTCTTACGAGCTGGGAACTGTTAAATAACTCCGGAAAGGACGGCACAAAAGTAGTAACATACTGGACAAGTGAACGAGGAAGGAGGCAATGTCGATAACATTCGTCGGGTAGCGTGTAGCGTAGTGGTCCATCTTGTATTGTTTGCCCGATTGATCCTGGACGACATCCAGAAGGACATTGACAGCTGAATCAGAGTTCCTGGTTGTAGGCCCGTATCTATGTAAATGACCACCAATTAATAGAGCTCAATGTCACTTGACGGTAGATCTAAGAATGACAGCACTGGTACTCTGAGGATCACAACATTAGCACCCTGGACGCCAAGGGCAGCAACTTCCCCGTCTCTTTTCGTTCGCCCGTAGCTTTGAAGCGGATTCGTTTGCGCCGATGGTGCATACGGCGGGGACGTTCCGTCGAACACGTAGTCTGTAGCGATACGTTTCACGTTTATGATATATTGATTCTGTGTTGGGAAAACGAACCAGTTGAGATATAGATCAGTGTGAATTTGAGGGATTTTGAAAGAATGGCTAATTTTAGTGGAACTCCTTCGTTGAGCTGATATGGATGTGGATATCAAGAATGGTACCATTGGCAGACGCCGTGGCGTACTGACTTTTCGCACTCCATCTGGGTCCTGTGACACGGAGGCATTCAGTATGTAAAAGAAAAGAAGGGCGAATTCACCTTCTCTGCAACATCAGGACGCCTTTCTGCTGCACAGTGAATTACCCCTTCGAGCACATACTATGAGCTTTCGTCCACCTCTAATCTGACTATTGGCTCACAATCCGGATTGAAATCGACAAAAATGCCCTTCACTTCCGCTTTATCAAATTGCAACAGATCGACTGTTCTGAAACCAGGTACATGTCGAGTGTGTGACAACCCCAGAATCTCCAACTCTTCGCTCTTGGAGGATTGGAAGGCGTTATATATAGCTGAGCCCAAAACACCAGATGCTCCTATAATCTTGTTGCATTACGACCAGGGAGGATGGGAGGGAAACCTGCCTGTTATGATGACTTTAAACCCCATGGAAAGACACGAATTCTGCCAGCGGTATGTTCTTGGGCTGAAGGTTGTACGGCATTTTGCGTGCGGTACCGTAGTCACGGCTATCGATCGCTCCGGTGTGAGAGTTGCTCAAGACCTCTCACGGCGCACGGCGATACACGCGAAATCATCGCGGCAGATCAGGAATCCACCAGGAATCGATCAGGAATCCACCAGGCCTCGGTCAGGTGTAATCAGTGTATGCTTCCAATTCTCAAACGTCTTGCTCGCCAACCTCACTGGTCACCGTGACACAATCTACTGACCAGGCTGCAAATCCTGACGCACGCACAACTACTGGCACCGAGGTCACGGTATCTTCTGAATAACCTTCCGTGTTTTCCACACGGCCGCCCATGGCATACGAAGTGTTATTTTCAAAAGCTTCCATGATCCCGATTGTGTAGCTGGTGAAGCGATAAAATGGTGAGATACATGCATTACTGTTTTCCCCAATTCCCAAGATGCTAGACCACAAACCTCACATTCGTACCAGTTCACTCCCGAGCCATGGGCTCAAGATTTGCCCGTCATCGAGCTTTACGCCGGCCCCGATATCGCTAGCCCATCCTCACGTTTCTATTTATCGGTGAGAATATAATACAATTTTATACGCAACATGCGATTGAAATGGATGAATAGTTCGTTGCCGATCGAAATACGGATATATAGCCCTTCCATCAAGTTTCTCCAGTATCGAAGGACGACGCGTTCTCTCCCCGTTTTTGGTGACCACGACCGAGTTAGCGGATATGTGGTCCTGAGTCCAAGTTGTCAATCAGGTCGATTAACGATTTCCGTTAGTTTTTGAATTGTTTGATCTGTCCGTGGCGCTCAGCAGTGGATAATTTAGCTCGAAGGGGTCTTCTTATACAGTTCAGCTCAAACAGACGTTCCAGAGTCGCCGAACACCCACCTCAATTCTGCGAAACGGAAACATGTCTTCTTCTCTACCTCTACCTCTCTCACAGTTCCAACTGCCTCACAAGGCGGCTCTCGTTCAGCATTCTGTGATGCATTTACTACCAGTGTACGAAGGCGACCCAATACCTCAAGCTTGAATACTCCCACCGCTTCTCGATGTCACCCTTTTACGTTCCACCTTCCCCGTGGTTCTCGACCGGCAGAAGAATTGCCTTCCAGTTTCTCCTCACTAGCGGACGGTGTGGTGCCTGCGAGTGCTTCCATAGAAGTTACATACACGGTCTCAGCCTTGTGGGATGCGAACGTCGGTTGTCGTAATATCACAATGTATGTGCTTCACAACTTCTGGTTCTACATCCCAGTTCTGAAGAACGAAATCGACTTTACCCCAGGCTAAAAGCCCCCATTTTATTCCAACCTGACACAGACTTCCAATCGTTGGATGGTTTATCACCCGAACCTGAATGCTGGTTGGAAATGCCTCTTAAGACCGACCGGCCTATTCCATTCCAATGCGCCGTCAGTACACAACCTCTTCCTTTACTTCCTGCAGGGTTGACCATAGAACACAGATTACCCTCCCGAATCCTTTAATTTACTTCCGTCCTAGCACTATATCATACTTCGTTGTTTTCAAAACTACGCCACGCTCTTCATCACTTGCACGGGAGATCGCTGCGGATGCGACAATATCTATCTCGCTTCTTCGTTGTGTTACCATAAGCGAACCACTTTCGCTGCCGCCCACTCCGCCGTATACGCCACTCAGTTCTAGCGAGGAATTGGACAAAATCTTGATTTCTCCCAAGAATTTCTTGAAACGTGTTGCCAAAAGTGCGTCACCAACTCGCTCAGCCCGAAGTACAGCCCGGAGTTCAGAGGACATTCCTATACTGCCCGTAACGACCATTCTGTCAGAGTCCTGCACCTTGACCACGGATATGTCCATTGGGTTCCCAAAACGCCCTCGGCATCAATGTAAACCCCGAGAACACCCGTCTCTAGAGTCATACGCTTTGCTCCCAGATGGACTGTACAAAGGCAAATTTCATCTCAACAAGGGGATGATCCCTTGCGTCGATTGGCCTGGAATTAGCGTCAAAGTGCGAGCTCTTCCCTTCTTCAAGTCGCCACGCATACTAAATCTTGGTTGAAAAAACAGTATTATTTCGATGTTTCCGTACTGGTTGGTCAAGACGAGTTACGAGCACGTGTCCCGATACGAGTATGCTAATGTTTCATCACGACAGTCGTTTCGCTGTACTTTTTCTGCGTATCCAAATAGTGCTTCTTCTGCGCAACGTCTTGAAACCTCGTCAAATATCAACTCCTGCTGGGAATTTGAACATGTTCCTTGCACAAACTCCTCGCGACTCCCAGCAGCGCCGAGCCTTTGGCTTGACTAGCCTGATCAAGACCGAAGTTTCTTTTCCGAAAAGTTTTCGCAAGCCTTCCGGTCCTCAACTATCGCTACCTTGACCTCATTTGTGACGTGGGCTGTAAAATCCGCTGCAGCCTTTGTGCAGGCTGAAAAGCTGGTGTGAAGATGGGCTAAAGTTGCAGTCTGGCCCGACTGGCTACTATGCAATCCTGTTTCCGTCATGTGAGAGAGGTTACTAAACTGGTATCTCAGGCATCACAAGTTTTTTCTCCACCTCTACGATCTACGTCGGTACCAGAACGAGCTCTAGGTAACATCATCTGGGGCATGTTGATGGGTGCAGGTGATGCTGAGCAGCGAGATGCGAGCAGCATGCAGCGGCCAGTTCAGGATATGGAGAATGCTCCTCCAGCATATGACCGCCTGACCGTATGACGAGACGAGCAATGCTGTCTGTAACTGTTGGCGTGAACTTGTGCTCATCTTTCGGTCATTTCTTGGTATCGCTTGTGGATCTGGCTCTAACTTGAATATTGAAATATTACTCGACATGTAATAGCACTTTCAGTCGCTCCAAGTCGGCAAGAGTCAAACCCCACCGTTCCACATGCTTCACTCGTAACCCCTTCCACTCCCCATCGACCTCAAAACATCTGGGCGGCAACATGGTCGGCCCATCGTGTTTCTGACGATATGTCACCACCTCTCGTACCGCATCATCGTTTCCCATCTGCACGACAGCTATCAGCAACTTCCCACCCCTCTCATCGGCGCTCGCATCTCCTTGCCGTAAATCAGGCCAGATATTGCAAGCGACATGGTGCACGGCAAGAAAGCGCACGAACCCTGTCAGCGGGTCTTTTGCCAACGAGCGCAGATACGCGCCAATCATCTGAGCATCTTTCTCTATAGGCCAGAGATACTCCTCAATGTCATTGGCTACTATCTGGTCAAATGGCGTCCGGACACTCTTGAGAAGATGACCAAAATCATTCCAGAGATGTTTGCGATAATCGGGTGGGTAGCGCATCGAGGTTGCAGGCAGGAGGAGGCGGGCAAACAGCGGGTGAGAGAAAGACACAGCATCATAAAGCGCAACAAAATCGGTGTAGTACTGGTAGAAGGGTGTCGACGGACCAAGAAACTGGAGCGCAACCTTTTCTAAATCGTTCCGAGTGTTCGACGGAGGAGTCGATGGTTCGAATGATGCAGAGTCTGCGGCGGCTACCGTAAACGGTTCCAGAAGGTTCTCCATGAGCTGCCCCACCACGTTATCGCGGAATACTTCTTCTGCAGCATTATTCTGGGGTTGCCCATGTTCAAGCATGAACACCTTCATACATCCGAATATGGTCTCCTCACGCGTTAACATGAATTCGTCCAAAGAGAAAGGCCGAAGGACTTCTTGGGCAATCTTGGCAAACAACAGCGAGGCGCGGACAACCTGTGTCTCGCTGGCATCCCAAGACGATGGCAAAGACTTGACGACAGACGAAGTCCCTGAGCGCAAGAGGTGGTCGAGCGGTGACAAGATCCAATCTTTTGCCAGCGGCAAGCCCGAATGTCGATGAATCCCAACACTTCCGAAGGTCCCAGATGGCAGTCTCTGTGTCGTCGACAGCAAGATAGATCGAGGTGATGGCCAAATCGGGCTAATATACACCTCTTCCGTTTGGACGGCATGTAGGAGGAACGGCTTGATCACTGCCAGCCCATCCTTCTCCCATATCAAAGGAGGAGCTGGCCATCCACGGGAAGCCATCCACTTTACATCAATTATGCCCATCATTTGCTCCAGAATACGATGGGCTGACTCCTCGTCACCGGGAATTAATCGTCCAAGAATGGAGAATGCTTGCGCCATCCACAGTCCGTCCGACACCCCTGGTAGTTTCCGTGATAGATCCAGATAGGCGGACAAAAGCATGGTCAGGGAGCGACAGAATGCGTGAGTATGTGGTTTTGCCTTCTCAGAGTAAATGACGGACCAGAACGAATGGTTGACGAGTTTAGCGCAGATATCAGAAAGCTGAGCGAGGGGAAGTGGGAACGGTGGGGCAAGGAGAAGCCCGTCGGACAAAGAGGGAATACAAGCCAGCCATACACGTATCGCCGCTGCCACCGTTCTCGCATGCGTAGCTGTATCTAGCAGACGTCCTTGACTGCCTAGATCATCATCCAAAAGCAACTCGCCCAGTTCACGTTGAATGAAATTAATAGCATCAACTACGACATCCCTCTCCTTTCCACCCTGGAACCCGGGCTTCAGTGCCTCAACGGCGGCCTGCCTCTCCTCTGCACCACCTTGCACACCGTTCACCCGTGTACCCTCCAGCAACGCGGCCTGCGCCTGCCACATTGCCGCCCACACCTCCCAATGTTGACGTGCAGCTGTCAACGACTCTCGCCAGGTGAGCACGTCCTCGCTCCACCCCCACCCGACCACCTGGCTCCACAGGATTTCATGGTCGGGGGTTGTCCTGTGTGGATCTGTAGCACATACTGCCCATGCTTCTACTAGTTCCGCCCATGCAACCATCAGGACATTCGACTGGCCTACCGTGAGGGATGAGGACACATATGTGCGTAGTTGGGCGAGGGGTGCTGCAGCTGTGGTGGCGATGTGGGCGTATAGGCCATACGACGCGAACGCAGTGTAGAGGCGGAGTGTGCATGTCAATAGTGCGATGGCGAGCGAAGTAGGGTACGGTGAATTGGGGGGAAGCATAGTGACGAATCGAAGGAGCGCATCGGCAGGCTCAATGAGAGCGAAAGCGTTGGCGCGAGAAGAGCGCGCGAGGGTGATTAGTAATTGCAGGGCGGAAGGGTCTGGTGGCATGGACGACTGGGTGGGGGGTATGGGAGTTAAAACAAACGTCTGGATGATAGTGGAAACCAGATTGGGTGTTGTTGTAATGGCGGAAGCAATATCGTTCGAATGTTGGGCGAGACGACGGAGGATGGCCAGGAGCTGCAGTTGGGATTCAGGAGGCAGTGTGGCTTGAGCGAGCGAGACGGTAATTTGAGGTAGAAAGAACTCTAGTGGTATGGAGGAAATTGTTTCGCCACTCCCACTTTTTCCCTCCCCGTCTCTCAACTCTACTCCTTCAATCTCCAAAACAGATTCATCCCATTGTACGATACACTCCCAAAGCACCTCCACAGCCCGCAAGCCCACGGTTCCTCGTTCACCCATCGCTTCCACCCCAGCAGCCAGGATCCGCATTCTCAATTCATCGGCGCGGCTAGTTAATTCACCAGTGTCACCTCCGCCACCACCCTGTGCCCTGCCCAATCTTCTGGCGATCCGGGCCAGGACCCCTAGCATTGTCGCCCTTTGTGCAGGCACACTGGATCTAGACAGCAAAAATATATCGTCGAGAGTGTATCCTGCCTGTGCGCCCTCAGCATGATGGTGCAATCCGAGATGCGTTGGCAAGGTGGATACAAGAGAGATTGGAATGACGGCCCCAGTAAGGTCGAAGCGAAGAGCGGAGGAGATCGCATCGAGCGAAGATGTTGATTCCATCCAAGCAATGGTAGAATCATGCCTAGGCAGGTTGGGAAAGAAACGGCGGTGTATGTCCTCTGGCGTACCTTCTTCCGGATCTGAATCTGGTATAACCTTGGGCTTCCCCCCGCCAAGCGATACCACTGAGCTGTCGAAGGGATCAGGCGTCGGAACATTATGGTAGTTGGGCATGCTTGGTACTGGAAATTGATGTGCATTAGTTGATTGAAAGTAGCGTAGATCAACATACCTTCAACAAGGCTATCGATGGCGCGACGCTGTACGGCAGGAAATCCGCTCTTTGCAGAACTCGCAAAGCTGGGTCCAATACCGATAGATGCGGTGGGCTTTCGTTCAAACACGGCGCCAACAAGAGGTCGGTCGGTCATTAGTACTCCAAGGTGGGTCAAAATGGTTGATACTAGTGCTTGTGTTTTTTATAAAGCCGGGATCATGTGACCCCTGCAACATGACAGACAACCCGTCGACGCTATGGGAGGCGATGCAAGACGGCAATGTCTTTTATAGGCGACAGCAGCTTTACTCAGTGAGAGGCAAATTCCCTAGCCTGAGTGACCATATTATTGCTGGTTGTCGTTATGGTGGTCCTTTAGGTCTTTGTCCCTGCCTTATGACGCTCCGTATTTCTGATGCCGATCTTAGCCTTCATGAGAGATCCTTCCAAGATGGTCGTCGTCGGGCCTGCAAGTTCCGTCTTCGTGAAAACTCAGATTCAAATATGTTCTCCTGCGGGGGAGAGCATTTTGATTTGTAGTGTGGATATTTGACTATACTTCGTGATTTCTTGTACACTTATACCATCTTGCGACAGTGGGACCAAGGCAAAATAATTTGCTTTGGGTGGACCATGGATGAGCGTCTGGTGATTTTGAATGAGGAGGGTGCATACCGGGTGTACGATTTGCAGGGAGATTACCAGCAGCATTCGCTAGGGAGCGATGCTGGAGAAATAGGTGTTATTGATGCGTGCATCCATGAGAATGGGATCGTCGCCCTGACAGGATCTTTGACTTTTTTGGAAGTCAAGGGATGGGAGGGCGGACGGCCGTTGAGTCTGGCTAATGCTGGTGAGCTTGCTTCACCACATCCCCCTTTCAAAAAACTGAGTCAACATAATTAGGACTGCATGAACCACCACATTCTTGGGCTGTCATTCCCCCTGATCTGAATATTTCAAGACACGTAGAGGTTCTTTTATCTGTTGATTCAACGATATATGCGGTCGACAATCTCGAAAGTGTTGACCAGCGATTGTCTCGCGGGCCTTTCACGCATCTTTCTCCCTCTCCTAACGGAAAGTCCCTTGCACTGCTGACATTTTCCGGCCAGCTCTGGGTTGTATCCACAGACTTCCAGCGAGATATGGCGGATTTTGATACTAATGTGGTTGGAGCCGAAGGCCAGGTGTTGCAGGTTGAGTGGTGTGGAAATGATGCGATTGTTGTCACTTGGAATTCACTGGCATTACTCGTTGGTCCTTTCGGAGACACACTCCGGTATGTATAGATTTTAATACAATCCAGTCATCTTACTCGAAATTTCTTCAGATATCTCTACATCGGACCAACTTTCGCTGTCACTGAGCTCGATGGGATCAGAATATTAAGTACGGACGTTTGTGACTTCATTCAAAAAGTCCCTGGTATGATGGTATTTTTTGTTTCTCTCATGTGCCTGACTAAGTTCGATAGCATCCTCCGTATCAATATTTCGTCCTGGTTCAACCTCACCATCTGCTATTCTCTACGATGCCTGGGAGAGCTTTTCTCGCCGCTCTCCCAAAGCGGACGAAAGCATCCGCTCTATACGACCTGAGCTTGCATCGGCCGTAGATGAGTGTATTGACGCCGCAGGACGAGAATGGGAGCCGTATTGGCAACGACGTCTCCTCAGTGTAGGTCTTTTCCCCCTAAATATGGTTCCCATGATATCACGTTCATTTCAGGCTGCAAAATTTGGTCGCGGGTTTTTGGATTTATACAATTCCACAGATTTCGTCAACATGGGACAGACTCTCAAGGTCATGAATGCGATCCGGTTCTACGAGATTGGAATTCCCCTTACCTTGTCACAGTCCGTCTCGCCTTCTTTCCGAGTGACCTGCTGTCTGATCAGGCACTTGTGCTAGGTATATTTATGCTTCGCCAGCGCACCTCGTACATCGGTTGACGTCACGAAACTTACACTTGCTTGCGTTAAGGATTTCCACTTTCTTGTCATTGAAGCCTGATGTTGTCCTGAAACATTGGGCATGCGCAAAGATAGTGCGGTCAAAACCAACAACAGCAGGGACTGGGCAGGATGCTGAGCTGACTGGCGACGACGCGGTATGCAATGTAATTGTGGATAAGTTTCAGAAACTCGGGGGCGGAAGTGTCAGCTTTGCTGACATTGCAAAACGTGCTTGGGAAGTAGGTCGGCCAGGGCTTGCAACCAAAGTAAGTTTGTTTTTAACTCTATACAACTGCTTTGTCCAATAATTGTCAATGCAGCTTCTTGAATTCGAGTCAAGAGCTTCCGATCAGGTCCCTCTTCTGCTGAATATGAAAGAGGATGGTCTGGCACTAGAAAAGGCTGTAGACAGCGGTGACACGGACCTGAGTATTTCTTTTTCAGCTTGCATCGCTCGTGTCACTCACTAATTCATATTCTTGCAAGTTTATCATGTTCTGTTACACTTACAAAAACATTTATCACTTGGTTCGTTTTTCCGTCTCATCGAAGAAGGTGGGGCACGTCTTGCTCTAGCCAGCAAACTGTTACAAGTCTACGCTCGGGAACAAAACCGCGAGATGCTCCGGGATTTTTACTACTCAGATGACCGCCGTGTGGAAAGTGCTATACTTTCATTGGACGAAGCCTCAAAGATGTCGGTCAGTGTTCAGCTAGTTCTGACATGTTTCTACCAATCTAATATGAAATAGGATCCTGCCTCTAAAATTATGGCCGTTAAAGGGGCTCAGAAATTCTTTTCCGAAGATAAGGATCGAATGTTTGAGTCCAAGGCAATCATTCTCAACACTTGTTGGCAGGCCGATTGATGGAGATTTCTCTGCAGATGATGGATGAAAGTGCTCGATTACTTGTGCTCCAACAGCAACTCGAGAAGGAAAGCGACGGGAAAATATCTTTTTTTGGATCAAGTGTCAATGAAACTCTCCGGATCTGTTTGCTCAACAACATGTCGAAGAAAGCGGACAAAGTCAAAGCTGATTTCAAAGTTTCTGATAAAAGGTCAGGGGAATTGAATGGGGTTGGGGGCTTCGAATTTGAACCCTTGTTTTGCATATTTTCAGATTCTGGTACATCAAGCTCCAAGCCTTGACAACTGTGAGGGACTTTGACGGGCTGGATGTATTCGCAAAATCAAAGCGAAGTCCTATCGGTTATGAACCGTTCGTTCGTCATCTCGTCGAGAAAGGATATTCCAAAGAAGCCGCGACATTTGTTGCTCGCTGTGATGCCAGCAAGCGGGTGGATCTATATGTTAAATGTGGGGAGTGGAGATTAGCCGGCAAGGAGTGCAAGGAGAGAGGTGATAAAGTGAAGCTGAAGTGAGTTTTTGGCTGATGATTGTGTATTATTGACTGACCCATGTCATGGCACAGCGAACTGCGAATCAAGTGTCCCGATGCGTTGATTGGGAGGGAACTAGATCAGATGATCTCGTCGATGAAGTGAGGTATTTGATTTTCGTTCTCACGACAGGCTGCATTAATATTCTGGTCGATGGAAAATCCTTAGTTGAAAATTTGGCGAGTTCAGTTATCCGTAATTCTATCATCCGTGTGATCACTGGAACATGCTACCTCCCCGCGGGCCCACACTCCTCTCGGGAACCTTTAACAGCACCTACAAAGCCCAACACCCCTACCCTATTTCCCTCCTCCTTCTCACTTATCCTACTCCTCCCTCTCATCTCTCCCCCTCACCCCTCTTCCTGTGGGTTTGTAAGCCAGGGTATTAGACGTGGTGTCCAACTTCCACTGTCTGCAATATGAAGCAGATGCCCGAATTACCCAGAATCAACTGAAGACCCCACTGAACCAGAGAACAATTCAAGAGCCCCCTTGTCCAATTAAATTGTTTGAATGCATCTTCTTCACTAAGACCGACAACATGATAAAAATTGGTATACCTGGAACAAAGTCTGTAAGTTGGAATTGAAAGGCTCAAGCTTTGCAATGGATTCCGTTGAAAACTATTCCAACTGCACTCGTGAACTCATGCAGCTGTTGGAATAGTTTTGTTGGTGGCATCCACACAACTTATTTCAGTTTCCAGGCAGTGGGGATTTGATTTGCATCATGATGAACATGCCTGGCGATTGAACTTCTTATTCTTGATAAACGAGCCCACATTGTTACATGCATATGTTAATAATACACGGTCAAATTTACATTAAACCACTCCTAAACCTTGAGAACCGCAACGGTATGCTCCCATAACCCTTTCCGCTCATCCTCCGTACCAAAGTATTTCTTCTTGCCGATGTCGTCCCCTTGCGGCCCTCTTCTAAACACACCCCTCTTGCCATCGAACAATGCCCACAACATGTACTCCGCGCTCACCTTCTGCGAGACGGTGATGGGGTACAGAACGGCCCATACCAAAGGACGGAATGGACGCAAGGCCCAGTGATCAGGCCGGAGAATACCAGTCCTCACACCGCCCGGGTGAGCGTGGGTGAACGCGATGTCCGGCTCTCGGATGGCGAATTCCTTGAGAGGGAAGATTGACTACTCCAGGATTCGACAAAAAGTACGTAAACTCACCTCCATCATGAGATCATTGTATGTTGGTGCAATCTTGAGGTTTTTCACGAAGCCGAACGTCTTTTTGAGACCAAGATCATCCATGTCCATTTTCTGGCCATCCCCGGCTGCCAGAACAGAAAATACCTTTGCATCTTCCCCGTCATCTTTTGCCTTGCGCAACAATGGCATGAGGTCGTATATCAACTTCCATCGAGCATAGTAATTTAGAGCCAACTGCCTGCCAATGCCTTCCTGAGTCTCATCCAGACCTTTAAGCGACAAATAGCCTGGAGATAATACAAGGAAGTTGATCTTTGGAAGTCGAGCGAGAAGATCTGTCGTCATGGTGTGCACATTTTTCATCAGAGTCGCATCGCAATACACGAACTCGTGCAAGGGTCGTTGTGCATCTTCTGAGACAGTCGGTGTCGGGAAGGAAGCGATGATAGATTCGGCCGCTGCTCGATTACGGCCACAAATGATGATGTGTGCGGTCCCCTTGGTATATCGCGCAAAACCTTCGGCCATTCCTTGCCCAATCCCAGAAGTTCCGCCGACAAAGATCGCAACGGGAATATACGACGGTGAAAATTGGGCATTGGCCGCACGAACGGTGGGGAGAGAAGGCATTGAGCCAAACCCGGCTGGTCCCACCGCCTGTCATAGTCCGGCCAGATTTAGCTCAACGTGTGGGTGTTTTTTCTCGGAGCCCGGGCCGAGATCGTACTTCCAGCAAGGACACAAACTGCTAAAAAGGTTTATTCAACACCAAACAAGCTATGGACCATCATCTGCCAAGCCGCACCTGCGGCAGATTTCAAACACAGTGTCTGGGTGTTTGATAAACCAGCACAAATTCATTTAGGTGAGAGGCTCATTTTGAATGCAATTTCACCAGGACAAGCAACTTCATTAAAGCTGCTCCCCAGGAAGCTGGTGGCTAATTAGGCTAATCACATGTAATTACTTCTATTTATGGGGGAGGGTTTTTCCTAAAGCTATATCAACTACTCATACAATTAAATAAAGAGAACAGCCAAAGAAAGCGATGTAGAGGTCGCAGCCTGTGTAGGTGCAGAATCGTGTTTGCGAGCACTGTCAATGGGATAGAAACCCAAAACTCAACTTGTTTGTAACTATGTACACAAGCCACTATATAGGTACTGTATAGTATCTATAAATGGACTGTGGTGAAGAAATGGTGAAGTGGGATTGTAAAGAAGATAAGGTAAACTGTAACAATAGGAAATAAGAGAATATGCATGCAGAGAGATATCAATCTCTACAGCGAAAAGGCAGACACTGTGACATGGGGCAAAGAGACCACCTTGGGCAGGACAGAGCAGAGGATGCAGGAAGAAAAAATTGGTCATACCTGGTACCAGAGTTGCCTGTTGCATATGCTATTTCAATCAGACTTCAAAAGTTTCAGAGGTGACACATCCAGAAAGCTGATGTGATGTAGTAACTCACAGATCTGGTCTTCAACTTCACCTAACCCTAACCCTAAGATCTGTCGTCTTCAACTTCACGTAGCCATGTCATGATGGAGAAATTCTTCATGGTCAATGCAGTTGTCTCATCCCCCGATGTATCATACATAACTTGTTCAATGCAGCGTTCAGGAGCCCTATCCTGGGCCGTCCATTGAGCAACAATTGCGTGCAACCCCAGCAGTCGCTTCGACGGCCGCATCAGAACACTCTCCGGAAACTTCAATTGCTGTCTATCGAGATCGCCAAAAGTCGTCTCAAGAGGAAGCTCCGCGTCAAAATGCAAGCAGCCACGCCCGCTTTCATTTCGTAATTCACAAGCCTTGTCAGCAAGCTGGACGTCATAGAGGTCCTCGTCGAGAAGGCGAAATCTCATCTCCTGTTCGGGATTGACCTCGATGCATATTTTTGCCCGATCGAAGGCCCATTCGACAGGCTTGTAGAGCAGGAGGCCATTGCGTACATCATCGATATCAGTGAAAGGTGTGAATTGCGATAGTTCACCCCTCCACTTGCGCTGGAAAATGTGTGCTGCAATAACGATGTTGCTGGGGAGAAATAAGCCAGTGGCCATGTCCAAGAGTTCTGGTCCATCTAGCTCGTAGGCCCTCTTCAGATTATCCTTGAATTCTTGCTGTTCCTCCT